>BMAV01018320.1:0-77869 GCA_019973955.1 Trichonephila inaurata madagascariensis | reverse complement strand
TTTTTTTTGATAAATTGAATTGCATATAAATTGTGCTCTCTTCTAAATATAATATGATTTATTAGTACTATGGAAAACTGAAATACAATTTAAATTTTTAAATACATTTTAAAAAGTTTACGTTTTTGATGTTTAGAATATAGTTAAAAAAAATATGAAAGTTTTTGATTAATGTTGAGAATTATCCTTTGATCAAAATGTTTTTTTTTCTTTCAAGACATATAATTGCTATTTTTCAGGATGTAGTTCTTTAAAAAAATTTTTCCTTTGTATTAATGTACTATGATGTTATGTGTATCATTCCATACAATGTCATAAAATAGTTAAATTTTTCAGAAATCTATAATTTTATGCATATAAAGATAATTTTGAACAAGAATTTGATATGATTTATGAATCCTATGGATATTTTTATTTTGAAAAACATGTTATACTTTTTTAAAAAATTTTACCAGAGGTTTACTTTTGGAGGTTAGTACATAATATATATATATATATGATAGTTAGTTAATGTGAAATTTTTTTACTAATTCATGATTTATCCCTGTATTAAATGAAGGTTGTGTTTTTTTTTACAACAAAAGGAATTACATTAAAATTCTATATTTTATAATTTTATAATAGTATGAGATTTATCAAAGCTATGTAAAGCATTGAAAAATATTTGAAATAACCCTGTAATAAAATACTTTATTTAATAACATTTAATTCTCTCTATATTCTGACTTAGTAATCATCACCTATGTAATACTACAATCAAAAATGAACTGCCACTCTTTAGTATAACAAATAACTTTATTTTACAACTACTAACTACTTAACATCTTATATATAACTACACTACCTCACACCTCATAACAACCTCATAAACTCTGCTCTCAAACTCTTTCGGATACTTCTCTCTCTCCTCTCATACATATAATTAGTGGTCTCCAACCCCAGATCCGTAGACCAGTACCGGTTCGTGGATGAAATAGTACCCGGCTGCTCAAGGAACATTAAATTACTTTATATTCCATGTTAAATAACTTAATGTTCATTTTTTGGTGTAAATGTATTCTATTCTGAAGTCCCATTCAAATACAATTAAATTAAAACTGTTAAATCAAATCAATTTAAAATATAAACAATTAACGTTCCCCAACAGCGTTCTGCAGTAAAATTATCAAATGTTGACTGGTTTGCGGTGATAAAAAGGTTGGGAAACACTGCATATAATTCCCCTATACTATCGGGGATACAATTGCACTACAACACTATTGAAAGAGTATCATCAACCTAACAATGTTTGATTTTTGAACATCTTAACCTACATATGTTTGATTTTTGAACATCTTAACCTACATATGTTTGAATTTTTTTTAGAAATGATTCCAAGTTGACAAAAAGAAAATACTCTTTCAATAATAAGTTAAAGAAATGAGGCAGATTAAGAAATGCGCTTTTTTAATAAAGTGGTTTAACTAAATTATTCTGCAGTAGGGAAGCTTGTATTTTTTTTATGATAAGTTGGAACTAATTTGTTAGTATGCTATACTCTGGATGCTTTTTTGGTATGGTTTTGAAATTGTGCCAAATAAGAATTCGGTGCCCAGTGATTTTCAGTCTTAGATGGCTGCCTAGCACTAAGAACTTGACATGAAAATAATTTTAAAAATGGCTTATTCCTGACAAAAGTGTTTAAGATGGTGAAATTACATTGATTCTTAAAAAAGAAATAAAAGTAAAATAAGCAAAAATGTATTTACTTTTTTTGTGGAAAACAACATGAAAAAATATTGAGTACCAGAAATAAAAAAGAATAATAGAATGAGAGGAATTAAGAAATGCTGGATTAAAGCAGATAAAATTATGGAAAGCATAATGTGGGGGAAAAAATTAAAAATTTCAGGCTGAAAAAAGAAATTACTATTGGGGGGGGGAATAAAAATCTATTGGGGGTATGTTATGAATCTGATTCACTGACTTCTTCTCCCAAAATAATATGTCAATCAATTAAATTGTATTATTTTTTTCTCTCATCAATTTTAACAGTTTTACCCTTTCACCCATCTTGTTTGTATCTACTGTATAGTTGCACCAATGCACTACAGCTTGTGAAAAATTCCTAGTTCCCTATGAATTCCATTGAATGAGGAACATTTAAAAATCATTATATAAAATTAAAATGATGGAAATTTGCTGGCAGTGAAAAAAGAATTTTGCTCAATAGATTTACAATTGTGACAGTGTGGGTTTGTACCATAAGATCAATACTGTATTTACCTGTATAATAATCCACGGATTATGTGTTAAAAAAGTTTCAAATTTCGTTGAGCATATACGCCACTGCGGATAATGTGATAAAAAACATTCTCCATCAGAAAAAGCTTACAATAAAGTTTTGAAAGAAATACCATTAAACTTTTATAAAATAAATAACAGATGGCGCTGAAAGCTTTTGGGACTCGTATTTCAGATACAATCAGTTTTGTTCTATTAAGTTCAAGAACAAATTTAGTTCCTTGGAAAGATATTACTGTTGCTAGTCGCTAGCGTTATTTTGCATTCTATCTTGGCTTGAGCTGTTTCGTCCTGAAAATGTTCTAGTTCATATATCGTCATGTTGAAGCGGAAGCGTGTAAATTACATGGCTGAACTAAACGTTTTAGAGAAGGCTACCAAAGTCGAAGAACTGCAAGATTGTTTAATGTTGACAAATCAAATATTCAAATGTGGAGAAAAAAACAGGACTAATTTTGAAAAATGCGACCCATCGCTTTTCAGTTATGGACTTGATGAAGCATGTCTTAGTGAGAATGTTAAAAAGGCCCTGAAGTCCACACCTGCAACTAATACATGTAGTATTGACAAAGAAATTACAGCCAGTAGACATCGGCATCAACAGATATTTTAATCGGAAGCTCAGAAATTATGGAAACAATAGATGTCCGATTTTAGAAAAGAATTTTACATAAAAAATTTTCCTGTACAATTTATTACTTATAATTTTAATCATATTGTGTATTTCTTTTTAAAAATTTTTCTGATACTACATTACAGGCAGTATATGTATTTTAGATTATTCACCGTAAAAATTGCTGCAGATTATGCAATGTTTATTTTTTTTCCTTGAAAAAAAGGCTTTGCGGATAATACGCCGCTTTGAATTATATACATCAAATTTCTTATTCTGTCTGTAAACAATTTTTATTTCGCTGCTACAGTAGTTGCATTTCATGACAGCTGAAATAAGTAGAATCTTAAATTTTAAGAATGAGCAATCAAAAAATCTGAACTCTTTGAAAACAACATATGCAGAAAAAGCAAATTTGGCAATACTTTAGGTCCATAAAAATTGGAAAAGGAACCCTGATATTCTTTTTAAAAAAAGTCCTGGTACTCTTGCTTGAATAATGCTTGAAATATCAATGTTAGAGTAAGGGACAAAAGATGTCAGCTGCGATCTACACAACAAAGTATGGAAGCTGTTAAATTTGTGAAAAAATTGATTTAAAACCATCTGAAATTAAAAGGGTTACTGCCATAAAAATTAACTGTAATAGACATAATAATGATGGCAACCATGTGCATAACAAAAATCAAGGCAATAACTTTGTAATGTTATGGTCAACATGGAACTTAGCATACTAATACCAAATTAGTACCAAAAATTTCTCATATACAGGAGCATAGAATATTCTTGTTGGATAGCGAGTTACAATTAATATATTCATTTTAACATAAATCATTTATTGGTAGTTAATTTTAACATTACACTAATATACCATAAGAAAATATACATGAATTTTATTTTACATTAAATTCTTTACAATTTATTGTAAATACTTTTATATTCACTTGAAAATTTATAAGGATATGGCTTCATTGTGTAGGTACCTGTGAAGGGTAATTCTTTTATTTTTTAGTTAGCTTCATCTCAGAGAGATTTGCTTTAATACTAATATATTTATATATGTGCACTAAAAAAGTTGAAGCATTGTTAATATATATTTCTTTTTTGAATCATTACAAATAAATGTTCATACAGAATCTACAATATTTTTAAAAAAAATCATCATATAAGTGAAATTTTAGCAATTTTTTTTAAACTTCAAAACAGCAACAGACAAAATTAATAAACTAATGTCAAGTCAAAGTAATACCAAAATGAACTAAACTTGTCTAGAAAATATAAAATTTTGAAATTTTACTAAATTATAAAAATTTTAGAGCTTATCAAATACATCTGATATAAAATTTGGTATACTTAAGTGGCTATTATTTAAGTATGAAGCCATAATTTAAATATTCATACTCTAAGAATGGGCCAAATTCATGTGACATCATAATCACATGACAATCGCAGCCACGTTTCCTGCTAACTCAAACGCAACAACCTCATATATCATGGTTTTCACTTCAAACATATATGCTGCATTTACATTCAAAAATGTCCTGTTGCATAGGATTTAGGCTGAAATAACTTTGTTTATTCTTTTAATAACGAGCAAAGTTTGTGATAATGAAATAATTTCTTTTATATAGAAATTTTTGAAAATTATGAAAATAAACTCAGTGTTTAGTGATTGAACTGTGATTTTCTAATATCTAGAAGTTTCCTTTTTGACGTTCTTGAAAATCTATTTCGGTATTGTTGTTAGAGAGATGCCCAAGTTTTTTAAATGTTATTATTTTATTAGTTTAAATTGTACAGTAATATTTGTTTGGTTTACAAGTGATAAATTTTCAATTTAATTTTGAATATTTCCATGCAACAATATTTTTTAAAATATTTATAACACTGTGCGTGTTTTAAATATTACAAAAAAAAAAAAATCATATCTTTGGATTCTACTACATTTAATTCAAACTAACAAAATAATAACATTTAAAAAACTTAGGCATCTCTCTAACAATAATACTGAAATGGATTTTCAAGACCGTCAAAAAGGAAACTTATAAATATTAGAAAATCACAGTTCAATCACTAAACACTGGGTTTATTTTCATAATTTCCAAAAATTTCTATATAAAAGAAATTATTTCATTATCACAAACTTTGCTAGTTATTAAAAGAATAAACAGTTATTTCAGCCTATATGCTATGCAACAGGACATTTTTGAATGTAAATGCAGCTTATATGTTTGAAGTGAAAACCACTATGTACGAGGTTGTTGTGTTTGAGTTAGCAGGAAATGTGGCTGCGATTGTCATGTGATTAAGATGTCACATGAATTTGGCCTATTCTTAGAGTATGAATATTTAAATTATGGCTTCATACTTAAATAATAGCCACTTAAGTATATCAAATTTCATATCACATGTATTTGATAAGCTCTAAAAATTTAATAATTTAGTAAAATTTCAAAATTTTATATTTTCTAGGCAAGTTTAGTTCATTTTGGTATTACTTTGACTTGATATTAGTTTATTAATTTTGTCTGTTGCTGTTTTGAAGTTTAAAAAAAAATTGCTAAGATTTCACTTACACGAATCATAAATATGATGATTTTTTTAAAAATATTGTAGATTCTTTATTAACATTTATTTGTAATGATTCAAAAAAGAAAGTATTTAATGTTTTTATGTTTATAAATTTAAAAAAAAATACTTGAAATGGGTATTGATATCTTAGCTAAATTATTTTTAAACATGTTGTAATAAGTAATTTTATTTATAAAGTTTTTTTGTGAAATTTATGAAACATAAATCAAACATTTGTAACTAACATTGCTAGTGTTAAGTCTATCTCATATAAAGAATTGAATTTTTTTCTGAATGTTTAAAATATTAAATTATTTAATAATATTTAATAATATAATTATAAAATATTATGGCTTCATAATTGTAACTAGCCGTCCTATAGATACGATGAGTATAAAAGTAATGACTGTACTGTCTTAATGAGGACACAAGCAATATGGAAACTAGCAACGCTAGTTTTTTATTAGTTATTTAATATTTTTTCAATTATGTCTTAAAACTTTTGTACAAATAATTTCGTTTTGAATGCCTTTTCATTGTTATATAAATTTTATGACAAACGTTCTTTTATATTTGTTTACTTAAAGTTTGTATTAGTTTTTTAAAACTTAATATATTTACTTTAGGACAGCAAGCCAGTTTTTAATGATTTGAATCCTTCCACTGTTTGTCTTTAATTAGTCTGCAAGTTGATAATTCCATAAAAAGGTATGTATATTTTAAAAAATATTTCATAATTGAAAAAAAAAAAAAAAAAAACCATTTTACAGTCTTTCATTTGACCGAAATTATGATCTTTAAGAAACAGCTCTCTTTTTTTTCTTGTTTTTACATCATGTCTTTTTTTTATAAATCTGTAGATATTTTTGTATTCTGAGAGAGAAAGTACTGCACCACATATGTTCGTTCCTTACCAGCTCCTGTTTTTTGTTTGACCTGCATTTTTCAGTGCACATATTTTGATTATATTTGATTGATGACCTGTACTTAACTTGGAACTGAATATGGATGAAGGATGTACCACTTTTTTGAGTGTAACCTCTATCAAATACCATCAGTAAATTACCTATCCATCCTTCCCAATCCCAGATGGAAGACAACAAGGACTTATTAATGACTAGCTGAAATGCAGGCTTTTCACACAGGTTAAATTTTAAAATAAAGCCTGGTTATTTTAGCAAACATATTATTTAAGAAGGGTTAAACATAGTGTAAGAGAGAGTGCTTCCAAGAATTTATAGTAATCTTTTTAGGGAGTGCTCATATTATAAATAATTTTATACCAACTGCAATTAGGCCTCACAGTAAGGAATTATTTAACAGAAACATATATTTAAATCTAAAAGCAAAAATTAACATGTTAGAATGATAAAATTATTGAAAATATGAATAAAAATAGTAGTAATAGCTATAGAAAGTTTCTGCTCTGTAGTTTCTGGGACTAATAACCTAAAATAGATAAACCAAAAGGAAAAAATTAACTTGGATATCATAAAGAAGCATTTCACAAAATATTATCACAAATAACATATATTAGGCAGCCTTCAACTGGAAAAAAATTAAATTATTATGAACTAAAATACCCTCCCCCCACTAAAACAGATGAAATAGGCATGCATTGAATTAAATTATGATCAACAACAGTACCGAAAAAACCCACAAATTTAATTTCCTTAATTTCAACTATGATCACTCAACAATAAGGTAACCTGAAATGTAAAACACCTCTCTCATGAAAGATGGGAGAAATCCATATAGTCTTTGTTGTCTGAGACAGGTTCACTTTGGAGTAGAACCTCCCTACTCAAAAAGCCTTTTCACCCACATCCTGTTGGCAGTATTGCACCAATTCCAATGGAAAAAGCAGAGGTTGTTGTGGACAGCCTTCAAAAACAGTTCAAGCCATACACCAAAGTTGAAAATACAGGTTTTCTGTTCATATACAACTGAAAGTTCAGAGAGACTCCTTGATGCACTAACCTGTATTGATCTGGACTGAGAAATATAATTTATCAAAATTTGTAAACCAAACTAAGCCACTGGATTTAATTTAATTACTAATTGCATTTTTAAAAATCTTCCTTTAAACTTTATTATTTTTATTGCTCTGCCATTCGTTATGCTTATTGAGACCTTTTATTGCTCTTAGAGTTGGAAGACTGCCATAATAATTCCCATCCTGAAATCCAACTCTGATGATTTGAATCCTCAAATTTACTGCTCCACCTCTTTACTCGGTAGTTTGAGAAAATCATTCAATATGTGCTGAACTGCCAGAACTAACATTGCTTATGGTGGTATTCTCAATCACGAGCTATTGAAAAGAAAACTTGAGGATTGGGTAACCCCCGCTCGCCAATAACTCTCGGATAATTCTCGTTTCTTATTCTTGAACTGACGATTACCGAATCCGTGAATTATGCGTGGGCAAGATGTTACAGTCATTGTGATTGGACACTGATAATCACGTGACATGTTGCTTACTTTTTATGTTGTATCTTGGCGTGAAACATTCGATCAGCTGTTTTTAACACGCTTTTTTAAGTTTGACTTGTATTTCTCCTGTTTTGTTTTACTATGTCGAAAAGTAACTTTTCAGTTCAGGAGATAAAATTGTTGTTAAATCTTGTTGAAAAATATAAATACATAATAAACTGCAAAATTTCTCACACAGTTTTTAACAAGAAGAAAGAAGCATGGGATAGTTTGACGATGAATTTCAGTGCAGCCAGCCTATGTAAAGGAAGTTGACTGTAGCTTCAGAACAAATTTTAAAAACATGAAGAAGGAATCACAAAAAAAAGCTCTGATAAAGTAGAAATGTTTAAAACTGGTGGAAAAACCCCTTATTTACTGTCTACATCATTAGATGAATGGCTGGCTGCTATGGGTGCACTAATCGAACCATTGCCATGCAGATTCTATTGTGATTACGAGTATGAGACTGCTGTATCTTCAGGAACTGAGGGTAAATGGATTTTTTATTATTATTTTTATTTAGCCTTTAATTTAAATTTTCTGTTTTATTCTGAATAGACTTTTCTGACAGTGATTTGTGTAAGTTTTATTACATAAAAGAACTCTTAATACAAATCAAAATGATCACATTATGAAATGTTCAGTAAAAGAATCGATAATATGTAAATATTGATCCACATAACAGTCTGAGCACCTTTCCCAGCTGACAAATTGAATAAATAACCAATTAAAATTAATAAGAAATAGATACTTCTAGCAAAAATCAAATGAATATTTTCAGCTTTGACATTATGAATTATTTGTTGTTACATTGTGCTCTATATTTTAAATGTTCTGATGTGATGCTGTCTGAAAATGTGGCTATCAATAATTTGATATGGCTAAGATTCTTATTATTAATAAGTGGGGCATGGTACAAATAAAGTTGGTAATATTATTAGGAAATGTTGTTAAATGTTATACAATGAGAATTCAAAACTCGTATTATTTTAAAATTTCAGTTTATATTTTGATTGTATACAAGTATATATATCCTAATCTATTTTTCTTTTTGATTTAAAATTTTCCAGTAATCCTTGGGTAGGTTAAAATAGAATGTTTATTATGTATATAATCATTAATTTAAATAATTTCTAATGTCTAATAATTATTCTCAATTTATAATTTCTATAAAATCTTAGAATGAAAAATCCAGTTTTTTTTGTGAAGAATAAATTTGTTAATTGAATCTTAGGCCCCATTAAGTCACATTTATCTAAAACAGAACATGTTACTGAATCTTTTCCAATTCCATCTAACAAAAATAATTATACTATTGGTATTAATCTGATTTTATTTGTCAAAAAACACTTTATATACACACACATTTATCAATATTTTACAATATAGAACAGAAAACAAATTTTACATATACAAAATATTTACAATTTTTCAGAAAGAGTTTTAGCTATAACCGAGCAGTGTAGTTGGTAAAAAAATGGTAGCCCGCTTATCTCTGGTGATGTTGTCTAAGGGCCTGAGTTCAAATTCCACACAATATATGAATGCTTCATCATGTAAATATGTACCTCAGTTGTTGTTTGTGGCAAAAATATACTCAACTCTCATAACTTTAATTTGTTAAATAAAACTCCAGCTTACATAAGGAAGGAAAACTTTATTATGCTATGAATGAATGACTATATAACATCATATTTATTAGTTGTAGTACTTATAGTAAATACATGTTTTTTAGGTGGTGAGTCTATAGTAGTACAAGTGGATGAAAATGTTTTTACTCCTGATGATCATCCCCTTGATGTAAGTATCCATATATCATGTCATATAGCAAATAGCACATCACCTTTTTAGTACACAATGAAAAGCCATTATTAAATTTACTTTTTTGGAATATGAAGTAACAAATAACATACATTAGCATTCAATATATAAATATAGACAGCTTATTTCAAATGTACATAATTTGAGTGTAAACATTTTGAGTAGTGCTAGTAATGTATCAAATGAAGTGTAAACATTAAATCATACTCTAGCATAAAGCAACATATTTTACAGGAAGTGAAACTGAAATTGTGGTATAAATTTTGATTCTTTGTTGTTTTTTTTTCTGTTTTAAACTAAGACAGACTTGATCAATATTTATATTTTGGTTGTAGGAAACTGTGGCAGTGGAGCAAGGTCAAAGTCAAGAAATTCCACAGAAAACCAGGGAAACTGTGCTCTACCCCACTTACAAAAGCACCTAAAATCAGAAAATCAAAGCGCAAGCCTAATGCTTCTGTTAAAACAGCAGAAGCAGCCAATGCCAGAAAAGTTGCTATGGAAAGGGATTATTAACAAATTGCACAATTTATAGAAGAAGAGCATAGAGCTACCATGACCTATCGAAAAAAAGAACACATTTTAAAGATAAAGGTGTTAAAGGCAAAATTAGAACATTATAATCTGTTAAGCAAAAAAATTAAATTAGATTTAGAAAAAGAAAATTGATCTACATCATTTTTGTAAATAAATCTAATAAATGAACATAAATGCTGTATCTGTAATTTAATTCAATGACTTGGAGATTCTTTGAACAAAGACTCTCTCTGAAGAGTATGTATTTATTTAAAAAAAATGTTTTCACTCACAAAATTATTTACAAAACATTTCCTCGTAAATAAATCAATTGAAAAAATTTGCAACAATTGTATTCCTCTTGGCTATTCCGCCATGTTCTTGGCTATGGTTTACCATAATATCATCTTGCTGTAGTGGAAGGGAATCCTCATAATCACCTAAACTGAGAGCAAGGTTGTGTAGCACAGCTGTCGCAACAATAACTGTTTGTGCAGTCTTCAGTGAACATAGGAATGGTGTGTCAATGCAAGAAAATCTTTTTTTCCATACACCATATTGTCTCTCTACGACATTTCTTGCTTGTGCTGGAGCTGCATTATACCTATGAAATGCATATAGATTTACATAAATAACTCTTCTTAAAAAACAAGAACTTTGACTAAAGTACCACAAAATAGACATTTCTTTAAAAAATAATTTTTTGAATTCTACCACCTTGTGGGACAAATAAATGTCATTTTTGGCCCATGGGTTGAGCATTCCCGCTATACATTTTTAATGTGTATTTTATTATATTTTCTATCTTCATATCTGGAGATTGTGAATTATTTTTAAGATTTTAGTTAGATGTATAATCATATTACATACAAAAATGATTTCTCTGACATAAAAATAAGACAAAAAATAATAGCAATAGAGGTGTATAAAAAAAACATAAGTATTTCACTTGACCTGCTTCAACTGGATTAAGAAAAGGTGTCATCAGGTAAGATCGCAGAGGATTGCCTCTATCTCCTAATAGGTGGTAACTACTTGGTACTTCTGTTTCTAAATGTGCCCTGAGGTAAGAGTGGTCAAACACTGTAGAGTCATGTGTACTTCCTGGCCACCACACAACTATGTTACATATGGAAAGGTTGGGATCACTCACAGTTTGTACATTTAATGCAAAAACCTTTTCGGAACCTAAATGTCTCTGCTAAGCTTCCTCCAGGGCTTAGGATTTTGATTAGTGAGCAATCCAGAGCACCATAAACGCCAGGGAATCCAAATTCTCTGTAGAATTTTGATTGATCTGAGAAGTAATGCATAAAGATGTGACTAAACTTGATGACACAAACAGTAAGAACTACATACAACTATCTTTCTTGTTACGTAAACATTACAGTATTTTGATCCAATAGGGATAGCCATTTGTGAACTGCATCAGGAATTGATGTGATGAGCATGAGAAAACAAACGCAACACCCATTTTGAATTTTCCAAATCCTGTGTCATACAGGATTTGGAACATTAATCAGAAACTAATCTACCAGTATAAGTTTATCATAATGACTTCTGATAATTGGTGTAAAATTTGTCAGCAAATCTTTTGTGCCATTGTTATTATTTGAATTAAAAATATTTTTATTGCATACTAACTTGAAATCACCATTTATGGTGATAAGTGTGCAAGCTAGCAACGCTCTCCACCCGCCAAAATGCAAGCATTGCCTCTGTCATGCTTTTTTCCCTACTATTAATAATGGAAACAAAATTGAATGATCAAATAACTCAAAATATGCATCAAAATTTAGAAGCAGGGATTATTTTACTGGTAATTCAGAATATTTGACTTGAGTTTCATTTTAAAAAAAACAAGGAATTCATTTTAAAATATAAATTTGCTTAAGTTAATACACATTCTTAATAGTTCTCGGGCTGAGGCCCGGTTCGCCCATGCAGTAATAAAGCTCTGTTAACACGTTACAAAACTCATTACTCTATTGCATAATTTTTCAACGATAATAGCTGGAGCAAGAATATATTTCTGGATTTCTTGGACCTTCTTATGAATGGTACGAGGGCACTCTCATTACATGTATGATTTTCTACTGAGTAATATTCTCTCTGTGCTTATATATTTTGTCATTCCATGTGTATGCAATGTAAATTTTTTTCTACATGCTGTTCAAGTAATATGAAATTAGGGAAATACCAACAATCAAGAGTTTTGCATATTTAATCTTTTACGAATATGTTGCTATGAATTAATATTTTTTTCTTTTTCCAAGGGATTCAGATAAAAACTATATATATATTTATTTTCAAAAAAACTTTTGCAAATGTACATATAGACATTTTTGTCACGAAACAAATTATAAATTCATTGAACATGAATAAAACTCACCTGCATTCTCTCATCTTCAGTTGTGGAAAGATATATTGGTCGTAATTCTGCTAGAGCCCTTGGAAATCGGTAATCGCTCGGCTCGTGGATGGCTGACTTATGCTGTTTAAGTCACCAACATTAATTTGACGATTACCGAACGCAAAAAATCGAACAGCCGCCAGAACTTTCTCAGCTGCAGTCAAAGCATGATTTCTGCCAGTAGCAGAATCTAACTTTGTACTCAGCAATTTTACAAGTGTCTCGATGGTGCCTTTATAAAACCTGTACTTTCGACGGAAATAATCTTCATCCAGTTCATCTAAATCGTTGTTCCTATGTTCAGGAATGAAAACTGACCTTCTTTCAATACTTTCCAATGTTTCTAAATCCTCAAGCAGAAAAAAAATCGAAGCGGTCGTCCATCTTTGTTTACAGTTTCGCGATATCGAAATCCGCGAGTTACCCTCTGAAATCGGCGGGTTACCTTTGGATGAATAATCCGTGGATTTGGCGCGATCCGCAGTTGAGAATAATGATATTTCGCCACACAATCTGCGAGTTACCTCCGGTTCGGGGATAACTCGAAATTAACTCGCGATTGAGAATACCATCGTTAGCCAGAAATATTTTTATTCTAGAACAAAATGGCTTTTTTTTCACTAAGTAATACTGTTACTGATTATGTTCACTCAGGCTTTCAAAATCAACAAGACATTGCAAAAGCTTTTGATAGAATTTGACATGATGGCTTGATCTTCAAGTTGATACGATTTGGTTTTTCAGACTAGCTAATCAAAATTCTTCACTCCTATCTGAATTCCTAGGAATTTAGAGTTAGAGAAAAACAGTATCTACCCCCCTTCCCCATCCAATCTTGAGCAGAATTTCACAGGGTATGCTGCTCAGACCCTCTTTGTTCAGTCTGTATATCAATGATGTACTGAAGGCTGCCATTCTCCATTTAGTGATGCACGTGGGTGTGATACTGCCATTATAACTCAGAACATCTGTTCTCTGAAAATTATTGAGCAATTGCAGAACAATATTTCAAGATTATAGCTTTTTGACTGGAAAATTAAAGCCATTGCATTCAAAACCACATGCCTCCTGGTATATCAGAATGCTTCGTAGTTTTACCATTTTCGACCATTTCGTCTCCAGGGTAACAGAGTACAAGTACCGTGGGTTGATTTCAGATCCTAAATTAACTTTTGCCCAAATATCCTGTTAGTTTATATGAAAGCTTCCAGGATGAGCCAAATGCTCAACAGCTTAATCTATTGAAAGAGTAAGCTTATGATCCACACATATACTAGATTTTTGTTATACTTAATCATTTCTTTGACCAGTACTGTCATATTCCTTGTCCATCAGCAAACACCTGCAGCAAGCTGCATGAAAAGACTACATGTCTCAAAATTAACACCTGCATAAGGTAGATAATGCTCCCTGGTTTGTTTGAAATGAAGTCTTCCATCAAGATATAAAAATTGACCCAATACTTGACTTTATTAAATAACAATCAAATAATTTTTTTATAGGCTTCCCCAGATCCCAAATGAATCTTGAATTCTGCCAGCATGTGATAATTCGATCTCTATCTCTGCAAAAGGCTGAGCCTTTACAAGAGTGCTTATGAGCTCTCAAAGGAACTGTGGAACTTCTAATATTCTTTGAGAAATTTATCTTCAAAAATTTTGTTAACTTTTGTACAGTTTTTAAGTTTTTTTTACAATTTTTTACTTTTCTTTTCTTATATTTTTAATTATTCTGCTAGATTTGAATTTCATTGAATTCCTGTTCACCTATGCTGCCTTTTTATAGCTTGTGTTTGGTATGGTAATTTAATTAAACTTAATCTCCCTCTCTACTTTCCACTTTTTATTTTTCACTAAGTTAAAATTTAATTTTTCTTATGATTTTTAAAGCTTATTTGCTTGTAACACATATTATCTAATTCATGCTCTCTAATATAGATGGCAACACAATTCACTCATTGTGCATTGCTTCTTTTTTTGCTATTTTTTCAGATCATCAGTTCTAACCCCCCTCCCCCTTTATTGTCGACAACCACACAACACAGCATCTACTTTTAATTAAATCTTTAAATCTAATCGTGACTCATCACCTCATTCTGTCTTAGTAAAGCTAGCTGTGCTCACTATTATAGTTAGCTGCACTTTGCAGCTTTCTTATAATACATTCAATAGTCAAATTTTTTCTATCTAAATTTTGACAACAGGTTAAAGTATTCATTTATTCTAGTAGCCTCTAATTTTGGGCTATTGAAGCCTATTTTAATGAATGATAATGACCCATTAAAGTTGAAATCATTTGAATTTAAAATTAATTTATTTTGTAATATAATCAGTTTTTTAAAAAATAATATTTGTTGAGCACTATTTTTTAATGGATATTTTTGTTTTTCTTGTCTTCTCAATTTCAAAAACATACTCTGGTTTTTAAGAATTAACTTGAATTTCAATTGATCTTATTAGATTATTTACTTTAAGTGTGTGTCCAAAAGAGGTGTTAAAAAAATATGCTCAAATTATACAGCAATGGAATATGTTATGCAGTTATAGATTAAATGAAATAGTTGGTTACTTTGCTTGAGTAGTATATAATTTTTCTTTTATGGAAAGCCAAATTTATAGGTGACATTATTTCCTCAAGCTAACTTAAACTATGTTAATTTTAACTTATTCAGCAAAATTTTTTGCTCGTTTTGTGACTGATTAATAACATGGCTATATGAGATTATGTTAGAGAAAAAGTCACTTCAAAATTGGGAAATTCGTGATCATACAGTGGTGGCAAAAAGTCCTGAATACACTTATTTTTTTTTACCTAATTTTTGTGTTTGACTTAATTTTTTGTTATGAAATTATATCGTACTACCTTAAAATATAAAAATTCTTATGTACTTTTTATGCAAGTTGCAAATCTGTTACTCATTTTTCAATACGACAAATATTTTTGTAGTACAGCTGCCTGAATACAGGAATGTGTAGTGTGTACAAAATAACGCAATTTAGAAAAACATATACATAGTAGAATAACACAAAACTCTTTACAAGTGCAATACATTTAGCATGCATTTTGAAAATTACATTACTGTTACATGTTTGAGCATCCATATTTTATGGCCCAACAGCTGTTTACTTTAATTACGGCTCTACATCTTTTTTAGCATGGAATACACCAATTTCACAAGAAGTTCTTTCATGACCATATCACAGAAAGAAAATCTCAAAGCTTTAATTATCGCAATTTTTATTGACGGTTTTTCCTTCAAAATATAACTGTTTCGTTAATATTGTATGTAAACTGGTAAGAGATGAAAAATCAAACTTTCGCAATGCTAAGCCTATTTTATTCGTGCACCTGCTTTTGTCGAGGTACAGCACGACTATAACTACTTTTACAAATTTTTATAGATGGCGCTACAGTGCGCTGATGATGTAACATTCCGCCCGGCATTGAAATATACAATATTTCAAAAAATCTGCTTAAAATATACAATTTGCTACATGAAGTTTACAAATGTGTAAATGAATTAATTACAAATAAGCACAATATTCTAAAATAAAAGAAAATACAATATTCAAAAATAGAAAAAAAAACTATTTTTGGGAAATTTATAATATACATTACATTCAATTTGTTTACATGATTTCTTCTATTGGTGAGAGACTAGAGATAGAACATGTGAAACCCCAGTGGGTTTTCATTTTAAAGACTGACCTTACCATCATTTCCCATAAATAACCTCCAAGATTCTTGCCATTGCCCATTTTCAGGGAGGCAAAATGTTTTCCTTAATAGCACAACATCCTATTGCAACATTATTTTTCTAGAACTGCCACTTGTTTCGCTGTAAATGATTAAGATAATCATTTTCGGGTGTTTCATTTTGTAACTTTTTATATACTGCCACCATATAGTCTATTATCAAAAATTGGGGTCAGGTATTTATTGCACTGTGTTTGAAATTAAAAAGTGTCCAGGATTTAAAAACTTCATATTCTTGATATTATCTGACAATGGGGCTAACGGGCGTGAATTAAGGATACCTTCAATTTTAATTATATTGTCTTAATTTTTTGAAAGTTATTTTACTATTAATAGAGTTCTGTAGAGATGGGTTTTAAATTTTTTCCCTGAACCCCCCAAACCCCGAAATTAAAAGCGAGGAGGGATAAATTTCCTCTGATAGTTCTGAAGCAAAATGTTTGCTGGTCTCGTTTTTTTTACAAATTGATTAAATGAAAGGGTTTAACCCGCAGCGCACCTTTAAAAAATTTTGTGTTTTCGAAAATTAGTGTTGAAATGGGCCCTGGGGTGCATAGCCTTTTTCAAAGCGCAATAAATGCTTCCCCTTTTAAAAAAGTCATCGCCTCTAAATGAATGCCTTTTTTTTGCCAACATACAAAAATCTTTACATAAACTGTAGAAAAAACCCCCCTTTTTCTGATTTTAAATTTTATTTGAAAAGGCCCCCAAAAATCCACCCCAAATTTTAAAAAAGGCCAAATTTGGGGTTACCTCTAATGGAGATTTCCCCTTATTTGACCTACCCCAGTAAACTTCTGTCTAAAACATCTAATAAAACATGTACTATTTTTTTGGGAATACCGCCTTTGGGCCAAAACTGATTTAATTTGATTTCTAAACCCTGAGCCCAAATGAAAAACTTTTATGTTTTGTCAAAAAATAATTTAATAAATTTAGGTTTACTAGGTATAAATTTTTTTTGATGTTTTTTTAAATGGTAAATCAATTACTGACCTTTCACCAACTCGGAAAAAGAATTTCATCAAAAAGGATCTAAAGCCTGTAACTTACTTTTTTTTGAAACCCCTTTTTCCCTTTTTTTCAAAGCATCGATTTCGCTTTAAACTTATTTAAATGTGCTTTCTAGCTAAAAATTCTACCCCTTTTAACCACTGCAGTTAAATATTTGTCCTTTTACGACCCTTGTTTTTTGATGTTAAATGAACCAAAAAAAAGTTTCAAATTTAATTTTTAGAAACTTTTGTAATTAAAGAGTTCATCTAAAAAATTTGAAAAAAAGTCAGTAATTGAAGCGTCACATCCATTTTGTTCACTCTGTAAAAAGGGGTCAGGAAGGGTTGATTTCCTGTATTCATCAGTTTGTAAATCTGGCCCCGAGAACCACATTTCGTTTTTTTAAAAAGTTCATTACATTCCCCTCTAAAAAAAGTCGGAGGATTGTTTTTGGGAACCCCAATGTTTCCAGTGACAGTCTTTTGAAAGTGTTGGGATCCCCCCCCCGTTCTGGCAAATGTTTTAAGTTTATGAGGTTCGACTTTATCCACGCTAAAGCAATTGTTGAGTCCCCACAACCAAATTTTACAATAAGTAATTGTAAATTTGGCTCGCCCTTTTTGACTAATCTCGATAGCAGTAAAGTACGCGTTCCAACCCCGGTTGGAGAGTGAAAGGACCCCTTGGACTTGCGTTAATATGCTTTTTGAGACTGCCCAGATTGTTAAAACATTTTTTTGGGACAAAACAATGGGCACGCTGATAATCAGAAAGCCTTGTATTAAATCCGTATTGTTGCATTGAGAATGCACCTTGGAATTTTGAAGTTATTTACTTTCTATACTTTTTGGTAGAAGTTCTTCCATTGTGTCTGGTGGTATCTGTTCACTCCAATCTAATTTTATTTTCCAAAATCTTTGAATAAATATCTTAGCCTTCGTAATAACGGGTCCAATCAGGCCCAAAGGATCATAGAGCCTTGCAATTTCTGAAAGCACGTCTCTTTTTGAGAAAACTTTGTCACTAATATTTACTTTGCATGTGAGACAATCCACCTTTTGATTCCATAGACCCAATTTTCACGGGAGAATCCTAAAATTCCTTATCAAATACATGGGAAGATGATAAATCTTTCAACAGTTCTGGGCGATTTGACACCCATTTGTGTAGCTCAAAACCATCTCTCAGTAATAGTTGAGATAATTTGGTTTGAAGTTTTTTAGCACCTTCTAATGTAGACTCCCCAGACAGAACACCTCTCATTCATGTAACTACCATTACAAATCACATCTGCTGCATCAGGAAATTCAGCCCTTTCTTCATCTGCTAAGGCCTTTAAGGTCCTGGTAGCTAAAAATGGTGCAAAAACTGTCCCATAGGTTATGGTAGCGAGTCTATAAGTCTTAACTGGAGCATCTGCACTAGTCTTCCAAACAATTCGTTGTAAATTCCTTTGAACAGGATCAACAAGTATCTGCCTGTGCATTTTTTTAATATCTGCACTAAACACGTACTCGTGTTTTCTAAATCTATTGACTATGGAAAAGAGATCTTGTTGAATAATTCCTCCGTTTAGTAAGATGGAGTTTAGAGAAAAACCGCTTGTTGTTTTTGCCTTTGCTTGTAATAGTTAATCTTATCTATTGCTTCATTTTTAATCTCTTTCATATGGACTAAAAGTTCATATTCACTTATAAATTCTTTATACAGAGTTCTCATTGTATTGTTTTTTTTTTACTGTTCCATCTAAGCATGGTTCACTTATTAAACAACAATTGGCTTGTTTTTGCGACAGAGGAAGGGTACCTGTGACTAAATAGCCAAATTTTGTATTTTGTAAAATTATATTTCCATCCTGCAAATAATGTTGTTCTGGGTTTTTTCAAAATATGATAAAACTATTTATTTTACATAAATTTTACAAACAGATTTGAAATCAGCATAAAAAATACATTAGAACCTTTAACAATAGTTAAGATAGTATGATACTTTCATAACAAAAAATAAATCAAACATGAAAACTAGGCAAAAAATTGGGCGTGTTCAGGACTTTTTGTGACATCTGTAATATGATGGAGGGTATCAGTTTTCCACATTTTCAAAAATATGCTTGTCACAACTTAATTAAGTGATATGGAATTTTTTATTTTTATTTCCCCCCAATCTAATATGATTCCTGTGGTTTAATGTTGATTTTTGGGACATCCTGTTTACCTCATATCAATTTACCTATCAAATCTACATATGTGTTATAAAAACTACTTATCAATTTTCTTTGTATTTGTTGAATCAGTGTTATTTTGAAACAATGTATTATTTTTCTCTCTATAAAAAAATACACCTGCAATTGTTGAGTATAAATACTAAAGAAGCTTCCCACAAACATATTTGTGTCTCAGAATCATGACTTTATTTTTTATATAACTTAACTCAGTGGTGGGATAGCCCATGAGGGTCAAGACCTACTGTGCCCAACTTGGTATAAGTGACCTTGAGCCCTGAGGACCATGAGCAGATGTTCCGACCAGGTGGTCAGTCTGACGCGAAACTCCCAGTGTTAAGTTCCCAAGCAAGCTTGGTACTTATTTATTGACTCACTGAAGGGATGAAAGGCTGAGTCAACTTTGCCCATCCCGGGGTTCGAACCTCGGACTTGTGGTGTGGAAACACGATGTACTAACCACTCAGCCATTTGGCTTCTCATCATTATATAGTCAATATAATTTTTTTTAACCTTTTGAATATACATGATTCCACTTTTTGAAATATATGCATATCATGATAATTAACGCATTATAAATAATTAGTTTTGGGGATTCTCAGGACTTGTCTATACGGTAATACCCTGAACTTATGTAATAGGTGGCACTGAGTGATAACCACGTAAGTCTGGTTATAATTTCGCATATAAATACAGATAAATTATTTTTATTTGGGGCTAAAAGCGAAAAAATATAAAAAAATTAGAAAAAAAAAAATGTTTCATAAAATCTTAGATAACACAAACACAAAATCGTAAACCGAAGTTATTTTGATGTAGATGGTTTCATAAAATCTAACAAAGTAGTCTGCAGGCTCAAAGATGTTTTTTTTCCCCTGCAGACTTTTCTTGTAGCATGCTAATAATTTTTTTATTCCTTATTTTGTTGAAAAAGTACGCTCATTGTTGGAGTCTATATTTTCTAAAATTTGCAAACTTTTTTCAGTGAAACTGAGGCCTTCTGTCAAATTCCCAACCGTTATTCGATCTTCTGATTGAATAGGGTCTAAAGAATCAAGTTCTTCAATGTCTTGCTCATGCATTTTTATGAGCTCATCTATTGTCAGTTCCGGATTGTGGGAATTCAGCAGTTCTTGAACGTTATCACTATCCACTTCTAAGTTTATTTGCCTGGCAAGATTGACAACTTCTTTAATCTTGTTACCAATTTTACGAATCCTCCCTCCCCTCAAACAAAAGATCAATCGACGAGATTTGAAAATCACGCAAGTTGAGGTATTACTGTATTTGAAATTTTGATTGTGATATCTTGATATCAATTTTATTAATCTTTCTTTCATTGCAAAATTTGAAGCGTCATTATTAAGACTATTAATTTTAGGGATTCTCTTTTTTTTCCCAATCATTTGAAGGCTTTTAGTATTCTTGTTATACACTAGTGAATGAATTAGAAAATCATTTATCTCTATTTAAGATATATAATTAATAAAATTTTTTGCCTTAGAAAATGTATCTTTTTCCTATGCGAAATAGATATTGTATTTTTGTATGATCCCAATCAAAATTTCACTTGGTACAACCTTCCCTTCACAGTAGCCCAGACTTGACTACTAATTCAATAATGATTGTTTAAAAACACTGTGGAGGCCTTAAAAATGATCTTTATTCAATTAAATAGTTGAATGGTGAATCAGGTATTAGGAGTGTATTGTTTTTTTTAAGTTGATGATATGCATATGTATAAAAATTATTTTGCTTTTCTTTTGAATGCATTATATGAAGAATTCTTTTATGGAATTGTTTGAATAAAAAATGTTAAATGCGTATTTTGCAATAATTTGGTTTAATAATTTTGAGTTAAAGAAGAAATCGGTTTAATATAAAATTGAAATAATAAATTGGTTTAATATAAAACAGAACAGATCTTTTGTGGATGTAGAACTATTTCTAGTATGTGTTTGTAATACAATTTATTTTGTTAATGAATTAGTTTTGCATTACAATTGAATAATATTGGTAACACTTCTTCTGTTTTAGGTATCTAGTGAGATTCAGAAGACACTCAAGGGAGTAGAAGCTATGCGACTTATTGTGAGTTACCATATTACCGAGTGTTTAATAAAGTCTTGTTATATTTGTAAGGAAGTGTGAAAGTCAATAATTTGAGTAGTGAGTTATTCCATCCTGACAAAACAGGAAACGTGAGGGCTGGATTCGAGTGAGTCCACAACACATGACTGATTATAGTTAGTGCTTGTATCTTGATAACAAAGAGAACTGTTTGAGAAAGAGATGAGAGATGGACTTGGACTAAAATGCATCTGAAAATGAGGCTAAGCTATAATATATTATTATTTATATATATTTAAAGGTGTGCCCCTTAAGTCTTTTTCATGTGGATGTCCGATTAAAAAGAGGGCCACTAAAATTCTTGAATTTTATTTGATATACTCAGGAATACTTGGGGGTTATATTTGATCTCAAGAGTTTCTGCTAATAATAAATAGTTTTCATTTACTAATGGACTGAAAATAGCTATAGTAAAGGAATGACACAGTATTTCTAAAACTGAACTTAACCACCCTAGTCATTTCAATGAAAAACACATGTTTGATATTATCTGGAAAAACAGAGGGTAGTTATCATATTAATTTTCATACTTTTTTGTTTTTAAACAAGTGTTACAATTTGCTAACAATGTATTTTTCATTTATTTCTCTAATACTTTTGATAATTTAGTCATTTATTGCATTAGTCAAAAGTCAATGAAACCTAATTATAATAAATATGTTGTAATATCATATTTTGGACCTTTATTTATTTCATAATTTAAAAAAAATGATAGACATAATTTTTTAATAGATTGTTTTGTAATAATCACATATTTATTATGATCAAATTAAGTATAAAATCAGTATGAAAATTTATCATTCCTATGTATTTATTTTAATCAACTGTATTTTTACTTTATTCTATTGAGAATATATACTTTTAAAATGAATGGCTTTTAAAAGAAATAATACTGATTAAGCCTTTTTTATTTAAAAATGCATTTGTCTTTATAACTGGAGAAAAGTCTCAAACTAGGGGGAAAAGGCTTTGTTTGGTGATAAGATAATTAATCATCAAATAAGTGATCCAAGTATTGTTATTAATTTCTTCTCTTTTTTTTTAAGTGTATGATTGATGTTAAAAAATGAATGATATTTTCTCATTCATTTAATGACTGAATATTTTTATATAATTCGCGTTCGCGCGTTATTTAAATCTGTTCTTAATTCGAGCTCCTAATTATTCACATTTGATTACCATAAAATCCGGCGTATAACGCGTACCTATACTTTCAAATTGCATTTTTTAATTTTATGGTATATTCGCGCTATAACGCGCACCCCTTTTTTTATGAAGGACCTGCATTGAACGTTAGTACTGCTATTATGTTTTAAAGCCATTTATTCGAGGTATTGCCCCAGGATTTTAAAAAAATTGTATATTTCTAGAAAAATAATCCTTTAAGTTCATAAGATATAACATTTCTTTTAAATAAACAGTGTTCCGATCTTTGTAGAAGTCTTGAGTTTTTTTATGCACTTCTCTTTTTTTATTATTGCAGCTGTCATTTTTATACCCGGCGTTTAACGCTCACCCGTAAATTTCGATCTTATTTTTTGTGTTAAAAATGAGCGGTATGCGTCCGTTTTTACGGTATTTCCTTGAAAAAATATTTTTCAGAATGAATGGTGTAAAAATTAATGAAGTTTTAATATGTTCAAGTTGTATTTTTTTGTATGAGCTTATAATACAATTTCTGTGCAAATTTGTAAATACTATGCTACATTGATATAATATATAATCTATTATAGAAAAGGATTTATATTAAAAAATTATTTTTATGTATTCGTATTCAGTTTTTTAGTCTATAAAGAAAATCTAAAGACTGAAATATGTTTTATAGTTAATTTTATAATAAAAGATATATTTTTAATTTTTTCTTTTATCATGAACTAATTTGTTGCAATAAACAGGGAAAATGTTTACTGCTGAATGAATATATATATATATATTTTATCATTTTCTTGAAGCTATATAAATACTATTTGTGATGCAGAATTAACAGAATTTTGTTCTAAAATGTTTTTAAGTTTTGCATATTATATTTTGAAAATTAATTTTGAAAGTGTAGTATTAATTTTATAATTTATACATTATCATAATTTCAAGAATTCATTTAGAAAGCTTTTGCCTCACCCACCAATAAGAAAATTTCTTTAATAGAGGTAACATTTTAAATAACAAATCAGAAGAAAAATTCACAATTCATGAACAAGTTGAAGTGGTCAGGTTATGAAGTGTTTAACCTGATCCATATATACGTAAATATAATTTGTTATGACCATCATCTTGTGTTTATAAAAAAAATTAAAATGATTATCACTAACTTGTAAATATTGTTAATGTGTTTAGCAATACGCCAACTATCATATCCTTTAACCAGTTCTTTTCTTTTTGCAAATACTAATCTTTTTACCTAATATTTTCTTCTGCAACTTGAAGGTTAACTCATTCAGTCGGAATATAAATCCAGTAAATGAGCTGACTAGTACATGCATATTACATCGTTTGATTTTGGGTATTCTTTTGAAAAACGTATTAATCTTACACACACACACAGATTAGTATTGTTTATATACAGAAATAATAAATTCATTGCATTTCTGTAGAAGCCTGACATGCACTGATGAAATTAATGCAAAAATATTTGGAAGTCTCAATTTTAACTCTGAATACCATCTTCATAATAATGATTTTCAGCAATGTTTGAAGATTTAATAATGTTTTCTCCTTGGACTCATCACATTAGTGTGCCAAATGTTGTTGCCTTTGGTGATTGTGGACTCGTGTAAACAGCACCTGATTCTATTATGTAGAGGTCAGAGCTAATTTAACTTTACAAAATGTTTTACCGATATGTGAATTCTGTTAATATAAGGAATTATATATAACTGTCATCTTGTTTATACAAATTTAATATTGTTGAACTGTCAATTATTTGAGTTGGTTATTCCCGAGACTACAATTAGATATTTAGCTAATGCATTTTCTATGCGTTAGCTAACATTTATAACATTCACTAAACATAGTGTGTTAAATGTTTAAGTTCGAATGCCGATTTTGCCCTTTTTGAAATTATATGATTATTTCGATATTATTTCAAACAACTGTGGCAGTCTAGAATTAATTCAAATTGTAAGAATTTGTATTTACTAGAATATTTAAAGTTTTGTTTTGTCATCTCTTATGTCCTAATTGTCTTACCATTCTGGATAACATCTGTATAACTCCCTTTTAATGTACTCATCTGAGAATGAGGATTTTTAAGGATGAAATAGTGATTTAAGACTATATATATAGTTTCTGTGCATTTTAATATAATATGAGCTGCCTTGTTCTAATATCAGAGGATTGCTGTATTATTCTTACTCCCTGAAGTCTCTTATTCTTCCATTTAAAGGATGGCAAATAGTATTTGTAGTAATTTTTCTTAAATTTATGGAAGCAAAAAGGATGGGTACTGGGAAATCTTGGATTTTTAGAATTAAGAACATATGCAAGATTAATGGTAATTTAGATTAATTATGAATTCGTCATATTTCTGCTTTTTACATCAAAGTAATACAAAACTGTATCATGAATCGTATGAATTTAAATCATAATATTTGTACTGTTTAGTCAAAGTTTTATTTAATTGTCTTATATTTCTTGTATTACCCTATTCTAAATATTTGTAACAAAATATGATTGGGTTAAGGTGTTATAACCTGATAGAATTCAGGAAAATTTAATTTTAAGGTATATGAAGCATTATTATTTTGTTACATTTTGTAAATTATCCCCTTAATGGTCATTTTGAATAAAATATCAGTATTTTTAAAATTCACACCTGATTATAGATTGAAAAAATTCAGTGCAAATAGCAAACTTTTAGGAGAGAGAGAGAGGGGGATGATTGCCTGAACAAAAATCTTTTGTCAAAAATTTAAATATGTATGCTGTTAGGAATCCAGAATAAAACATTAAGAAAAAACAAGGATATCAGTCATATTTATTGGACTTTTAAACAAAAAATACAAGGGCAAAATAATTGTAATATCTCATTCAAGAGTTAAACTTGTTAGACTTGTGTGTGTGTGTGTGCAGAACATGAGGAAATTAATATTTTATGTAGAGTTGCAATAGGTAACTATTGCAACACATTTCAGCTATGCAAAAAGAGGCTATGGCTACATTTTTGGGGTATGTTAATCATTCTGTTTCGTGATGTTGTCAAAGATCCTCCGACATTGTAATAGGGAATTTGTGTATTGAATTTGTCATTTGCTGATAACTGACCTCATGTAATTGATGCATGACTGATCAGAAGATTGGGCAGGGCAAGTCAGCAGCACAACTGGATGTGCAATGAAGAATTTTTGAAAGTTATGTGCCACATACAGTCTCAGATTGGCCTATTGAAACATGGATACAAGTAAGGTAAAAGACGCGGTTACATGAATTAAAACAGAGATGTAGTAGTGACTGTTGAATGTGTTGGTCATACAGATTTTAGAGATTTGGAATGAAATTCAGTGGTATCCCAAGCCATAATACTGAATGAAAAACTTGTATGGCAATGTATGTAATGTAGCAGTTGGGCAGTGTGGCTACAATGATGCCAGACTCAGATACAACCGTCATAATTCACCTGAAACACTGTCATGCCATTTGTTTGTCCATACTCAGCATTCCATTGCAACCACATCTGTGGTTTACAGTCAAAATTAATCCCAACATTGGACGCCCTGCTAAAATTATGCTGTACATGATTATGCTAATTATAGTTCTAGGATTCTTGATGTGGCAGGGAGTTTCATCATTACAATGTGCACTTACCTGTCCTAGTGCTTAATGAGGTTATGAGGTGGGGCAAATCTCGTCAGTTAATAAGTCTGTCATACACCCATCAATTCCTCGTGTGACTATGGTTGGATTTCGAAAAATTCAAAACCTCTTAGATTCTCAGAAAGATAATTGGCAATCTGTGTAAGCCACAATATTTCCTATGTCAAAAGTTCTTGATTGACTTTTGTATTCAACCAGTCATACTGAAGTTAATTATTCTCTCTCGCACACAATGAAAAACATAGTTCCAGTACTTCAAAACAACAACCTACTCTTATAAGTAGTATTGTTATTGCACGATTTATGCGTGCACTGCAGTGCTAATCATCTACATGTCTTAACAAGGTCTCTCCATGGTACAATTTTTATGCCTTTTTAATACTTCCTTCATGGTGTTATACAGGATGGTCCCGAATTCATGGTACAAACTTTTAAGAGTAGATACAGAACATTGTGTGTAACAAAAATTTATTTTATGGGAATGTATAGGTACAAGTGACACAGTGAGGCGCAAACACAAAAAACAAGAGATGAAGGGAAATACAAAGTATTTATTGAAAGCATCAACAACGTATACAATAACTTCATAACAGTTCAGCACATGAGCTATGAAGTCTAGCTGCAGCACACATTTCTGTACCACGCACTAGCAGTTGGAAAAGTTAGTCTGCTGGGTTCAAAGTTTGTACTCACTGAAAATTGAGGACGTGTGAGCGATTTTCGTTTAACACTCTACAGACGGTCTGAGGACTCTCAGGATGAGCAATAGCTCTTGTACTTGGCTTGGGTCTATCAGCCACAATGTTCAAGATGCTTTCTTCCAGGCTTGGACTGTGTACAACTCTTCGTCGGCCAGCATCATGTCTGGTGACGTGGAACGAACATGTTTCACGAAGTTGATGATATAACCGCTGAAAAATTCTGTGATCCAGCATTCGTCGATCAGTAAGCTGTGTATAATGCATTCGTAATGCAGCTCTGCCATTTGCATGGCCGTACATGAGATGCCTGTCTGTATTTCAGCATAAGTAAAGTCTCCTATTGTAGACGTCAGCACAATTGCAAATTGCACTTTCCCCTACTGAGATACATCATGCTGAACGGCGGCTAGACATCTACTGCCCCCTACCGGCAACTCAATCAATCCATAATGCCATTTTTCTTTTCTTTTATTTCCCCCGTTTACAACTCGCTGCGTCATTTGTGCCAGTACATTCCTGTACAATAAATGATTGTTACAATGTTCTGTATCTAATCATAAATTCGTACCATGAATCGGGATCACCCTGCATTTTGGATATTAAGCATATATTTATATTTTTCAAGATTTTTAAAAAAATTTTTTTCAAATTCTCGCATTTTTATTTTGATATTGTCACAATTTTTAATTTATTATACCTTAAATATTGCTTTTTACTAGGGAGAAAATGTGAAAAATTGCAATGTTTGCTTTTAGTATTAATACTATGTTTAACAGTTCTTTTTGGATATGTAATTTTCATTATGTAATTTTTAAAGAAAAATAGTTCAGCACTAAAATATAAATGTATTAAAAGAATGTAAAATGGAATAATTGTTTCCTTTTCATGCTTAGAGGTTCTTTAGTATATATATATTGTATCAGCTAAATATTTTTTAATTCAATGTTTTAGTTTTATTGAAATTGTGACATATCGAGAGGAATGGGAATGAGCAATACCAAAAGCAAAATTGATTGAAAAGGAACTATTGTGCTTGATTTTTTGTAGAAAGTGATATAACAAAAGATTTACCTTTTTATGTGATATTTTTTTGCTATATATCCATAAAGATTTCATGAAATGCTTGACATGAAAATTCTGAGATTTCATTTACAGCATTGTCTATTATTTATTTTACAGCTAGGTAATTTGAACTGCATTAAATATTTTATTTTTCAAAATGACGGTAATTTTGTGGTGAATGCATTTCATTTAAACATATTTTACATAATTTTTTTGTTATATAATTTATTCGTTTTTAATTTTAATAAGTTAAGAAGTCTTATTATTCAGTAAAATCAATTAATTATTAATAAGTCTTATTAAATTTGGAGAAGTAATCTAGGCAAATATCGAGTTAAAGAGCATGTTTTTTTTTTTCAAACTAAGGTTTTTTTCCTTATAAAAGTGTATTTTAATTTTAACCCAACATTGATACATGTTTGGCTCTCTTTGTATTTGTGATAAGGAAGTTTTGTTTTTGCAGAATACAAATTAGTTATATTGCTGATAGATACTTTTTGTGACGTCATGTTCAAATTTTAGGATAGAAAAAGTCTAAAAATATAAGAAGTAATTATTTCTACATTTAGTGCCAAAATGCTTCAGCAAAATTAAAAAATTGAAGCAAATAAGGGACCATTTCGATTTCCCTCATTGTTAGTAATGCTGTTTAATTGGATAAATGATATATTTTGCCATATATTTTTGATCAAGGTATGTCTATAAAAATAATATTTATTGCCTCTGATTAGGTAATATTTTATTACTATGAATAATTTACCACTGTGGAATTTAAGAATAATAATACAATTTCTCTTGCATGTGTGTTAAGGTATCCATTTGTGTAAGTGCCAAAAAAATCCAACACTCACTGTACGAAGATGTCTGTATTTTAAACAATAAATTAGGTGCCCTAATCAAATTCATGTTACAATCTCTGATTAATTCTTAATCACTTGATAAGTATTATAGTTATTTTCCCTTTAAACAGGGGAAGTGTTTTTTATAAAAAATAATATTAATCAGGGCAAAAGCGCCCCGCAGGAATTTTCAGGGGGTTCGGGGTTCAAAATTTTCCCCCATTCTTGTATCATGCTCCTTTTTGATTTTGTCGATTTTGGGGGAAAAAACACAGAAAAAACTAATTTTTTGAATAAATAAAAGCATTAATTAATAAAATTAATCTTTAAACAAAATACTTAACAAAATTTTTTACGTACTATATACTTAAATTATAATCAATGGGAAAAAAAATCAAGGGTTTTGGGGGAGGGGGGTTCCGGCCTATTCCCCCTTGTATTGCCCACTGATCTTTTAACTCAACGTTTTAAAATTGTATTTACTGTTTTAAGATTTGACAATTATTCAGTGCATAGTTTTTGAAAAAGGGGAGGGGAAAGAGTTTTGGTTAAATGTGGTATATTTTTTATCCTTGTTTTATGACTTCCAAATTTTCCTGATGAATTGTTAAAACTGACTATCTGATTAAATATGACTGATTTTTTTTTTTTTTGTAATGTAAAATTAGCTTGAAAAAAGTTTAAGCTAAAACATCTGCGCTCCACACTTATGCACATCATTCTTTCATGTTATTCTGAATGCAGAAAAAATTTAATTTGTCTCTAAATATGTTATATGGGGTACTCATTTTTTTCTTCCTTTTCTACTATAAACAATTTTTTTTTATGCTTCTGCATATTCTAATTTTATCTTGGTGTTGCAGTTCTTAATCACATTGTCAGATAATTTATATGATAATTTTTATGCTTTATTTAAGTTTGTATTTAAATGTATTGTAGTTAAGGAATTATATAACAAATACTGCTACACATGTTGCATATTCTGAGAATAAGACACTTTAATAAGGCATTATCTTAATACATTATAATTATTTGCAATTTTTTAATATTATTTTTTTATGAAGATTGATAAAATAATTTCCGTTCATCGCTAGTGTCACTTGGAGCTTTCAGAAGTAAATAATAATGATAAAATAATGGATAAATAACAAAACATAAGTTCCAAAATAAATGAAATAACAGAATCAAGCAATTAAGGTACTAAGACAAACAAGTACATTACAAAATTAAATAATTAGATAACCAAACCAAACCAGTGAAGTAACATAAACAAAACGATGAAAAAATTACAAAATCAAATTAATGAAAAATTTACGAAATGAAATCAATGAAGTTACAAAATAATGTGAATGTAGCATTACTCAAAATATCTGGTAAAAAAAAAAAAAATTTGGGCCCGTTAATTTTTAAGAGCAGTTTTAAACGGCAATTTTCTGTAATTTTGAACGAAAAAGGACAAGTCGTTCAACACTTTGCTTACCACCAACATTGCAGCCTCAACGTTTGGAAGGGCTCAGGTGAAGTCTAATAAGGTACACTTTTAAATTATTGTAACCATTAAGGAATTGTGTGATTTTAAAATTTTTAAAAAAGTGATTACAAGAAAATCTTTGCGGAATGATCGGAAAAAATTTCTTCATCAGAAAGGAGTGAGCTGGTTGACAGAGTGCCCCAAAGAATGACGACATTTTCTTCAGTTTTTTTCTTCTCGAAAACCGATTTTGGAATATTAACAGATATGTCAATCCCTCACTTGTTTGCAGACTTAGCCAAGAAATCAGCCCTTTCATTTCCAAAAATTCCAGTATGGCTATGAACTAAGAGATAAAAATTACTGATATTTGTGTCCTTAAGAATTTTAAGGTTCTTTTGAATTTTCACAAGAGCATTATTGCAAGAGATGAAATATTTTGTAGAGTTTCTAAGGAAGAAAGACAATCTCTGAACAAATCAAATACTTAGAAACACTTTAACTTTAATGCTGCATGATCTATTTTATAGTAAGATCCTTTTGAGCGAATAATAATGGCTGCTTTGATATTCACAGTACTATATACTCTATAACTGCTGGAAAACCAACGAGAAAATTTTGATAAGTGTGATTCTTAGACCAAAGCACAGTCAATATTATCTGGCTCCATATTTTGAATGAGCTGTTACATAACAGGTATATATTTGAGAAGAGATTTAACTGAGCAATATTCATGAAATGAGTAGATCATAATCATTTCTGGACAGTTGATTTCCTTAAAGAAATGTGATTTGGGCTGCTGTAAAAGGTTTGTGGTTAACATTTGCTATCCTTGCATCATTTCTAGTTTTAAGGTTGGAAAGGACACAATTAGTGCAAACTTTAGTACTGATATTTGGACAGTCTCTTCCTTTATGTTCTTTAGAGCAATTAGTACATGCCAAAGGATTTGTACACTCAGCAGACCGGTGATTATATCCGAGAGAATCAAGATATTTATTCATGATGATAAAGTTATCAAATTCACACAATCTCCATTTAATTTTCAAACCTTTTCGAGAATTGATGCTGTTGTAGCAGAGGGTGTCTCAATAATATGCCTTGAATGTTGGAAGTTCTGTAATGTGAAACGAATTTTGTATAAGTCCATGTGTTAATCTGATTCCAAAATTCCGGGATTTTAATTAAAGATGGTCTTTAAAACATCTTCATTGCTAATATCATTTGGAACATTTTTAATTAAAACGGTAAAAATTTTTTACTTGTAGGCAAAGACGAATTTAGCTCCGGGGATTTTGTTTTAATTGCATCTTAGAGTTTAATCTAATCTTATTCAGAAACGCAATGAATTAAAACCTTTCTTGTGTGAATCGTTTTTAAATTGTGAATGCCTAATGTGGCTTCAGTATGGTTTAAGTGCAATTTAATAAGTTTTTTTTATATAACTGTGAAGTACAGTTATGTGAATCTTAAAAGACAGCAAAAAGGCGAAAAATGTTTCGGTTTATCAACACTAGATGGCGCCACGACACTAGCAGGACTTGTAACACACACGAGGCTTCTTTTACGATTTCAACATAAGCTTCGCGATATTTAATTGACTTTTATCATTTCAAAATTCTTAAAAATATTAGTTTTCATAAATTGTAATTTTTCAATGATTCTGGGGCCTCGGTAACGTGGTCGGGGTTGCTTCTGTGGATTTGAGTTCATGTACCACTAAAGACTCGCCTTGTCTGTCAAGGCTCAGTCTTCCCTTTGGTATGAGGTGGAAGTTAGGAGAATGGTGCAGCTCAGGTGTCCTCTTTACTTGCCAGTGACTCTAAATTACGGGGTCTTCCGCTAGTAGCCCTTGTGTTGCTTCAAAGTACAGTGTTAACAATATCAAATTGAGTTATGGTAATATTTTTATCCAACACCTAATAGTGCTTACAGAAATTAAGCACTATTTAAATAATATGTTTATATGATATAGTGAGAATGGCACAAATGCTTTTCTATCACAGAAGTGTTCGGTTTTAATAATGATTCTGGAAAGCAGTGATTTATCTGAATGCAACATTATTCAACGAATGTCAGTGACAAACAATTTTTTACGATTTTATGTTACATCAGATAAGCTTGTTTAGATTTAGATACTTTTAGATTATGGAATTTTTTTGTTGTTGCTTTTCCTCTTTTGAAAATGATACTTTAATGATATAACCCTCTCATACATACGAAGGAGTCTTAATGGGTGAGCAGCTTCAGATTTCTGTAAACTACTGTGGAGATAATTAAGATTAGCATTTTGATATGTAGCACAGAAGTGTCTGAAATACACCCAGCTCTCTTTTTTTACACGATTTTAAAATCGCACAGTACGCGAATTTAAATAATTTTTTTGCACGTATTCAAATAAATAAATAAAAATAATGGAGATACGTGTTCTTTGAATGAGAACGTTTTGATCGGATTTATGATTGTTTTTTTCATAATAAAGAAGTTTATAATCACACGAAAAGTCGAAGGTGAAGTTCAGCTATTAACAGCTGATTTAATAAGGGCTTAAAATTTGCTGTAAGTAGGGAACAAAATTTTCTCACTCGACATAGAGCGAGCATCAAAATTTCGACGAATTCTTAAGTTTAATGATGCAGAATATCAAGAATTATATAATCAACTTGCGAAACAACAACAAAGAAAAAAAGCACGTTAATAACAGATTTACTTAGCAACAAAAGAAACCAACTTATTGGCTCTGTAAGCTGTGGGTTCTTTAGGATCAGATGCGTGTTCGGGTATTGTGGAAAAATAATTACAGTCAGAATTTTGTCCTCTGTTTTATTTACTCCTTCTATGATACACTTCATAAAGAAAATATTAAAATAGCTTTTCCAAGATTGCAATCCATCGTCCCTATTTCACTCCAAACCACGTTTCTGTCACCTTTGGTTTTCTCGCTACCGCTCTCCTTTCTCCTAGTTCGATCTCACTCCGGTGCCAATGCTCCTAATGAATTTTGCGGGTCCTCCTCTGTATATAGTGGACCATCTGTCAGATCTCGTATGTATGGTTCGACCTGTTGCCAGGTGCAAGCAGTAGATCCTTACACGCCCCACCTAAGAGTAAAAATTAGCCCTGCGGCTGATTTTACCATTTCAGGAATGTTCCTACCCATGAAATAGAAAATTCACAAACAGAACACACAATAATTGCAACATTCAATGTGGTCTTGATGTTTGTTCTAGTCATAGTTCGCTTAAAACAAACACACATGAAATCATATTAATAGTTCACCCTAATTGAAATAAGAGTGACTACTTGTTCCCAGAAAGATCTAAACTGTGGGATTGCAAACGGAGTACTTAGAAAATAAATTATACAAAAACAATACTAAATATATACAATACAGTCCTTATCTTAATCTGGAGCAATGCGTCTGCTCTATGCTATATACCTGGCCTGTAGTGATGGAGTGATTCCATCTCTGTAACATAACAGAGTTAGTTTGAGACTTTTGGAGTCGTTTGATTTAGGTACTTAAGGGGATTATGATCCAGAAATGATCTCCACTTTGGCTCCATAAATCCCATTTGTCGAAGATTTATTCAACCCGTATAACAACACTGTCGAGGCCTCTTTCTCGTGATGCTGCCCGGATTCTTTTGCGTCGCATTGAATTTTGACCTTAAAGCTATTGTGGCCTGAAATTCACTTCGACCACTTTTGTTCCAGACGGCATTCAGCACCATAATCCGATGCATCACAATGCACTGGAAGGTAAATTGGCATCAGGGGTAGCAAGACGGATTACTTCGCAAAGTAATTCTTTTGAAAGCAACCAAAAGAGTTTTCGCTCAGCCTTTCCCCGTATGAAACGTCGTTGGGCTTTATTCTTCTTGGTTAACTCCGTAAGCAGGTGGATATTTCCGCATAATTTGTGGTATATATATATGCGCGATAAAATACAGTCCTAACACTGAACTAACCTCTTTTTTCTTGAGTGGTAGGTCTGGTGGCATTTTTATTGCTAATATCTTGCCCATCTTCATCAGGACCATGTTTTGCACTCCCTATGGTGCGACCCAAATACTTTATTCTCTTAGCCGCGAAGAACGCTTACCCAACCTCACCGAAAGTCCTAGTTTTCTAACTCAGTGAGGAACTAATTCTAAGTGAACTAAATATTCTTCAAAGGGTCTTTGAAAATATTACTACATCTACCGCTGTATGCCTGTGCATACTCTGAATGAATTTTAAGATACGATTCATTTCTCTTTGAAATGTACCAGATGTCCCAGCAAGTCCAAAGGGCATAGTTTTCCACTGGTACACAGCATTATGTGTGTGGTAAATGCCGTCAATGGTTTTGACTTCATCGGCATTTGCCAATACCTTTTTAAAAGGTCTAAACTAGTCCAGCAATGCGTGGGGGCCGCTATGAAGATTGGATTCTTGCATATCTTTCGCATATAGGGTAACAGGTACGCTTAGTTACTGCACATTTAAGGCCTAAAATCTACACACATTGGATAGAAGAAGAATACTTTTTGGCTACACAAACTATAAGGTGAGCAATTTCGGCGCGATGGTTCAATTAAATTTAAATCAAGTAATTCTTGTGCCCGATCCACTTCCCTTCTATATGCAATGGGAACACTATAACCAATGGGGATTTCTCCACACTGCATTGGCTACGAGCTCAATTTTTATGTGTGTGCCTGCAAGCTGGATTTGTACCGGTCTGAGGTAAATATATATTTATTTAAATTTGTTAAATTAGAATTGCAAGCACTTTCAAATTATAGCCTTTAAGTATCAATTTTTAAGTTGTCGAGGACTTCATAAAATTTAGATTCTTCATTTAGCCAGTTGGTGGAATTTCAACTGACCGAACTCTTTTCTTCTTCAAAAATTACATTTACCGAATTCGAACTAGCTATATAATGCATCAGCTTATTTTGATGAATGTTTTTAGTAGAATTATCTGGCATTTCTACTAAAAATGAATGCGGATTCTGTTTTACAATAATAGTTGCAGGACCCTGCCATCTACCGCAAACAATTTACTTGTTGAATCAGGGATCAGCACTATCACCTTCTACTCCCACCCAACAAATACCCTATCAGGACGATCTCTCAGATTATGGTAATAAGCCATCTTTTTCCTGCTGCACCGTTGGTACAGTTTGGTTTTGTTCGGCCGCCTTCTCCAATTTACATTTTAAATCTTCCAAATATTTGGAAACGGGGTAGTGCACAACTGTAAGTTGTTGTATGCTTGCTTGCCCATCAGAAGTGAGCTTTAAAATTGACAAAGGACCTTGTGGTTTGCCTACCGCTTAGTATTAGCTGAAAAGGGGAACACACCGGTAGTGTGTGAAGGCATCTCCCTATATGCCACAATACATACGGAATTTGTAAATGCCACCTCTAGCCTCCTCTCTAACTACATTACGTAACATATTTTTCAGTTCTGTTAAGCTTTTCCACTAAACCATTATTGGACTGTGGATAACCTGGAGATTGTTAAGAGAATCTCCATGGGCTGCTCCCACACTGTTGCTTTTCGAGAACTCGCGAGTTCGGCTGCGAAATTTGTCCCATTATCAGAGGCGACAACATTCTAAAGTACAGTCTCGAAAATATATGTTTTAACAAAGCTTCACAGGTTACCTTTGCACTGAGACTAATCAACGGCACAGCTCGCCCACCTAGTGTGCTTCCGATCAACCAGACAAAAAATATATTTATGTCACTTGGGCTCGGAGATCATTGGACCTATCAGATCTATATTCACCACCTGAAGTAATAGCCTTCAGGCCTTACGGGCAATGGGTGATCGGTCTTTAAACCTAATGCTGATCAGTGAGCTGACATTCTTTATGATTCACAAAAATTTGTTATTTCTTCACGTGGCCCTCAGACCCTCCCAAAAAGAAATACTTGATTCGTTCAAGCGTCTTCAGGACCCATGTGACTACTGGTACCTGGTATGAGCTAGTCTCAACACCTCAGTCCGTCTGCATTCCGGAATTACCAGTTGCCAATACTCTTCCTGGTATTCTATCTCTATGAAATAGACATCCGCCTAGTAGTTTTCGCTTTGCCTTCTTTTAGCAGCATGCTTCCGGCCAATGCTAACTCGGCACAACACTCTGCTCCGGAACGAAGCTGTCAGCCACCATGCTTCCTTTATCCATCTCAGCGGTCACCTCCTCATCCTTAGTACCAAATGTTTCCCACTTCATTCCGACATGAAGTAATATTCGCCTGACAATCCTCAATGTTCCTCCTGCAATGCTTTCTCAAGCTGAATACCAGATGAAGCACTCGGTTTCATTTGCATTTCCTGAGTCAACCCTCGGGTCTCAGGCTTTGAGCCAGTGAAATTTACTGCTTCACTCTGGGCTCTCCCAACATATCTAAAACACGGTGGAAGCTTAACACATCTTCTACCAAAACTTCTCGCAAAAGCACATAAAAACTTGCTTGCTGGTGCACCACATTAACCTGGCCACCATTGGCAAGACCAGTGGAACATACTAAGGAACGTTTGCCACTGGACCCGCTCAAATAAATCGAGCTCCTTCCAGCCAATATTCCAGGAACTAAGTCTTTTTGATAACGGTAATTTCCGTACCGGGAATCCACTAACGCATGGACTAATTTTATCTACATTGATAGATGTTTCACTAATTTACTTAATTTGTCTTCAATAGCCGCACAGGAATGACTTTACCTAGCAAATCAGTCTAGCTACCGTCCCATCTTCAATTCTGTCCTTCCGTTGACACCTTATTCACAGTCTTTTATTATCTACCTTTGTTTTCGGACGAAATCCGCTTAAAATGTTTGTCTGATCCACAGGTGAAAACTAGTGAATTTTTTTTTTAATTTCAGGTACTTTTAGATTTATCAAAGTTTTCCTAGAAGAAAAATTATTATCCGACCTTTTCTCCCCAAATGGTGGTACGCGATGGCTTGGTGGTCTGGGTGGTATCCGGATCGTGGCTTTGCCTTGTCACGAGTTCAGGTAGTACCGCAAGACCTACCGTGTGGGGGCAGCGTGCACGTTAAATCTGTAAAGAGACTGAAACGTCACTCCCGTTGGTGTGGTGTGGCAGTGTAGTTAGAGGAGAGGTGCCAATGGTGTTGTTCACGTCACTTGACCATGGTTCAAAATTACGTGGTCCGTCGCCAAAAGCCCTCATTGGCAGCTGAGCAGTGTGACATTAATATTCAATCAATCAATCAATTCTCCCCAAATGGCTGTTTACCCCAACTACCATTAAAACCTCTTTTTCACTATATCATTCCATTTAGCTCTCTGGAAGGTACTTATCAGTAAATTTCCTTTTTTGGAAGCATAAAATATATATCACATTGTTTGCCCAAGTCCTTGGGTTTTGGCACCATTCTTCTTCCCCTTGGAGCACACCAATATGGGTCAGCGTCTCAGAACCCAACATTTCAAACATTTTATCTGCTACTATCAGTTGATTAACTGACTCAAAATCATTCACTCCTGCTGCTTACAGTAGTATAACCACATCGTCTTAAACGGGACGCGAACTGAAGAAGTTTTCGTCAGGGGTTGTGGCCTTTCCTAGAGGCCTGGCACCAGCGGTGAGGGGGTTCATACTCATGAGCACAACTGTTTAAAGACTCGTAATCTTTTAGTCTTCTTCTTCGCCCTAGGTTAACTAATAAGTTTCACACTTTGTCTCTAACATGCATAACAAAACCTTCGGTTTTAACTCGTCGCGACATTTTAAACTGCCTTGTAGCTTTCTACGACCACCGTCTGACATATTTGGGTGCACCTTTACAGTTAAGAGCCTAACCATTTTAACTATTTCTTTATCTTAAGATTTATATATACGCAAGGTTTGATGGCATTATTTTTTGAGTAGCACTCTGATTAGCGTTTCTAGATAATTCTATTTCAAGCGTAATTTTTCAGTGATAGTATTTGTTGTTGCTCTAGTTTCCATGCTACTGTTCCAATACTCTAATCTTTTAGACTTGGCAATAACTTCCAATAACTCTTTTGCCTCTTCCTCCTTATTTACTAGGGTTATTAAATTCCTTAAAACAATTTTTAGACATAGACGGATCAGGTGACTCATCTAAGTCCCGCGCTAATTGAATTAAGTCTACACTTCTAATGAAATGCCATTTTACTAAGAAACTAAGCCTAATGCAAAATTACCTTCTGCCAAATTTAAATACAAACACTTAAATTACCTGAGTACTATATATTTAACAAACAAAAAACCAAACACACTCATTTTTTTTTCTGGGAGTACTTTCAAATTCAGAAACACAATACGAAATATATTTGCAATAAAATTATATATGCGACTTTTACAGTTATTTGTTATTTATATAAAACCACAAGAACATTTTTTTAAAAAATAACACAACAACATACTTTAGCTACATTACCATAGAATTATTTTTCAAATCATAAATCTACTCTTAGTTTCTTTTTTTTTAAATTAAAAGAAGAATCTTATGCAGGAAACAAAAAAACAATATAAACATACATAATAAATTATGAGCAAAGGAAATAACCTCAGATTGCATTATATCACCAACTAGTTGACAAATTGAAACACTTTTTCTTAAAATGAAAACCAATCATATAACATTAAAAAAACAAGCCATATTCTGAGTCATAAATAGTCTACAAAATCTCTTATTTACAACATTTTAACAGAAAGTCTTCCTGAAATAAATATATATATATATATATATATATATATATATATATATATATATATATATATATTAATGGATATTTTTCACCAACTCTAACATAAATTTTTCGCAAACATTATTTCAAGATAAATTAAAGGAAAATCAACAAATTTTTTTAAAAATTTCTGCAAACTAAATTGTTACGCAGAAAGCACTTCTATATACTTAAATTTTAATTTTGAGACAACTTCAAAACAGTAAAGAATGATAAAAAGAAATTATAGTTTAACACTAGAACTCTAAACAACATATTTTACAACATTTAAAATGATACCTATTATTTCCAGGTAAAATAAGTACACAATCTTCTTATTTCATCTACACAATATAATTCAACAACATAAAATATTAGCATACACCAATGAAATTTGCTTTTCCAGATATATCTGTTTTTTCTCTTACATTTCATTTATCTTTTTTTTTAAAAAAAACAAATTAAATATGACTGCATCCCACTACTCGTTTAAATATTTACACAATATTTTAACTTAGGGGAACAATAACCACTTACCTCGACATGAACGCTGTTTCTGTACTTGAACACTACCAGAATGTTTCGGTTCATCAACACTAGATGGCGCCATGACACTAGTAGGGCTTGTAACAGACACACAAGTCTTTTACGATTTCAACATAAGCTTCGCGATACTTGACTTTTATCCTTTCAAAATTCTTAAAAATATTAGTTTTCATAAATTGTAATTTTCGAGCGTTTCTGGATGCAGGGACTGCTTTGGGCCGGTTTGGGGTTTGCCCGCTTGCCAAAGGCTTTGCTGCGCATAGGAAGCAGTGGCTGCTGGGCGAGGTGGAAGTTAGGAGAATGATACAGCTCAGGTGTCCTTTTACTTGCGAGTGACTCTGAGTACAGGGTCCCGCTGGCTATGTTGCTTCAAAGTACAGTGTTAACAATATCAAGTGAGTTATGGTAACCCTTTTATCAACACTAATAGTGCTTTACAGAAATTAAGCACTATTTAAATAATATGTTTACATATGATATAGTGAGATGCTTCATCTTTTCTATGCAAGGTGTTCGGTTTTAATAATTCTGTTGGCGATTAGTGATTTATCTGAATGCAACATTATTCAACGAATGTCATTGACAAACAATTTTTTTACTTTTTATGTTACGTAGATAAGCTTTTTTTAGATCTAAAAACTTTTAGTTTAAAGGAATTTATTTTTTTTTTTTGGTTCTCTTTGAATGATATTTTAAGTAAAACCCCTCTCATACATACAAAAAGGGGGTCTTAATGGGTGAGCAGTTTAATTTTCTGAAACTACTGTGGAATAATTAAGATTAGCATTTTGTTTGTAGCACAAAGTGTCAAATCCCCCAGCTTTTTTTTTTTACACGTTTTTTAAAATCGCACGTACGCAATTTTAAATAATTTTTTTGCACGTATTCAAATAAATAAAAAAAAATAATGAAGATACGTGTTCTTTGAATGAGAACGTTTTGATCGGATTTATGATTGTTTTTTTCATAATAAAGAAGTTTATAATCACACGAAAAGTCGAAGGTGAAGTTCAGCTATTAACAGCTGATTTAAAAAAAGGGTTTAAAAATTTGCTGAAAGGGGAAAAAAATTTTTCCTGACATAGAGCGAGCATCAAAATTTCGACGAATTCTTAAGTTTAATGATGCAGAATATCAAGAATTATATAATCAACTTGCGAAACAACAACAAAGAAAAAAAGACACCCGTTAATAACAGATTTATAGCAACAAAGAAACCAACATTGGCTCTGTAAACTTGTGGGTTCTTTTAGGATCGGGTAGTGTTCAAATTGTGGAAAAAAATTACAGTCGAATTCTGTCCCTCTTTTTATTTCACTCTTTATGGACACTTCATAAAAAAAAATTTTAAAAATGGTAAAAGATTGCAATCCATCGCCCAGCCTCTTTTCCCCCCACCACGTTTTTTGTCGCTTTTGGTTTTTCGCTACCCTCTCCTTTTCCCCTGGTTCGGTCTCCCGGTCTGGCCCCCCCGTGTTTAGGTCCTCCTCTGTATAAAAGTGGACCAGCTGCCAGATTTCTTTGTTGGTTCGACCTGTTTCCGGGGGCAAGCAGAAACAGTGCGTGAATGTACAATATTTATTTATATATCTTGTTCAAATTTTAGTCTTAAAAAATACTTTTACCTTTACCAAGTTCAAATAATTTTTAAAACTTGTAGTGGATGACACTTGATGTTAATACATTTTTTCAATTATTAATTCATTACTTAAATTAGTTAACTATAGTTTAAGAGATTTTTCAGTCAATATTATTCCTCTAGATGGCAGCACCATCGGATAAAAGAGCTTTTGTTAAATATGTGATGAAGATTTAACTTAACCTAAATAAAATCATATGCTAGTTAAACGTTAGCATTCTTTTTACACTGGTTTTAAGATAAATGCTTACCTTTTTTTTTTCAACTTTTTTTAAAAAAATGTAATTACAAATTTAATGTGGTCAAAAAGTTTTTAATGTAACTTTAAAAGGTATTTTGCCACTTAATATTGTGATTCTGTTATGTATATACATTTTTATATTAATTGTAATTATTTAATAAAAAGTAACTTAAATAAAATTTTTCTTTGTTGACCTAAGTAGGAATTGACTTAATTTTTTTTTTTAATTGCTTGTTAGTGACAAGTTCTGTCTAACGTTGTCGGTGCATTATCATCAAAATCATATTAATTTAAGCAATTTTCGAAAGCTCTTTTTTTTCTTCTGTTTACAAACACCTTATAAGCAAATAATATACATCATTACCGGCCAATTTATTTTGTGATTTTTTTTTAAATCTCTATAATAGTCTATAAATCTTTTGAATTAATTATAAAAAGGAAAGCATTTTAAGTATTTTAATGCTATCAAAAAATTCTTAGGGAATTTTAATAACATTTAAATATTTTTAATACTGTAAAGAAAATTATTAACAAGGTGCCCTCAAAATTGGACTCTGGGCGGTAATTGGTTGATATATGATAACTGAACATTATTCATGGGACAAAAAAATTTAAGGAATACTTATAATCTGAAAATCTTTTTACGCATGTTAGATTTGTATTCGTCAAACTGATAAAAGTATGATTGAGTTAATTTCACAATTAGATTAACATATTAGCATCATACTGCATAAATGTGCCCATTATATTGTTTATATTACAGACCTCGTAGTTTTTACTCACAGATAAATGCGAGGAACTTGATAGAAGCTCAAGTCTCTTTAAACTTCTACAATCCGTGAGGTGGCCGCCAGTGGCGTAACGGGGGACAGGGTTCTAAGGGGCTCCAAAGCCTGACTCCCGCCCCTTCGTAAAATCCAACTTGGGGGCCCAAAACTTGACTTTTCAGGGGCCCCCAAATGTTCTCCGTTACTCCAGTGGTGGCCACGGTAGCTGAGAGGTCATGGTCGCGAACTCGTGGTTGGCGTTGTTTTTGTCAAGTCGAGAGTTCGAGTTCTCTACTGCCAGTAAAAGCTTGCTGTTTAGAGGGGCTGATGCATATTAAATCTGTCGAGGCTTAGAGATTTCACGTTGGTGGGATGGGGAAGTTCGGAGAGTGGGGTGCCTGCTCATGTGTCGCCCTCGTCACATGACCGATATTCAAAATTATGAGACCTATTTCGAAGATCTCTCGTTTAGCTTTAAAATGCAATATTAATAAACAATCAGTTCTTTTGATTTATTACATCACCCGGTCACAGAGATATATCGAACTTATAATTATTGTATAATCTTTATTACTTCTTGTCTGATGGATGTTATAAAATCTAATGGAATTGAGTTTAAAACATGTAACTAAACAATGAAATTTTTGTCTTTATTAACATTATATCATTTGATATTATGGTTCGATGTAGAAAGTTATCAAAAACAGCCTTTGCTTCTAAATAAGGAAACTGCTAGGTAATGCGATTATAAGGCATAACATGCATGGTGGGAGTTGAAAACAAGGCTTAAATTGATTGGATTAATCCGAAAATAAATTTTGAACATGCAGGAGATTATTTAATTATTTGAAAAGATGTACTAATTTAACACAATATAGGAGGAAAATGGATTTTAATCATCATTTCGCTAAAATCGACATGCGTAAAAAATTTCGTTTTGGGTCGTGATGTATGTCCGATCATGTTGTTTTGATATATACTCTTCCTGAGTCTTCTACTTCGAGAAAGATATCAATGCCGTGCATCAAATCCTTACCTAAAGAGTACATCTTATTTATAACTACACCAGTGGCGCACACAAGGGAGGGGTCCTGGGGGTCCGGAACCCCCCAAAGCCCTTGATTTTTTTTCCGATTGATTATAATTCTAAGTATATAGTACGTAAAATTTAGTTAAGTATTTGTTATTAATGATTAATTTTATTAATTAATGCAAATTATTTATTCAATAATTAGTTTTTTACTGTGTTTTGTTCCCGAAAATCGACAAAATCAAAAGGAGCATGATACAAGAATGGTGAACTTTTGACCCCGAACCCCCCTTGAAAAATTCCTGTGTGCGCTACTGAACTACACTAAACCAATATGTTTCATATTTTATGTTCACATGAAATTTCTATCTCCATTTAGATTTAGTACGGGGCGATTATAAAAAAAACTTTGTCAATGTATGACCCCTAATGAGCATCGTGTTCGAATAGAAGAAAATTTAGAATGCAAATATTATAATGTTTGTGCTTAAGAATGGTGTGAAAAAAGCTATCCAGCTCCTACAGTTGTGATTACAGAGACAAAATGTCGAAATTTTCAAATGGTAACATTTTTTTGTGACTGAAACCATCCTTAAGGTATCCGACTACGTTCGGAACCGTGCTTTTAAAAAAGCGCATTAATGGATAATTATCATGATATTTAGTGTCACTTAGATTAGAATACATGTATAAAATTGTTTTAAGGAAATTTTGACAAAAAAAATTATTTAAATACAATATTTTGGCAAAAAATTAACTTAGAATAACCCTTTTTCAAATGTTCTCCTTTTATAAAATGCTTCTAACAAGAGGGCAGACTGGGAATTCATTTGGATCGAGACTTTGGTAATAGTAGTACTTTTTAGGTTTTTCATCTCAATGTAATTCCGTCGAAGGCTCATTCTCGCCTTAAATTTGCTTAGCTTTTTATACAATTAATTTTAAAATTCGAAAGTTCGTACGATTGTAAATCGTCTGCTTTCATGCTGGAGGTTGGGTTATTCCCCGGGGATCAATTTTTCTCAATCATTTAATTATTTTTTAAATTATATAAATTTATTTATGAAAAGGTTTATTAAATATTAATGTATTTTTGTATTATTTTTTATTTTATAAAAAAAAATTACTTGATTATATAGATAATTATATTTAAATTTTATAAATATATTTTATATTTTTAATAAATAATATTTATAATAAAATATATAATAAATATTAAATATTATTTTACAAAAAAAATTAGTTGAATAGAAAAATGTGAAATACAATATACTATAAATAAAATATTATATATAATATAAAATAATTTATAAAATATATTATTACTATTAAATTAATTATTTTATAATTAATATAAAGAAATATGTCTTTTTTATGTGTTATTAAATTAATTATTTTACAATTTTATAAAATATTTAATAAGTCCTTTTCAAATAAATTTATTTAATTTCAAAAAGTTTATTTAAATAATTTTAATAAATTTAATTAATTAATTTCTATAATAAATTAATAAAAATTTCAATAATAAATCATAATTTTAATAATAAGCAATAATTTTAATAATAAATTAATAATTTTAATAATAAATTAATAATTTTAATAATAAATTAACAATAATTTTAATAAGAAATTAATAATAATTTTAATAATAAATTAATAATATTTCTTTTTAATACTAATGCTTAGTAATAATTAATTAATTATAATAAAAAGTGATTAATTAATTATAATAAATAGTAATTAATTTACTAATTTTAATTATTAAAATTTTTATTAATAATTATTTAAATATTTTTATTTAATAACTATTTTTAATATTTTTATTTAATATTAATTTTAAATATTTTTAATTAATAATAATTTTAAATATTTTTAATTAATAATAATTTTTAATAATTTTACTATTAAAAATTTAAGATATATATTTTAAATTTTTTTTATTTTATAAAATACAAAATAATTACAAAAAATATCATTTAATATTTAATAAAACTTTCATAAATAAATTTATTTAATTAAAAAAATAATTAAATGAATTGAAGAAAAAAAGTTGATCGCGTGGAATCGAACCTTAACCTCCAGTATAGAAAAGCAGACGATTTCCAATCAAGCTACAACTCGCTGCAGAAAATTAAAATTTAATTGTATAAGCTAAGCATGAATTTCGAAGGCTGATTTCTCCGAATTGACCGGCCATTCGACGAATACATTGAGGGGTGAGCACCCCAAGAGAGTACTACTATTACACCAAGTCTCTATCCCAAATAAATTTTCCCTTATCTGCCCCCCCTGTAAGATAATATTTTGTGTGTGTGTGTGTGTGTGCTTATATAAAGTAAAGACTTCTCCAGAAAGACTGAACTAGGATTTTTGAAAAATTCACATTATTTTCAGTGTTACTACCAATTGAAATAATTATCGAAGTGTTTTTCTTAAAATTTCTTCCCTCTGTTGTAGTAAAATATAGATAAATCCATTTCTAAGTTATACATTTCAAAAATTCTAGTTGAGCCTTTGTAGAGAAGTCTGAGCTATATACAGGCAAAATATTATTACAATAGAAGCATTTTTCGCAAAAGAAGAATACTTTGAAAATGGGTCATTCTATGTTCATTTTTTGTCAAAATATTGTACTTAAATAATTTTTTATTGTAATAATATTCTTGAAACAATTTTATATACATTTTCTAATCTAAGTGACACTAAATAACATAAATATTATCCATTTATACGCTTTTGCAAAATCACGGTTCCAAACATAGTCGGATACCTTAAAGTAAAAAAACAAAACAAACTTAAATTTCATTTTTTGACAACGACATTTGTTGTACGAAAAAATGGTAGCGTTAGACAGACACCAAGAAAAAAGTGAAAATAGACAGGAAAGGACAGAGAAGCTGTTCCAGAGCAAACATTTTTATGTTTCGTAAATTTTTGACATGTCTGCTTTCACACACGATAATACTTAACATGTGGCAGATGGCAGATAGCGTAGCAGCACGTACCATTTGAAAAGAAATATGTTAAATTTGTTATATGTTAAAATATGTTAAATTTGTGTGATGGCATTTTTCATATCAAAGTTTGCGAATTTGACTGTAGATTTCAGGTATCTTCACAACCAGAATTCCATTAGAAGGGAATCGAGTGACCTAAATGGCGGTAGATAATTCTACTACAAATGTGTGCGTAAACAAATGTTTGACAGAATACTTTACTTATGGGAAAGAACCATCTTGCATCCATATGACATCAGAGAGGATATTTCAATGTTGCAAATTGGAGAGAATTGAGAGATGCAGTTTATCAATATTGATTCATAAAGAAAACTTATTACCGTACGTTTTCGAAGACTTTTAGTAGTAAGTAATCACTGTAAAAGTATGGACCAAGTAAAAGCGGTAAGGCTCAAGGATGGAGGTGCTTTTATCCAGCTTCACGCACTACATACACTTCTGGTGTAATGGAAGTTCAACAAAAATATTCGGAAAATTTAGTGAAGAATTCGGTTCATCCCACCATGCATATAACTACTTGCGTTTACAAATGACTGTCAATTGTTGATTGGTGCATTTTTTCCCCAGCTACCTGAATAAGAACGATAAGGTGCCCAGATCGCGATTGATCGCTTGTACAAATAGTTTCTTATAATTTGCGTATCAAATCTTATACAGCTGGCACAGAACACGGGACTCGTCGTGGTCAGACGTTACTACGATAGATACGCAATGCAACTGTTGCATTTCGTTAGTTCAAGTAAAAAAGCTTTACTATATCGCCGCACTGTTTGTCAGAGGTAAGTTGTTTCGTTTTAAAGGTGAAGCAGAAAGACACGAAGAACTTAAATAAAAAAAAGTGCCTATTCCAATGAATTTCTGGCTGTGAGGATACCTAAAATCCAAAGTACAGGTATCAAATCCATAAACTTTGATGTGAAAGATGCCATTCACAAGTGAAATTCAACAGATTCCTTTTCAAATAGTAAGTGCTGCAATTCTATTCACCGTTTACTATATCCCTTTAAAACCCGAAATATTTTTATCTTTAAATATTAAATTCTACAGGTTATTTACACTATATTGACTCCAATGACACTGGAAAAAATAATAAAAAATGCTCTCTCCATCTGGAACGCAGACGATACCTGCCCAATCGTACGGGTTAGGCTTTACCTATGAAACTGTCACCTGTGAAATTTTACGAGTTATACGTTTTTTAGTTCCAAGTTGTTTGAAGAAACCAATTTAATTCAACTGAAATTGTTACAAATAAGGAAATTATTGATGTATAATTAATTCTTTTATTGCTTCATTATTTATTTATTGTGAAAATCTTTAAAGCATTTTTTTGTTTTTGACAAGTATAAATAAACATTGCATTTTTCACTACGTGCAGTTTTCAGATCTGCACTTGCGAGGTCTTGAAATATCATCAATACATCTAAAATGGCTATGCAAGTCATGTCTTTTATCCGGCATGGCCTTTTAGCAGGCGGATTATAATACGGTCTTTTTGCAGGAGGAATTACAGCATTGTCATCTTCATCATCAGTTAAAATTCCTTTGTTTGTATAGGTTGGGATGCTACTAACACACACACACTTCAGCTGTCTAACTTAAATTTTATGAGATCCATTTTCATTTTTGGAGGGGTTTTATTTGATATTACATCTTGCTTGCACAGAAACCAAGAATTTGCAACAGCTAAAACTATGAAATGAATGGACTCAAGAGACTTTGATGGTAAAGGATGATCAGAATTCTTTCCATTACAAATATTTTCATGTTTTTCTCATCTCTCTCATCTTAACTTATTTTTCCTTCCTGTACTAGTGGTTCATTTGTTTTATCCGCAGCATAAGCCATCATCCGAGAGATTACCGTTCAGGATCTGATTTATTCATTAATTCAGGGCTTCTCACACTTTCAATCTTTGCGACCCAATTTTCAATTATAATTTTCTTCGAGCCCCTATACGATAATAATGTATTGATTGTAATAATAACGCACTTTGATGCTAAAGTTACAATATGACCTTAACTATAAGCCCTACACAATTACCAAGATAAGTATTAAATTTTATATATGCTATTTTCAAGTAATAGATATTTTAAGTAAGTTATACTTTTAAATGATAATTTTTTTAAGTAATATGTTTTATTTTCGAATTTTTTATAAGTTCGCCCCTGTAGTGTTGTCACGTCCCCTAGAGGGGCGCGCCCTACAGTTTGAGAATCGCTGCATTAATTGCAAAATTTCCATTTTTGTGAGGGTTTTTTTCACTTTAGACAACTGAAAAAGTTTTTGGTTAAAATTTAGTACAGTATTCCATAAAAAATAATAAAATGTATCAGAAAATTTCATTATGTAATAATAATAATAATAATAATATATAAAAAATTACAAATTTAAACTTCACATTACTAACTCCCGCCGAAAAACACAGATTTTTTCCGGAAGGGGGGTGAGGAAAAGTATGGATGCAGATATCTGTGCGGAGGATAAAAATTCCATACCTCTCAACAAATATATGAAAGAAAAAATTAATTGCAAAAAGTGCAAGAGAAAGAAAAAAGGGGCAAGTCCCCCAAGAAAATAAGGTATCAATTATATAACAATGTTTTTCGTTTTTGCTTAGGCTCCCATCAAAATTATTGAAACAGAAGAAAACACTCACATGACAAGAACATAACTTTACAGCTACAGTGACTCGAGTAATGCCCAAGCCATACAATCGTGCGTGTAACGATATCCTGAGTCTTACAAGCAACATTAATAGAATATAATTAATATTTTTGCTGTTTTACAATTATTTAAACAATAAGACAAAAATATGAATCCAAGCAATTAGAAATATATTGATAATTCCCTTTTTACGACAGATAAAAAGAAGACGTGTTTTCGTAGTCTCAAAGGGATCTTAAGGCATGTAAAGTGTTGTCGTGTGTGAGGACGAACAAGCTGAACATTTGTGAAACATACATATGTTTGCTTTGCTGTAGCTTCTTTTGTCTTTTATTGGCTGTTTTCGCTTTTTCTTAGTCCCCCTTGAACGCCCCCTCAATTTTTTTCGTCTGTAAATATCATTCCAACTCCATTTTAATTTTTTCTTTGACACGTTTTTCTTACTTTACAGGGTTCAATGATAAAACATAGGTGTTGCCATTTGAAAACTTTAACATTTTATCCAGTGGCGTAACGTGCATTCCCGCAACCTCCGCATTGCAAGGGAGCCCAGAATACTAGGGGGCCCAAACCTTGATCGATGCCAAGTTCGTACCCATTGTGAGATCTGGCTTGGGGCCCAAAACCTCACTTTGCAGGGGGCCCAAATCAGTGGCGTAACGTACACCCCCGCACTGTAAGGGGCCCAGCCAAAGCCAAGGGGGCCAAAACCTTGACCAACGCCAAATACGTATTTGGGCTTGGGGCCCAAACTCTGATTTTCGGGGCCCTAATATTCTCCGTTACCCCAATGGTTTCATTACTGTTACAGTAACTGTGAAATCAGGAATTTTTTTTCCCTTTCAAATCAATCTTGAGTTTGTATGTGTGCATGCCTTTTAAAGACCACATCCCAAATTTAATTCCGTTCTCACGAACGTTGCTTTCGCTAAGGGTCATATACCGGTAAAGTTTTCATATACCTGAAGTTCTTTGATGTAATGCATAATTTAACATTTTCTTCCTTTAATTTATTAGTTTTTTTTTATTATTAGAAGAAAACATTTTGTTTTAAATTAACGATTAACTTTACTGAAAGAACTTCTATTACGCACTACATTAAAATCTTATTAAAAACACGACTTCAGCGTCTTTTTAAAAAAAAAAAAAAAATAAACTCTTACAAAATAAATTTCTGGAGCTTGAAATAGAAATACAATATATCTTTTCAGATAATTTAACCAAAAGACTATTGAAGATGAATTAAAAAAAAAAAACGATTAGTTGAATTTTTACTGCGAATAATTATAAATTCTGATTTTTATTTTTAAATATTGAATTGAATGCATTTATCTTTTTTCTTCTATCTAATGAGATAGTTGTTAGGTATTTTTGCAAGTTTCAGAATTTTGCAATATATTGTTCGAAATTATGTCTATTGTGTTTGTTACACCTAAAAAGCAAAATGAACGAGTTTTTGCTTTTTTAAGTATCATTTTAAATTCAGTTATTTTTATTCATTTCAAATTCTTTATCTGAAATTTGAGGAGAGTTTTAAAAACAAAGAGTAATATATTTCTACTGATATTTCTCACTATTTCATTATTTCTGCTGTTTTATTATTTTTCGCTATTAATTCGCCTTCTGCTTCTCATGCATTGATTTTGCCTTAGAAATAAGCCTTTAATATACAATCAGATAAACATTTAAATTTTTTATTGAGATATGTATTATATTTCAAATACTTCATTTTATTTTACGAAACAATAAAGGTTTGCAACAACAACCAATATTTTTCTTAATAAAATAAGATCTGTATTTTTGTATTATTTTTCCATTAATAGATTTTTATTAAAGCAAACACGAAAGATATGATTCCTAATACGAAAAAAAAATCAAGTTTTAAACTTAAAACTTATAACTTTTAAAGTCATACGCGTCATTTTAATTATTTTTCTTGGTGAACAAAGTAAAATAAAAGAATTGTAATTTTTGAAGACGTTTGAATTTCGAAAAGCTTAATTTCTGTACATCTTTAGCTTTTCTTAGAAAATGGGATTAAAAACAACTTAAACAAATTCTGTTGAATGAAGAGTAGAGCAGAAATATATTTTAATAAATAAATAAGCTTGTATATATATATGTAAGGATAATTAAATTAGATTTAAAATTAAATTCCCTATATAACACTTAACTTTTATTTTTCATTGCATCTTCAAGTATTAAATTAATCCCCCACAATTATTTCTCCTAAACATATGGCCTAACCACTAAACATTTCTGATCCCAGATCAATATATTTAATAGCCCTATATGTCAGCATTAACTTTCAAGTACACTCATAAAATCAGAGGTACTTCTCACATCCGGATTAAGTGGTAAAACACTTAGATTTCACTTTGGCATTCTTTATTTCATCGAATAAGGATCCTTTTTTTAAAAATTAAGACTAATTCTGACTCGAAAATGTGGTGTATTTGTATATGCTCATTCACTTTTTAAAAGTGAAATTGTGAGTGCAACATCACGAACGAAAAGGTTTATTAACGTCGCACTTTGAAGTTACACGTAAGCTATTGGTGACGAATCTCAGTTAAATGATGTGCACAAAACTTGAATTGGCACTTCACTCTCCAAATTACTAAACCATGCCAACGAAAGGACATTGATCCCTTCTACAAGGCGGGTCTTCAGTGGCACCAAGACTCGAGCCAGTGACTCAACAACGCCGATCACGAGTTCTCGACCATAACCATCCGTAAACTACAATGTGCACCCCCATGAACAAATGCACGTAACCATGTAAAGTAGATGGGGCGGTAGAGGTAATATTCCTACTTATATGTTTACATATACAGTCGGACTTCTATATAACGAAGTCGCTAAATCCCGAAAAAAAGTTCGTTATATGGAAAATTCATTATATAGAGGTTCATCTTTTATTATATTTCATAAACCATATAAAACAAATTTTAGAATTATAAACCCAATATTTATTTAAAAAAAGTAATTAATTACACCTTTTTTAAATTAATATTTATGTATATTTCATATATCTTACCCATCAACAAAAGAAAGAAAGAGAAACTGGGCAAGGAAAACAAGAAAAAGAATGTCGAGGAATATACTACATTTTTCAACACGAAGAAAATAATTTTAAATTAAAATTAATGAATTTTAAGGACATTTTCTAATTTAAAGCATGCAAGTAATTTTAAGCGTACATTATTTTATAACCAGAGATTTTAAACATACATTACCACATGCATCCTTAAATTTAATTACTCATAAAATCTGTTAATTTTGTTTGAATTTTTTTATTGAAAAAATACTTTGTTTCATAATATACACTCCTCACATCTTTGCAATGCACCAAAACGTCCTTTGTGACCACTATAAAATGTATTAAAAGAGAGAATAACTTGAAATGTCCAGAAATACACTTCAAAAATAGGGAGAAAAAAAATTGAATCCCAAGAAAAAGTTCGTTATATAGAAAATACACTTCGCTATTAAGGTTATTTTATGAAGAAAATCATGAAATGTTCTTGGTTCCAGGAAAAAGTTCGCTATATAGAAAAATTCGCAATATAGAGGTTCGTTATATGGAGGTTCGACTGTATTTAAAAAACCCATAATAATACTCACTTCGTTTAAGACTGTCTTCGCTTAATGTTAAAGAATAGAACCCGAATTGGAAACAATTTTTTTGAATATAAAATCACTACAACATCAACTCCTTCCTGGCTTTTCCCGAGCTGAGCTTGGACAGGTGAAACGTATTATCCTGGTTCAACCCGAGCTCACTCTGGTTCATCCCGGTACAGTGAAAATTTACACTGTGCAATCAGTCTTTCTCGAATTATTTCACATGTGTTTTTTATGATTTCGAATAGTTGAAAAGTATCACTCGGTGGAATTTTCTGCAAAAAGAGGACGTTCTTCTGCTGAACACCCCCCTTCACGCTTGACACTTTGTTGAACACATTCCCCCAACAGAGAAGGAAAAAAAAAAAAATACTTATCTAACACGACAGTGTATATTATTCGCTGCTCAACAAGATTGTACTGTCCAGATTGAGATGTTGGGTTATGTGCAGTACTGTGTTTTCGAATTTATCATACACGATCAAATTTTGATGAACAATTTCATAATCATTTATGTAAATGCAAAAGATGTAAATAAAATTTTTAATTCAAGATAAATGCTTGGTTTTCTAAGCTTTACATTTATAGTTAGTGTGAATTGATTCCAAAGTCTAATGATAACCTGAAAGTATAAACTTTACAGGGTAAATAACTCATTTATTTAAATAGGTTTTTTTTACATTAATTTTTAGGAAATTTTGTATTCAAATGGTTTTATTATGTTTAAAAAGATATGTATGTTTGAAAATAAGCATAACAAAATTGCCATTTTTTAATCCATAATCCAGATATAAAATGAACCTGGAAGGGGTTAATGTTATATTCTGACTTCGCTATCCTATAAAGAGTTGCATATTTTATCATTCAACTCGTTTTTATCTGAGGTGATCCGTTTTTTCTGGAATGAAATGTGTTTCGCCTTTTTTTTTAATCCTCTTTCTTAATAATATAAATAAGCCCTCTCTCTCTTCCATGGTTAAATGAAAAATTAATTATTTATGTATTTTGAAATTTTAAAAGCGCTGTATTATAAACAGAGATGTATGAATTACAACATGCAAATGTTCATGAAAATTGTGGAATTTTTCTACCTGAAAATGTGCTCCACGTTTAGTTCAGGCTCTCGTACATTTGGAAAAACAGCCTTATAAAATAGATTTCTGTTAAATTCATCACGTTACGAATATTTATTTACGATGATCTATCAGATGAAAAAATTACGTGCAACATTTAGAAAACAATCAATCACATTAATTTTGTTTGACAATTTCTCAAAAATTCTGTTTTCAAAAAATCAAATTTCAATTTATTAATATATTTAAAAGACAGAAAAACTCTTGAAAAAAAAAATAATTTCATAAAAAAATGTTGAAAGCAATTGAATAATTAGACAAATTTTCTTAGAATGTAAGTCAGTGCGTAAAATTTTTTAATTTGTTACAATAAGTAATCTAGAAAACACTTTAAGTTATTTAAATTAACAAAAAACTCTTAAAAAATTTAAAACGCATTATTGATATCCTTAATACAACATTACAAACAATTAATATACTGATGATTCTGGCTCTAAGTACATGTATAAGCATTTTATATACACCCATTATTCAAACATTACTTATCGCAAACAACAAACTAAAGAAGTGGTAATATCTTAGATTTTTGTTTTGATCTTAAAAATAAAAAGCTAAGTAAATAAAATACAAAAGTTTTGCTGATTAAAGTGAACTATACTCCTCAAAGTGAAATTACAACACCATGAATGTATGAGTGTAGACATATGAAAATAGCAGAAACGGTAGAGCATATGCAAACGATAACAGAAAAATACGCACCAGAGAACTGTTTATTCAATATTTAATACGACCCCCTACAGGCAGCTATATAAGGCTGCCTGTTGGGCATAATATCAATGAGGCTATTTATGGTATCCAGAAATATTTCTTGCTAAAAGTCGGAATCCACTACAGATCTCAATTCCTGTATGTTATATACCTGTGGTGCCCGGCACATCTCCACATATGTTCGATCGATAAGGATCGACGTATGTTCGATAGGAGAAAGATCGGTAGAGAAGCTGCGGCCAAGAAAGAATGCCAGTTCAATTCAGGCTATTGAGAGTTCGACGTGCTACATGAAGCCAGTCATTGCTTTACTGGAGAAACGTGCTTGAGGGGGCCTTCACTAACGGTTAACCACAGGCAAAATAACTGGTGTGGCGTACCTGTCCGAAGTTAAACTGCCAGTAATGTACACAAGGAATGTTCACTCACCGAACATGATGCTCGATACGAGACTGGTGTGACTTTTGACGATAAGGGCTGGTAATCGATTTTCTCCGGGAATCCGTGACCGTCATTCCTCTATAAACAAAACAGGGATTCATTTGAAAACAGTATCCGGTGCCATTTGTAGGTCCGTCGGCAATAACATTGACACGAAGTCAGGCGAACAGCTCTTGCAGAAACGAACTCCAGTGACTGGCTGCCATGAGAGCAAAAGTTTTTCTTGTAATCTATTGCACTTTTTCCCCTATGTTAATGCTATTGAAAAGCAATTACATGTTCATGTATGTATTTAAAAGTTTATAATACTGATAAAATAACATTATTCACTTCTTATTATTTCTAATTTTAAATTGATTTTAATTTCGTAAAATTCGATATCGGTAAACCATTTTACACTATTTTTCATTTTTCACAAAAGCTTGCTGAGAATTTGGGAAGCAGCTTAGATTCGAATAAATATGGTAAATCCAAACAAAAGAAGTCTTTCTTTCCATCTGATTAAAAAAGACGAGAGTAAAAGCACTAAAATTAGATAGATTTAAAATTGGTACTAACTAGCTGTTTTCGTCAGAAAAACGCTTCAAGGTCATTTCCATCCTGTTTCTCATTCGCTTCTAAACATGTCATAAAGTACGGAATGTGTTTTTTTTTACTTCTGTTGAGGCTATACCTTTACTGAAGTGTATCTTTTGCCCACTTTATGAATACTTAAGGACTCATTGCAGTCAAAACAGAAAGCATCGAAGGAAATAAATTAAATGAGTGACTCTCTCCCCGTAGAGACATGCGAGTAAATTGACCTTCCAACTTAACCCATTAATTAATATTTTTACTAACTATACTGGATATGCTTTGCTTACAAAAATATATATTTATTCTTAAAATAAAAGCTTTTTAAAACGATTTTGAATCAAATACTTTGATGAAAAAGATATAAAATTTAGTTATAAATTCAAATACATAACATATATATATTTAAAACATTGTATGTTATATACCTTGTCGACATGCAAAACTCTCTTAAACTATCGATATTAAGTTTATTAATTTGCATTTTTCTTTAATTACAGTTACAATTTTACAATGAACTTATCAAAGCATACTGTTTTTTGGAATTGCTCAAGTAACAGTTTCAAGTTGAAGGTTGACAGTAAACATTACAATATAAAAAATTCTTGAAAATTTTCTTATGTAAAAGTATCAGGGAAACTTGAATATGCTTGAATATTTGGAAGTTTTCTGAGGCATTCCTTTATCAGAAAATGCAGAATTCACAATAAAATATATGTATCTGTTAACATGAAATTTAAAATCTCTTGAGCAGGATTTAGAATCTCCTTTAATCTCTCCTTACAGAAAACTTAAGATATTAGAGAAACTATTCTTTTCATAGGAGAAAAACTGATTAAAAAAGTGCCTTTCCGACACTTTAATATACAATGTATGTACAAGATATTATGCTCCTTGGTTATAAAACTCACAAAAATAATATATAAGTGTAATTTGCTCTATTTTAGTTATTTTCTTTGTCAACAAACATTTAATCATTTGGACTTAAAGTTATTTAATTATTTTTCACGTTTTAGTAAAAGGAATAAATTATTAAAAGTACATATGAAATATATAAATTCACACACACACACACACACACACACACACACACACACACACACACACACACACACACACACACACACACACACACACACACACACACACACACACACACACACACACACACACACACACCCCACACACACACACACACCCCACACACACACACACACACACACACACACACACACACACACACACACACACACACACACACACACACACACACACACACACACACACACACACATAGCACACACACACACACACACACACACACACACACACACACCACACACCACCACACACCACCACCACACACACACACACACACACACACACACACACATATTCTACTTATATTTGCTTTTTACTTTCCAAACTACAACAGTAAGAATCAAAATAACTGTGGAATTTTCTTACAAAACTCTTCGAAAATCTTTCGTAGATCTAATCAAATTCAATTGTGTGATGGGGGGAGGGGCAGTGTCTATTGTTGTATCAATATTTATAAACCTACTGTTGCAAAACATCTTTGAGCAATTAGTCTTAACTCTAAACTGTATGTTTACAATTAAAAATATTTCTAAGTACATAAAAAGAAGTATATAAGCAAAATACCCGTTCATTGTAATGTATATTACGCAAATGCTTTCGCATTCTTATTATTGCCGAACTAGAATGAGAGAAATTTAAGAGCTCATTTGTAAAAACATAAAAATAACAGTATAAATTATATTGAAAATTAGAAATATAATTAAATACAAAAAAAATTCAAATTTGATTTCCTTTGAATGTAGGAATCTATTACGAAACGAATTTTAATTTTTTGAATTAATTAAAAATTTTAATATACTTGCCAATACTTTAATTTACTTACCAAGCTCTTATGATTCAATTCCTAAAAACTGATTAACTAAAAATAATTTAGAATTATATTTGAAAAAACTAGTAATCAAGCAATATATATGCATATATTCATACACCCATCTCTCAATTTACGCAGAGGAGATAGGTTTCTTAAGAAACCACACGAAAACAAAATTGTGCATTTTTACATTTAAAACCATGTAATCAAAAAGAAACTAAAATGTGCCCAATTCTGTTATTTGTTTCTACTTAAAATAAAATTATATATAAAAAAAGAAATTATGATCTATTAAAAAAATGACAAAGATGTAAAGGTATAGGCTCGCAGTTTTTCCTTTTACATATAGAAACTTGTAGATCACGAATAGAACTCTCATATTAAAAAATGATTAGAAATTTTAGCACCAATGTTACCAAGTGATCTAAATTTAAAAAGATGACTGTAGAGAGAAAGAGAGAGAGAATTCCCTTCCCTCTTGAATCCTATATTTTAAAAACCGTGTAAAAGTGAAATCGTGCAAAGAAAATACCGTGTAAATCCGAAGATAGGTGCATATACAGTATGCCCACTAAAGTCCCTTGCCACTCTCTGAACTTCGGAACGGTTGCTGCTATATTAATAAAAGTGGTGTATAGGTATAGTAAAGTAGTCATGCACTACTGAATAAGACCATCTACGGCGCCACATGGTGGTAAACTGCGGAGATAGCATTCCTATCTTGAAAACGAAATGAATATACGGAAAGTTCTGCGGGCATCTGAGTTTCTAGGAACCCTTAATTCCGTATCTGACAGTCTGCTAGATGAAATGTCATACATTTGGATTTTCATGTTGGAGATGTACTTTTGGGAAAACGAAATGAGATAGGGGAAAAAAAGGGATTTACAAAGTTGTAGAGCAGGGGTCGGCTACCTATGGCACGCGTACCACACGGGGCACGCGGTACAATTTGGAGTGGCACTCAGAACTCTTTTACAAATTTGCCAATATTTGAGTGGTTGCAAGTTGATAAATTTGAGATGACCTTATTGACAAACACATCTTCAAAGCTATGGACATTTAAAGAATTACGAAAAAATATCTGAAAAATAACCCTAAAGATAAATTTACAGCTATTTTGTAAATTATTGAATGTCATTCCTGGAGAGATTTAATTGTTTGAAAAGAGAAAATTGCATGTATGCTTTCCGCTTTTGGTTCTATATATCTGAGTAAGAATTCTTTTCTTCTAATGAAAAATATTTCGAGTCCGCAAAGAAACTATTTAACAACTAAATGATCAGATTCCTGTCAAATTGAAAGTCACAAATTATACCCATGTTTTTGCGATATGAAACTAGAGTGATGTAAGCACTAGGTTAACAATAAAATTTTTTATCTTTTTATTTAACGATAACGAAGGTAAATACTTATATTTTATGTTGTATATTTCTTATTTAAATAAATATGCTTTAAGATACATAATATATGTACAATTTTTTAAAAAATTTTTTGTTGAAAAAATAGTTATATTTTATGCTGTTTATTTTTATGTTAAGAAATATTTTTAACTGATGTAAAATTAACATATAATAAAACTGTAAATCTCTATATGACTGACCTCTATTCTCTAACTCTGCATGCATTATCGCGGGAATCGAATTGTTTAAAAATGCCTTACTAAGTGTCACGCTGAATCACATTGGCAGAATGGTTTGGCACGCCACACAGCTAAAAGGTTGCCGACCAATATTGTGGAGCATCATCGATTTAGTATGCAGAGACACCTTGTGGGCATTAATGTAAAGAACAGAATGGTTAAACCACGCATTTGTTTTTTCGTGATTTCCTACACTGTGATGTGTGACAAACGATCTGAGAAAGAAAAAAACAACAAGTTATAACAATATACTTTTACATGAACTTCTCACCGTCAGTTACAATGCACATTTGGATCCTCGTTTGAATGTCAAGTAGCGCACGTTGGAGCAAAGAGTGTGACACGTTGGCACAAGCGTCCGCAATGGGTCCTTTAAGGTTTTGCAATGTTTGTGGAGGGTTGCGTCAGATAAGTTGAACGTGAAGGCCAATCTACGACACCACCATACCCAATTATTTGGCTCCTGAATTCCTTGGAGAAGAACTGCTTCACTGGAGATGTCTTGTAAGCAGGCGCGCTATCATGCTTGCAAAATAATTGGGTATGGTGGTGTCGAAGATTTGTCTCCACGTTTGCCTGATCTGACTGCACTGGACTTATTCCTGTGGGGATACCGGAATGAAAGAATAATTTTTTTAAAGAACAACAAATAGATTATTAGGAAAAAAATGTCTGCGTGTACGAATGCACAGGAAGTCGAAAAGTAGCTAAGAGCATTGAATAGACAAGACAAAATGAATAGAAAGTGAAAAAAAAAAAGTACCGCGAGCACTAACCAGATGGGATGAAAAAAAAAGGAGCAGACTGAACATATGGAAAAGAGAAATTCACTTTTGAGTTTCCAACTATTGAAAACGAAAAAGAAATAGTAGTTTAGAACAGCAAAGAACAGGCTGCTGGTAAAATACTGAGTAGAGTGTTCTCGTTCATTAAGATGATTAGGTTTAAAAGGAAAGGTTATTCTTTTGATCCTCATCCCTAATGGCCCTCTCCCTTTTTTTGTGCCAATATCCGTATCTTAGAATTAGTGAATAATGTAGAGACACTTGCAGGTAGTTGAGGAGTTGAACTCTATTAAATAATCACCGATGAAGCTTCTACGCAATTTTGTGAGAAATTAATTTATTACCAACAGTTACTAGTTATACCGCTTATTAGTTGAGGAGAAAGTATTATAAGCAAATATTTTCTCCTAGAAAAAGTAGCTTATTAAATAAAAAATACATAAAATCCAGATCAAGGGCTATGCAGCAAAATATTCTTCCTCTTTTTTTTATGTATTTTTCAAGTCTGTCATTTTTTAAAAAATATCTATCAAATATTCTTATATAAGGAGATGTCCTAGAATAAATGCTTATGAAGCATGGCCAGTATTATTTTTAACAATTTTCATCCTGAATGAGTGAGGGTTTATTAAAATCGCACTATAAAGCAAAACGAGGACTATCAGCGAATTAACTTGGCTGAATTATACGTAATGCAAAGAAATTATATGAATATAATTCTTTTAAGGTATCCAACTACTTGCGACATCTTATTTTTTTTAAAAAAATAGAGATATGGGGATTTTTTTTTGTGTTGTTTAGATTTATTTAGCACATTTTAAGAAAAATATGCTAAAATTAAGAAGAAAAGAAATTATTATTACTAAAAGGGGAAAAAATGGGTAAAAATTGACAAAAAATTACACAAACGAGGCCCATTCTGTACTAAAAGTTTATGAACAAATTTTCAATTTTGTGTTGCTTTGCTGTTCATTTTTGAAATGACCTTTAAGATAAGAGATATTTTTATTTTTACAAAAACTAGAGCACTTTATCATTATTATTATATGAAATTGCTTAACAAAACAGTGATTATACTCACGTAAGGGGCTGTAAATTTTGTAGTAAAACAGTGATCGATGAAACTGAAGGTTAAAATACTTTTACAATTATACAGAACATACACAAAAAATTTCAGTTAATTATTCTAAAAAATTTTTGAGCGATCGCGTCCCTGTTTGAGTATTTTCAAAAAAAATTCCACTATATTTCGAGTAAAACGCATTTTAAAACATGACATCTTGCTTAAAGTAGTGGCATCTGCTTTTGTGCTAAAACATTGACGTCTCTCGCGTCTTTCTGTGTGCAAATAACTTCTATGTTCTTTGAAGCACGTTAATAAGCAAACTTTCAAAATACCAAGAAGATAACAAAGATATTATGCATTAGATTTACATAAAGGATAGACTTGATGATAGGATATGTCGGCAAACCTGATATATCGTGGCAAGCTTAGATTTGCGCGGCGCTCCAGAGATAGTAGTTTATTGGAATCTTCGGATCGATAGCGTGACAAAGCTTAGAGGAAATCTTACAGAGCAGAGTTAGCGTCTGATAGCTTTTAGAAAGGAATAGAAATCCTATATAAAAAGTTGGAATCTTCATAATAAAGCGAAAGATATATATCTTTTAGGTAAGGAAAGAACTGAAAAAGGTAATATTGGATATAAGTAATTAAATGAAAAGTTATTAATGATAATTGAGATAAAGAATCTGTTGACGTGATCTGACTTAAATACGTGATTTAATTTGGGCTTGACTCTCACTTTAATTAAAATTTCAAATTAAATTTAAGTAATATAAGTTAATCTTAATAAAAATTGTATTAAAATTTTTATGTCTCATCATTTTGATAATCCCCACACCTCTAGCTTACCTGGAACCGGGACACATGGTCATCGGGATATGCTATGTCGCAAAACTATGTAGTTTTCGTTCAGTAATCAAAATAAAAACTTGTATATTTATAAAGCTAATAAGATGACCTATAAAATAAAATTATAACAAAATTGTCAGTTTTTGGCAAAATTCACAATTTTAGGGTAGTCGGATACCTTAATATGGCATTTTTAATCCCCTTTCTTCTTGGTTCCTTGGGGAAAAAATTGGGTTTTAAAAATTTTAAAAATTTAATTTAAATAAAGATTTAATGTTCATCAGCCGGTGGGTCTTCAGAAGCACTTGGGCTCGAAGTCTATAAATGTCACTGAATAGTTACTTTATTGAATGCTGCATTTTTTAAGAAAAATTATTGTGAAAGGTAATTACTATACAAGAGAACACCCCAATTCTTTGTTTTTGGGCTACATTTAATTTAACTTAAATTTATCTTGAATTTTTTGGAACATATTTGAACATAGAAAATACACCCTTTTTTTACGCAATAGACACGTTCCTTACAAAATCATAAAAAAAAAAAAATGTGTAAAAAAAATAAAAAAGGGAAAAATGGTAATTTTTGGGGGAAAAGGATTTTCTACAACGTTAAAAAAGTAATAAGGAAATTCATGTTACATATTTATAAAACAAAAACAATTCCTTTTTTTTTACGAAAAATAAATAAATATCGTAAAATCCGATGTATAAAGCGCACTTTTAACACAAAAATTGAGATTGAAATTTACTGGTGCGCGTTATATGGTGAATATACTTTAAAATTTAAAAAAAAAATACAGCTTGAATGTATAGGTGTGCGTTATACGTTGTATTTTACGGTAAATAAAATTAGCGTTTAGTGAAAAAATTCATTCTTTAAGTACATATATAACATATAAAAATTCAAATTGAAATTAGGGATAAAACTGCAAATTAACAATTATTCATCGCTACCAGTTTACAAGCAAGCACGTTTATTACGAACTGGATCAAAAATGCAGTCATCAGTAAATGTGTCAGACAAATGTCCGCTTTTGATTCAATTGAGAATTTCGTTCGTTATGAACGGCATCTGTTTGTCTTTTTTTCGTTATAAAGTTTGTCATTAGCGGCTGTTTTTTTGGTTTCTCAAGTTGCTAAGATTCGTGTTGGAACAAAAAATTCGTGTAAAAAGTATATTGGTAACCGTGTTATTTAAAAAATCATTAAAAACAGGGGGGAAAAAAAGAGTTGGGTGTAATACCAAATATCAACGGAATTCTTTTAAAATTATTTTCAATCAAAATACCAAAATTAAATTTAAAATAAATCTTAATTCATATTTTTAGGTTCTCCAAGTCAAATATCTGAAATATAAAATATATGTAATGTTTATAAATATAAACGCCATTTCTTAATACATGTTCGAGAATTTTCAAAGTTTTATAGAATAGGTCAATATATATCAATTAATTAAAAAAGCATTAAGTTCCAATTAGTATTGACAGTTTTAAATTAGTAAAAGTTATGCTTTTTATTTGCTTAAATAAAGAAATTGGGCATGAGTTATTAATTTCCTCCTAATTTTTTAAAAATTTCTCATAAATGCATATAATAGGAAATTTTTCTCTAAAATCATTATTGCTAAAAATTATAAAAATGCTATAATAGATAACTAGAAGAAATTTGGCAAAAAGAATATTGTAAGGACTTTCACTGTCGAAGAAAATGAAGCGCTAATGTGCATTTAAAATGAGTATTTAGTTTATTCCAGATGCATTTTTAGTATCATTTGATATTGGAAAAAAGTATTTTCTTGCTTTATATGTCTTGCACGTAACAGCTTTTATAAATAACTAAAATGATATTAAAAAGGTTTGCTGCATCAGAATGTGGTTGGAAATAAAAAATTCATACATTTGCAGGGGGACAGAAATATTAATCGTGAAATGTTTTCGTCTTTATAAATTGATGGCACGTAATAGAGCCTATAAAAGCACTTTGTGAATGATTAAGTAATTTAATAAAGGTCCTTCCTTTTGAATATATGCACAGACATCACAAAAGCACAGGAATAACGGTATTATTTAAATTATTTATTGAGCATAATACTTTAAATATATGTTTTATTGTGTGTTCAACATTGAAAGTGTTTCGATGAGACCTTAGCTTTATTTAAGGTATTATATTTTCTAACGTTTAAAATATCATCTAAAAGTCCTGAAGAATATTTTATTACATTTCATGGCGCAGTATTTCTTTTTTTTTATGACGTTTAAATACCTTGTAAAAATCAATTTGCGCTTATGTTAAATGAAAATGAAAGATCAGCTGCTTAAAATTTTCGTTAGAAAGAGTTCTTAATAGTGTTAGGTTAGCAAATTTAACTATTTTGTGTTGCTTGTATTAAGTTTAATATGACGTCTGAAGAGAATGTTATACTTTTTCGATTCTGGTACTTGCTGTTAAAAAAAATTTAAAGCTTGAAAGAATGATTAATAATTAGAATTATACCTGGAATATTACGGAACTGTACTTATTCATTAAATAAATTAACTGTAAGATTTTAAGATTTGGATTATTTGTTAAAAGTGTTTGAAAAGTTTTTCAGTTTTGTTATTTAATTTTACATGAAAGCATTATGATAACTTTTTCGCTCGCGCGTCTTCAATTTCAGTTTATTTTCATTTTACATCATGATTTTCATAAATGAAATTTATAGGAATTTGATATAAAACACTTAACTGATTATTAAAATTAAAACAGAAATTGTAAGGTTTTTGATATTGTTTGCTATATACCCACACCCACAAATGCAGTTTCAACATGTCGGAAAGAACACACAAAAGGAAAAAAAAATGTAGAAAGAGTTGAAAAGACATTATTCTTCATTCTCGTAATATCTTTATCTTTTTGGAACGTTAGTTACTCATCATTGTCTGTTTTTTATAGGGAGATCAATAATACCTTTTTTCCAGAAAAAACCTCAATAGTAGGAACATGTGTGACTTTCTTGTACCTCATTTATCTTTTAGTATAATTTAATCTAAAAACTTAATTAAATTGAAGAACATTAAGCTTTAGAATTTAAGGTTTCTTCTTCTTTTTGTTTCTTTTCTTTTTTTTTGTGTGTGAAATAATTCAATAAACAATTAAAAGGTTTATGGAGGGTCTACCATTTTACTCTGACAAGTTTATTTTACTAGTTCCAATAAAAAAATAAAGGTTTTCCCCATTTGAGTCATATCAATCTATGTCTATCTATCTATTTATCTACCTATCTATCTATATCTATCTGTTTATCTATCTATCTATCTATATATATCTGCGTGCGTGTAGTAAAAATACTTGTAATTATATATCTGCAGTCATTAAATCTTTGTCGTTAAATTGCAGGTATGACAAAGCTTCATATAATTTTTTTTACTCCATAATCTGAAATCCTGAATCGTATAGATTAAATTGCTTTTTTCTTAGATAAGTAGGATGCTTTAATTGTTATAATATAAATATTCAGAGTTCTATGAATTTTCTTCGTATTCAAATGCTTCTCTTCTCAATTTATAAATAGCCTATTTTAATTACCTATTTTAATTTTTAGATAAATTCAAATATTTTTTTTGTCTTTCAAACAGTGTGCGAGGCGCATCCAGAAAGTAAGTTTCCCTATTTTTTAAAAAAAAACTCACACTTTCAGGAACATATTTATTGGCAACAAGTGCAGCAATATTTCAGCTATTTTTCAACATAATCACCACCAGAATTGATCCATTTTTCGAATCGTGGGATCAACGTATCATTTGTGGTAGAACTCTCCCCCTATAAAATGGAACAAGCGTGTGACAACGTTTAAAATTTTTTGGGAACAATTTTTAATAGCAGTGCTTAGCGACAATTTCATCAAAAAGGATCGTGATATCGGGGAAAATTTGGCTGCTCACCCCCGTAATCGTGAAGCGTCGGTTCTCCATCACGCGCTGCCTCACAACTCAACAAGTAAACATTAATGAGGAACGGTCGCCCCCCCTTTTATCGGACACGGTCCCTTCCCAAAAAATTCCGGTCGGGCGTCTTTCCCTTTCACGGCGATTTGAATGAACAGAAATTTGCTTTCCACCGCCACGGGTCAATCATTCTTCCATCAGTTGCTGTCGAACAGGATGCTTTTTTTTAATGTTTTAGCGATTAACTTTTCCCAGCTATTTTTCAAACTTATCCTTATTCATTTATTTTCAAATTGAAATACAAAAACAAAAAAAAAAGAACGGTTTTATTTATTTATTTATTTTTTAATATTTTGCTTTTAGTATCAAGTGCAATTATAGTTGAAAAGTAATAACAAATAAAAATATTTTTGTAACTATGTTATAATGCAATTACTTTTAAAAAAAATATATCTAATGTTTTAAGGAATTTCAATTTGTTATATACTCAGCTTTTGTAGCAAAAATAACTATTTTTTGTTATGTATTTAAAAATGGTTTTGTAAATATTTAAAGAATTAAAAATTTTAAAATGCCATTTACATTTTGTTTGTTTCATATAAAAAATTTGAGATCTACGTATAATAAAATGGAATCTTTTAAAAAATTAAAAATTTTTCCCAATACTGTTTTTTTTATTTTTTTTTGCATTCTTATAATATTTAATTTTTTTTTTCCCCAAAATTTAAAAAAACTCTTATCAAATTGATCTCTGACGCTATTTCGCATCCTTAGTTTTCCCCTACCCCCAAAAAAAAACACATTTTTTTTTATTAAAAGTAAAAAATAAAATTTTCAAATTTCTAAAATTGAATAAAGTGATGTATACAAAATTAATTTTATTATTTGCTAAGATTAACAGGGATAAAATACAGCCTACACACTCGGCGACAAGAACTAGGTTGTTTACACGATGAAAAAAAAACTATGAATACCTTAAAAACGCCATCTATTGGCATAAAAAACAAACTCATACTAACCCTAACAAAAAAAAATCATTATCTTCAAACATCAAATCAGTTTCTTTAATAGAAACTTTATGTGATATAATTTCTAATAACAAAAAAACAAAAAATCATCACTCTTTTGTTTGAATTCACTTTTTTTTTAAAAATAGCTCCCGGGTGCTGGTAACTGAGTGGGAAAAACTGACCTGCCGAATCACGCGTGAATGAAAATGACGACGGATTGAACCCGGGTTTTGGTTGGGGTGTGGGAAAGCGGGGAAGCGAAACTTGGCTTGGAGGGGGGAAATTTCGAAGCCGAAACCTTGTCCATCAGAGAAATTTGATGGTAATGGGAAACAGGTTGTTTGGGGTGAAAAAGGGCCTTATACGACCCTCTGAAAACTGCCTACACCAGTGATGTACCATCTGCTTACTCATGATGTTCAGCCCGTAGACCTGGCAAATCTGACGATGAATTTCAATAAACGCAATGTTTTATGCATTCAATAACTTTATCACCGACCGAACCTCGCAGGTGGTGGGAGAAGGAATAAGAGGTTCCATTTCGGACCACTACTACCAAGCTATTGGCACGAGGTGGGACCTGTCTGGCTGGTATATGATTGATACGTCATAGATCTGTTACGCATGCGCGATGACACGGCTAATTACGTTTACTTTAAAGGGGAAAACATCGGGAAACCTACTTTCTGGATGCGCCTCGTATATATGTGGTATTCAGATGACAAATAAATCGGAAAAAAAGCGTTAAATTAACTCATTCTCATCATGAATATATGATTAATAAATAACGCTTATTAATTCTTAATATCAATAAAATGAAATACCCTATATCATTTAAAAAATACTTTAGAATTCAAAAAAGACCTTTTTAAAATTCAGACTCTTTCAAATTTAGTATGCTCGATATTTGGATTCAAATCCCGTCAATGTTTGAAACAGCACTTTGTTTTTTTAAAATCAATTTTTTAAAAAAATTCACATGTAAGATTTCTGTCATAAAAAAATGTTAAACTATATTAAGACAGTATAAAGCGATCAAAACGCATGCAAAAAGTTACAATAAAGGATTTTCTTTAAATGTTGATGTTATATATAAGAGTTGCTCTAATGAAAAGGGGACATATGCGGTTGCGCAAGAATGAGTGTAGCTATAGCAGAACCACCAAACATGGACAAGAATGATGGCAGGAAGTGTACACTGCATATGATGTTTAACAGTGAAACCTGTTAGTGGCAGAGGAAATTAATCAAAAGTAAAGTTGTGCCCGGAACAACGTGCGGTAGTACGGTTTCTGATTGCAGGAGATGAATTTAATGCTGAAATCTTTCGACGGATAGTGGCAGTCTACGGCGAGCACTGTTTAAGTAAAACGTCTAGGAACAGTTGGTGTAAAAGTTTTCGAGAAGGCCATCAAACGATGTCGGATCCCCATGAGAATGTCCGCCCACACATCTCCCACGCAACTATATAAAAAAAAAGTTAGGAAATGTTAGAACACCAACCACGCGCGCGTACAGTTTGGATTTATTACCCTGTAATAAACCCCCCTTAAGACAGTATTATGTTTGTATTTGGACAATGAAGGAGTGGGTGAGTGAATATTAACGTCGCCATGTTCAGCTATACGAGGGCTTTTGCCGACGGACCACGTAATTTGAACCATGGTCAAGTGACGTGAACGACACCTGAGCTGGCACTCCCTAACTACTACACCATGTGACGGGCTCAAGCGTCTTTTCATCAACATATCTTTTGGGTTCTTTGGGGCCAGAATTAATGGCAAATCTTTTCCAACCAAACCCAAGAAGTGAAGCGTGAAGGAAAGATGCAAATTAGGAAGCTTTTAAATATCAGAATTTAGAGTAAGCATTTTGGCAATTTGGGGAATGTTATGATAGTCAGTGATTCAATTGTGTAGTGACAGCCAACAGAGGAGTTCCTTGACAGAGAGCCCTTAGGTCAAAGTGCATACCATTGCACTCCTGTTAACCACAACTGCAACTAGAATCAGATTGATCGCTACTTCATTCGACAGTAAGGTAGGAGTGACTATTTAATATTCGGATCTGTGACAGAATTATAATTGAGCTCAGGCGAGTTTGTTATTGATAGCGGTCCGGGTTACGTTATTTCGGTATTATATATATTGTGTGTTTATCCACCGTAGATTCTCTCCCATATATTATTATTGTCTAATCTGTTAGAGGTTTAAGTTTAAGGTCTTAATAAAGTCATATTAAGATCATGGAAATTTCTAGTTCTTTATTTATTCTTACACTTCTAACTCACGCTGATAATCAAGAAGGGTACCCTAAGGGGGCAACTTCACAACCACACCAACGGGAGGACGTTTCAGCTTTCGACAGAATTAATGTGCATCGCTGCCTTACACGGTGGGTCTTTAGTGGTACTGGGTTCGAACTCATGACATGCCTGCCATGATCTGATACCTTGACCACTGGGCTACCACAGCCCTATGAAGGGAAGGAAGCTGGGCAGAACTTCCTCAAGAATCAACCACGTTCATTCTAAAGTGAAGACATTGACCCAACATTCCTAAATCATTTTACAAGAAGATCACGAAAGAAAGAATGACAAAGTCTTGGAATCAAGAATTTCTCAGTTCAAATAAAGGCAGCTTAACAAAGAAATTTTTTCCAACCATTAATAAGAGACTGTCATACCATCCTTTTAATACTAATTACAAAATACCCCAATTTCACACTGGTCATGGCAACTTTAAAAGCTATTTAAACAAATTTAATTTAGTTCCATCATCTTCCTGTGATTGTAATATTGGTAGAGAGGAAAATGTAGAACATGTGTTCCTTCTGTGTTTCAAGTTTGTCAGACTCTAAGACTGGTTTTCAAGGGAGTTAATATAAATTGGCCTCGAGATTTTCATCAACTTCTTTCCACCAGAAGAGCTTTTAAAAAGTTCTGTGAATTTGTTGTAAATACAGTTAGACCTCTATATAACGAAGTCGCAAAATCCCGAACAAAGTTCGTTATTTGGAAAATTTGTTATATAGAGATTATCTTTCAATTTTCTTTATAAACCACATAAAACAAATTTTAAATTCATAAACACTATATATATTAAAAAAAAGCAATCATTCACACCTTTTTGTAAATTAATATCTATTTATTTTATATATCCTACATATCATAAAAAGAAAAAGAAAGAAAAACTGCAAGGATAGTTTCTTGACGTCTTTATCAACTTCCTGAAGAATTAAATTTTTTTCTTTGATGCTCAAGCTCTTACTTTTTGACATTTTAAAACTACAAGAAACGAAGTTACCAGTACGATGGATCAACACTACAAATGAACAGAGTCTAGTTCTAAGACACGAGACCACTTCACTAAGAGGGAAAGGGGATATCGAATATGTTTACAGTGAACTGGATAACGGGGGCTAAAGGTTGCACTTCATGGTTGAAACGCACAGAATTCTATTGCTTTCGGCGAGTTAGGCACCTAATAGTACCAGTTCAAGATTCATGACCACCATAAAATATGTTAAAAGAGAGAACAACTTGAAATGCTCAGAAATACTACAAAAATAGGGAGAAAAAAAAAAAGAATCACAAGAGAAAAAGTTCGTTACATAAAAATTGCTCTTCGCTATAGGGAGGTTATTTTACGAAGAAAATAGTGAAATGTTCTTGTTTCCAGGAAAAAGTTCGCTATATAGAAAAATTCGCAATATAGAGGTTTGTAATATGGAGGTTCGACTGTATTTGTAATCCTCCATAACCTCAAATTTTTTTTTTCTTCTTTCCTTTGTAATGTGTGATTAATACTTACTTCTGGGAGCCCTGTGTGTGATACTTTATGATACACGAGAATTTTATAATTTTATAAAAAAAAGAATTTTATATTAAAAAAAAAAGATTTAGACCTTCTCCCGAAACGATTGCACCTGTGTTAAAACTCCCAGAGTGATTTCTTTTGGTTTCCAATAAAATCATTCTTTTTATTGAACTTGTCCACTTTTCATTTGGGCAGCCCTTATACGACTCAAGCAAAAATAATAGTAATTATCCGTTATCATCAGATTACAAACGTTAAATCCCAGACATGACAAAATATATAAATTTATTTTGACTCTACAATTTGAACACTGAAATTCTAGGAAATTTGAAAAGCAAATGTTTCCTACAATAATTAAGCTTAGCTATACGAATTCTTAAAACATACTAAGAGAATGCAATCACTTATCCCGTGTAAGCTTAAACCGAAAATATTACAGCTCTAGTTACATTCCTTAGAACCATAATTCTTAGTTATGGTGCGGTGAATTCTCGGAAACTCCAGGTAACTTGAAGGGGATGAACGAAATGCATTTAAAGTAATTAGCGAGAAACTACATCCCTGATGAAAAAGTTTACTTAAAACACAGCTCCCGAAACACTTCCATGATTAACTTTGAAAATTAAAGAAGTACATCTAAGTTCTCATTTGCAATGGGGCAGCAAATGGAAGAAGGCAAAGATAATTACTGTGTAAATGTAAGCCCCTGGGCTAGGGCTAGCATTAGCGGTAATGTTTACAGTAAAATAATACATTTCTCATTAAGAATCTAATTACTGTTTCTTGTACTGAGCAGAATATTAACATACCAAGAAAGTGTATTATTCAAAGTCGGACCTCCATTTTACGAACCTCTATTTAGCGAATTTTTCTATTTTGTGAACTTTTTCCTGGAACTAAGAACATTTTATTATTCTCTTCATAAAATAACCTCCAAATAGCCAAGTGCATTTTCTATTTAACGAACTTTTTCTCTTGTGATTCGATTTTTTTTCTCCCTTTTTTAAAAACATTTCTGGACATTTCAAATTATTCTTTATTTTAACACATTTTATGGGGATCAATAGCTTAAAACTGGTTTTATCAGGTGCCTAATTCCGCTAGACCAATGAAATTGCTGTTGTTTTTCAAATAAAAAAACTCAAATAAAAGTAACAGATTTTATCAGAAATTTAAAATTTTAAAAGATCCGTTTGCTTAAAGTTGCGGGTTAAAAAAAATCAGTTTAAAAAATTGCTCTTGTTCTCTTAAAATTAGAGAGAGAGAAAACATTTTTAAAAAAATTCATTAATTTTAGTAAAAATTTTTTTTTAAAAAAATCTTTTCCAAACCCCCTTCAACTTTTGAGGTTTTTTTAAAAATAAATAGATATTAATTTACAAAAAAGTGTGAATAATTACTTTTTTTTAATTATATATAATGTTTGTGAATTTAAATTTGTTTTATGTGGTTTTTTTCTAATGATGTATCTCTATTTAACGAATATTTCTCATAACGAACTTTTATTTGGGATTTAGCGACTTCGTTAAATAGAGGTCCGACTGTGTTTCAAATACAGTTACTTTGGAATTCATTAATTAAAAAAAGTATAAATTTCTTAACGTAATCATAATTAATTTATACTATTATGAAAGGAATTTGTTTAGATGTTTTCTTTAATGAGATGAGAGAGAGACAAAAAATAAAATTTCTTGTTCAATAATTGGATCCGAAATCCAATTTAAGGACATCTTTCTTTTTACGTAGCTGAATGACTCTCTATGGCGATTTCATACAATTGAAATATATATATATATATTAATATGTATAGCAAAAAGTTCCCTAAAATTTATTTAAAAAAAACCTTATCTCAGGTATGTCTTAGACTTAAGTGAAGACCAAAAGGTACTTTGGGAAAATAGTTTAACAATTACTTCTGTTAAAAACGGGATTAATTAGCAACTCAAAGGAGGAATAATATATCTTATATTGTTTAAATATTTTATTTATTTATTTGTTTAAATATTGTTTATTTATTTTATTATTGAAAAAGGAGCACTACATTTTATAGTGTAAAAAGTAAATAACGTATTAATAAAGGAATTATATGCAGTATTAAAAATTAATCATACTTCACACAAGACCTCGAGATTGATCAGCGAATAAAAAAGTATTACCTTTTTAACAACGAAATAAATAGAAAGTAAAATGGAAAAATATTAAGTCACACAATGTTTGAAAACAATCTTATTCTATCTATTGTTTGGAAGATTTACGCAGTAGGTATTTGCATCCGATCCGGGAAATGCATTTTTTATCTTTAAAGAGAATAAAAAATAAAAATTGCTAATAAATAAAAATAAAATAAATTTGATGTAAATTAATATTTACTTAAAAATCCTGTGACAAATACATACATTACAATCTGTCATTGCATTTTGTAAACAAAAAAATTATTCTAATTTTTCATTCTTCAAAGGAGATATGTATAAAGTAACAACGAACATTATATCTGGATATTTCATTTGTCTCAATGCATTTTATGCTTTCCCGAAACGGTGTATTCCTAATGATTTTTAACTATAATGAAATCAATTCAGGATCAAAATCAGAGCTGAAATGAAATACGAACAACTAATTGAATACTTTTTCTAGGTGAATATTTGAATTTGTAAAATATTTAATACGTATAACCCTTTCTATGATACAAAACATAAAATTCTGGAACTATTGAAACTTCGCCAAGAAAGCAGTTTTGCGCCAAAATGGTTTCCACTGCGTAATAACATGCGCATTGATGGAAATACAACTTAGCCGAGTGCCGCGAATTAAAAGGGGGAAATAAATTTCTTTTTGTGTCCTAAACAATTGTTTTTTCGGTTTTCCTTTTTTTTATTTTTCTGTTGTAAGAACAGATTCATTCATGAAAAATTAAATAAGTTGCGAAAAGTTAGTAGACGAAAATAATTTGCTTCTTTTTATTGTGTAGAATTAATTCTATCTGACTTCCGAATGAATGCCGGATTAGCCCTTTTTTAAATATAATTTTAATTTCAATTATGATTCAAAGATATTCAAAGTAAGCAGAGATTCAAGAAAAATTTAGGTAATTAAATGCAAACGTAATAGAAATGATATTGTAATAAAATATTTAACGCACGCATTCATTCTGTTTTAATTTATACTTCGCTTACTGAAAATTAAACTACATTTTCTGAAGAATGGTTATAAAATTCATTAAAATACTTTAAAAAAAATCAATAGTTCGAAAATTTTAACTCAATATATTAATTCCTAACTTTTCTTTTTCTGCATCATGTTTTCGTAATAGCGAATGTAAGTTTATTTAAGTATCCGACTACCCTAAAATAGTGAATTTCGCCAAAAATTGACAATTTTTTTTATTGATTTTATTTTATAGGATATCTTATTAGCTTCATAAAAATACCAAGTTTATTATTTTCCATTTGCTGGAACAAAAACTGCAAGTGTTTTAGTAAAAGCAGATACCACTACTTTAAGTAAGAGGTCATACTTTAAAATGCGTTTTATTCGAAATGTATTTTTTTGAAAATGTTCAAACGGGGACAATGATTGCTCAAAAAGTTTTGAAAATAATTGGCTGAAATTTTTTGTGGATATTCTGTATAATAGTAGAAGTTTTTTAACCTTCAGATTTTTATCAATGACTGTTTTATTACAAAATTTACAATCCCTTATGTGATTATAATCACTGTTTTTTAAACAATTTCTTATAATAACCAGAACGTATATCAGAACGTAACCAAGATAAAGTGCTCTAGTTTTTGCAAAAATTAAAATATCTCTTATCCTGAAGGTCATTTAAAAAGGGAATAGCAAAGTAACTCATCAAGACTGAAAATTTGTTCATTAACTTTTTTTATTAACTTTTTCCCCTGTTTATGTAATTTTTTGTAAATTTTTACCCTTTTTTTTCCCATTTTAGTAATAATAATTTCTTTTTATCTTCTTAATGTTAACGTATTTTTCTTAAAATGTACTAAAAACCACAAAAAAATCCCCATATCTCCACTTTTTACAAAAAAAGTTGTCGAAGTCGTCGACCTTAATACAATAACGCAGCGCTTCTTAAACTGTGGGGCGTGTCCCCCTAGGGGAGCTTGATAACTCTAGGAGGTGGGCTTGAGGATATTGAAAAGTCAAAAACAAGAGATTATTTTAAAACAAATTATTAATTTACAGAAAGTTAGCAAACGAAATACGTTCTGACAAAATAAAAAATGAAATACAAATTTATATTGATATAAAACACTTATTAAATACATTGTGCAGTGCTGATACAATTTATAATTAACTTAACTACACTAAGTTAAAACAAGTTTAATAATTACCAGTGGCCCCATGGGTTTGTCATATATAAAATTATATGCAAAAATTAACACCCATCTTGATAATTTGTATGGTTTATAATTTATCCCTTAACTGCCGACTAAAAGTTACGCGATTCGCTCCCCAATGCCACCGTTTTTCAACACGTAGGCGAGTGCATGTGGTGTATTGGGGAAGAGAAGAGTAAAAAATAATCGATTCCTTTGAAATAAGTAAATCCTTAGCAAACATTGTTAAGGTCCTATTAATGCATTCCAAAGCCTTCGGAATAACCTTATGGATAGCAGTACAGAGAAAAGACGTATATATACGTCCGGGACAATTAACGTTTTGGCTGAGCGAGACGTTTATATAAGCTGGTGGCACTTAATGAATTAAAGTCGTATAGCAGCTTTAGCGTCAAAGTATAGTATTTTTGAATTCAATGCATTATATTTATGAGGGGGGCGATGAAAATTATTATTGGATATTGGGTCACAAGTATTGAAACTGAGAAGCACTGCAATAACGCTAAAAAGTTTAAAAGATCGATGATGATCATATATAAGTATTACATATATACTTTTTTATGAACTTTTAATGTGAGTGATGTTAACACATCTCACTACAAAGCTGCACGAGGGCTATTGATGACGGACGTAGTAATTTTGAACCATGGTCAAGTGACTAGGACGACACCTGTGTGCTGGCACACCCTTCTCTCCCAACTTATTTCCATAACACACCAGCAGGAGGATGCTTGAGCCTCGACAGATTTAACGTGCATCAGCTTCCTCTGCACGGCGGGTCTTCAGCGGTACTAGGCTCGAACCCATGACACCCTAACCATGAGTCCGTGACGTTGATCAGAAGGCTACAGTGGCCACCTTTTAACATGAGAAATTCTAATTTTGGTATTTAATGAATAAGTAATCTTCCATCTGATTGTAGTCCCAATTTTTCTGATTGTTAATACTAATAAATAATTTTTTTTATCTAATATTTAATTTTGTTAATTATGTTTTATTTTATAATAAAAAAATAATCACCTTTTTATAGCATATTAAAATGATATACACATTTATTGTGTATTATATTTATCACTGCTAAACCATTGTACATTACATTTAAAATTTTCGAAACTATATCATGTATTCACAACTTTTTAGGTTTAACCCTTAACTTCCCACAGTTGCATTTCTGCAACATATGATTTATTTTAATTTAACAGACTCAATATTTTTTTAATTACCTACAAATCACTTATCTGAGAAAAAAAGATATACATGCTTAATTTTGTCACTAGATGGAAGTACATTTTTTCCAGAAATCACAACAATTATAAGAATCTCTGATGCCTCAAGAACTGTTTTTTTGCTATAAAAAGAATCCATTATATTTTATGCTTCCTCTTGTTTATTGACGAAATAAATTACCAGGTAAGGAATTTAAACATTTTATGATGAATAATAAAATCCTCATATAAAAAAAAGTTTTGTAATTTATAGCACTACTGCGCAATGTTGCACTTATGCAACAAACAAAAAATGACTGAAATTCAATTTAAAACAGCTTAATTTTTTTAAATATATTTTTCCCTTTTATTATTACTTGAGAACTAGTTGATATAATTTTTTCATAGAAATTTTAAAAAATTGGGAAGTTAAGGGTTAAGCTAAACTAAGTTTGAGAATACCGTCTATTTTTTGTTTTTTAAAAAGTTATGAAACTTTCAGATAAATAAGATGTTGAAAAATTAATTCGTATTATTCGTTATTCGTATACGAATTATACAAATATTCGTATATATTATTCGCATATGAGCTAATACGAATATTCGTAAAATTATTCGCATTAATTTGTAATATGTTATATATGTGTGTGTGTAGCAATTTATTATATCTAATATAAAAATACATATAAGCCCTTTACATTGTTTACTTTAAAAAAGTGAAGATAAAAGTGTTAGAATATAGAATAGAATTAAGTTAAAATATAGAGAAATATTTGTGTTATATACACAAACAGAAGCAAAAATATGAAAGGGTAAAAAGATCGTTCTGTATAAAATGTATTAACTGGACGTAAGAAATGAAAAAAATAATAATGATCTTCCTTTTGATTCGCATACTTTTATGCTTCGTGTTTGGTGGAAGTTACAAGAATCTTTTCCAAAACTCACAGAAAGAATTAAATTAGATTTATCGTAATTTAGTTACCGTATCGTTATTCGTTTTTAAAGGAAAACATTTCCTTAAAAGGAACTAGATACGAATAACATAAAATAACGTTGAATATTTAGAGTAAGGAGCTAAATTTTTTATAGAATGAAGAAAAACATTTCTTCTGTATTCTTTTTTCCCGTTGTATTCTGCATTTACAAATCTGTTCGAATTATCGTCTGCGGGGGAAGAAGTATCCATTATTCTATCAGATATCTTTTTCGGAAATCGATGTATAAAGTGTAAGAAGACAAACATACAAAAAATCTGCTGTATAAAACAAATGAAATAAACTTTCGAAAAGAAAGTGAAGAAAAAGAAAAAACATCGTTTAAAATATTGATGAGACAAATATAAGAAAATCTGAATTTTTATTTGTCCATAAGAATACGGAATTAATTGTGTTGAATAGAGCAGTATTTTGGTTTTGAACTTAAACGAATAATATAAAAAAATTTTTTAAGGGGAATTCCTATTTAGGTCAACAAAGAAAATTTTTATTTTAGTTACTTTTTATTAAATA
>BMAV01018319.1:0-24293 GCA_019973955.1 Trichonephila inaurata madagascariensis | reverse complement strand
AAATCAAAATAAAAAATTCGAACTCACAATTTGTTTTGGGGAGGCCCCACTAGATGGTGCCATAACGAAATGGTTTTCCCTCTTGTTCAAAAGGTTTGTTGCTAATTCAGCCATTGGGATAAAATTTTTTAGTTCATGAGCTTCATTGTATCAAACTTTTGCACTTTTCAGAAATTTTCCCAACAAGTACATATTTGTTAGCAAAAAAAGCAAAATTTAGTGAGTAAAATTTTCCTTTTAAAAAGTAAGAATAAAATAAAATTTTTTAAAAATTTTAAAATCTTTTAGATTTTTACCCGATTACGAAATTTAAAAAAATTTTTCTATATTTTACAAATAGAAAAAATACAAGTTAGTTAATTTTTTATGTAAGTTTTAAGTTTTTTAAAAAATTTCCTTCAAATATGTTTAAATTTCCCTTTCTTTTTAAAATATTTAAGTAAAAAAAATAAAGAATTGGGCGTATATAATCTGAATTCAAAGAAAAAAAAAAAAAAGGGAAATATTTAATTGGGAACGCCCGGAAACGAAGCCCCTTTTTCGTTTCACCCGCAACCGCAGTGTCAGTTTTGATTTTAAACACTTACGAAAACGTGCCATTAATTGTCAGTCCAGTGACACTATTATAGCCAGATTGTCTAGTTTTAACACGAGTTAGTGAGTGTTCAAAATGTTTAAGAGGATTGCCGATCCCACCGACTGTGAAGGGCGTTCCAAATTGTTTTTGAAGAATATTAAATCAGTTGAAATTCATTTTTAACTTGGGTGATTGATTTAGGGTGAAAATGTAAAGGGGGATGAAATGGTGGGAAAGTGGGTTCGATAGTTCACTGATGTGCGCAATGGTGTTCATGGCGATGCAAGGAATGTGGGCGGTCTTCCATTGTCAATGATGATTTGTGAAAAAATGAGAATTTCTGAAAAAAGACAATTCAAAAAAACTGCTTTTAGTGAGTTTCCACAGATTCAAAAAACTGCTCACTGGCGCCATCTTTTTTTTAAAGACGGAACATACAACTTAGTTTCCCAGTATAAAAAATGTCGGGACTATTTCAGTAACTATGGGGAAAAAATAGTTTCCGACATAACCTTTTTGTAATAAAAATTTTTTTTAAAAAAAGATTTTTTATGAGAGTTTTTCAATGCGGTATTTAGTATCTCGACACGATTCGTATTTTTTTTTATTTTCTAAAAAAAAACAAATTAATCTGAATAAGTATTCATTTTTTTTTTAAAATAAAAAAAGACGAAAAAAACAAGAGGTTTTACTATTATTATTATTATAGAGAAAGAATATTTTTTAAGGGTTTTTTAATTCAAGGAATTTTGGGAAGAGGATCCTGGTCATTTTCAAAGTAAATTTTTTGATTTTATCATACCCTCATATAATCACAAATATAAAGTTTTTTTAAGAAAATTAGATGGAGTAATTAAATAAAATTTTCCCCTTTGGAAAAAAAATTTTATATAATATTACTGTCTAATTATTAATAATTTGGGGGTTTCGAATCCCTTTGCTAAAAAAAATTGGGAAAAACAAATGCGTCGGAAAAAACGAATCAAGAGTATACACCCAGTCTTGGGAAAACAAGTCTCATAAAATTTTAAAAAATTTTATTTAATTTAAAATTTTAAAGGGTTCATATTCCAAATTACGCATAAATAACAATCACATATCTTACGTGTGTAGATGTTTTTCCATTATAAACACACAAAATTAGTATTTTTGTAGCAAAAGAAAAAAAGTTTGGGTTTTTATGTAAGTAAAGAAAAAATAAGGTACATGTTTAAGTGTTTACAAACATCAAAAAAAAATTCAGATTGTACATTTTTTTTTTCTAGATTTTTTTTGGTCGATATGTGTTTTAAGACCATATATACATTCAGACAAAAAAAAAGATTTAAGAAGGAATTTTAGAAGTAATTTGACAGGCTTAATGGTATAAAGGAAGAAGGTTTCCCTTTAGAAAAAATAAAACCCTTTAAAAAGGTTTTTTAAAAAAAACCTTTAATTTTTTAATAATTTTTTTTGTAAGTTTTTTTAAATTTATTTTTTCTGGTTCTAACTGTGATATCCTTATAAGATTTTTTAATCTGATTTTTTTAAATTAAACATTAATTCCCAAAATAGTTTCCGGGCAATTAGTTAACCTTTTATAATTTCATATTAATTTTAAAAAAAATTTTTGAAAAAGTATATTTGAAAAATATATTTGAAAAATTATATTTATTATTTCATTTTTATTTGTGTGTCATTTCAGTGTTTTATATATATTTTTTCTTAATAAAGAATTCCTTTAAAAAATTTTTCTTTATTTTATGTGGAAGTTCAATCTTTTTTGGCTTTTTCCCGGGTTTTTTTTTCTGTTGTTTAATAAAAAAATTTCCAAACACAATCAAAAGTTTTTTCCTTTACCATTTAATTAAAAAATCGAAAAAGACTGAGTTTTACCTTTTAATAATATAACAAGTCTTTTGTTTAAAAACAATGAGAACAGTGAGTGAAAATTTTTTTTAAAAATAAAATCTATGTTAGAATTAAGGTATTGAACCCCCCTGTTTATTTCCCGGGGTTCTCCCTACGTAATATTTTAAATTTTATGTGCATGAAAAAAAAAGTTTATTTTTACAAAAATCTTAATGCCTCATTTGGATTTGGGGTAGCATATGAGGTTACTGTAATATTACTGAAAGTCTCCCTTTCAATAATATTTCAGTAAGCAGCCTTGATTAGCAGAATTTTCAAACACATTATGGAGTATTTATTAATTACTTTCTTATTTAAGTAAGTTAAAATATATAAGTAATAATATTAAGTATAAATACTAAGTAAGGTTAAAAAATAAAGTTGTTCATTTGAAAAAAAATGAGAAAGAATACAAATAAGGACAAGTATTTAGCTAATTTGGATCCAGAAATCAAATGTATATGACATTTTCCTCTTCAAAATTGTATTCAAAACAGATCTCACCATTTGATACAGCATTCGCTTGGAAACACTTCATTTGTATAGTTTAATTAATAATTATTTGGAATTGCCCTTTATACACTCATGGGCAAAACAATTAGCGCAGAAAGAAGGAGTCGTCAAAATGAAACGAAATTTTACATATGTAATGACTACTTTGATACAAGTAAATAATAAGAAAAAAACAAAGAAAAAAAGGGTCATTTATTTCAGAGAAAAAAAGGGAAAAGAATGGGTATTTAATATTCTGTTGAACCCTCTAGCGCAATGCACGATGGGTAAGTCCAATTGAAGCATAAAAATTTTGTATGATGACTTGAGACATTTCTTTTTTCCCTATTTGCCGTAAAAATTTCGTTGTTGTTGAAACTCGTGGGATGCCCAACTGTATCCCAAAAGTCGTTCCTTGATTAGAGACAATCTGGGATGGGGAGGCCAAGGAAGGGTGTAACAGTGCGGGGCAGTCTTGGATATCCTTTTTCCGTGTGAGGCCCAGCATTGTCTTGTTGAAAAATGTCTCCTGGGAGCCATTGCATGAGTGGCAACACATGTGGTCTCAGGGTGTCATGGACATACCACTGGGTTGTCATGGTGTCACGGTTCAATACTAGTGGTCACCATGTATTGTAGGCAATGGCACCCCATACCATCACACCAGCTGTGGGAGCGGTGTGTCTCTGTAAAGCAAAGACAGGATTGAGGCATTCACCACGGAGTCTCGACACACAAACACGATCGTCATCACTGTTGAGATTAAATCTGGTTTCGTCACTAAAGACGACGTGGTTCCATTCCTCTGCAGTTCAGTTTCCTCGTGAGTGGCACCACTCCAAACGGAGGCATCGATGGGTGGGCGTCAAGGGAAGCACACGTAATGGGCGCCACGATCCCAAATGTCCTTCAGCCAGGCACTTTCGTATGGTTCGGGAAGACACAGGGGCCCCTGATGAAGGTGCTACATATGCCTGGATGGCGGCCGATGAAGCAGTTGTCTGTACGCGTGCATTTCTTATGATGTGGTGGTCTTCTCGACAACTGACCGGTCGAGGGCGTTCTGAACCTGGTCTTCGTGTAAATGACATCTCTCGGATCCACTGGTCCCAACACCTCCTCACAACACAATCAGAGTGGCATAATTGGCGAGCTACTAGTCTAGCTGACCACCCAGCTCCCATCATGCAGATGATTCTCCCCCTCTCAAACTGCGACAGTCATATTGTCTTCGAAAACGGCGTAATGGCATGTCTACCTCAGCTCTGTCTTTGTAAACGATTTAGCACACTCAAACAAGCTTTGGTTACCTGTTTTATACTACAGTGAGATAACGACGTTAAATGCCCTCTACCAGCTATACGTAATATGCAATCACGCTTTTATAATCATTTGCATATCTCCCCGACATGTACCTTCATGTCAAGTTTCGTTACGATCCCTCAATTCTTTCTTGGTGCGCTAATTTTTTTGTCCATAAGTGTATTTACAAAAATCAGTACTTATTTAATATCCAATTTCAAGAATAGTTCTTCACTATTAGCCATAAGGAATGATAATTGCTAAAGGTATTGTAGATATATAAGTAGAGATTAGTATTATTCTGTAACTCTAATGTGCTAATATTTCTTAAATATTGTTGAAAAGAGACGACCAGAACGCTGTTGTGGAATGCCAAAATGAAAAATTTTTATGTCTGAGCTGAGTGACAAGAGATCTACAATAAAGTAATTTATATAGGTGAAGGTTTGGTTCTGCTAATGTTTCAACAAAATTGAAATGATTCGTGTATTTTGAATGTATGTGTCCAAAGATAAACATTTGCCAAAATACAGAAGAGTACTGATGAATTGAAGTGTCGCTATTTATGACAAATATTGTGCTCACCCTCGAAGCTAAGATTGAATAAAACCAAAAAATTTCTTCAGCTTCAAATTTTATTAACAGGCTTTCTTATTACTAGCTCCATGATTCTGCCTCGGTGAACTGGTAACTCGTTTACATTTCGGCCATTGTGACGGTCAAGTGTCTCGAAAAACTCGTTCAGAAATTCTTTTTTTCTATCCACAGGTATATGAGATGTTGAAACGCAGATCGAAGTAAAAAAATCTGTAACAAAATTTTCAAATAATGTAATTAAATTTACCAAACTGCTTGAGGAATAAACAATTTAAATTCTAACTCCCAATATGAATAATTGATTTTATAAAACTTTTATTTTTTGATAAGTCGTCAAAACAACCAAGAACGAATCTTGCTTTATTGTATCCATTATTTGTTTGTTTTAGAGTTTATGATATAAAATCATTGTTTGAAACATTTTTTTTGAGTTAGAGCTATTTATTTAAATAATGGTCTAAAAAATTGTGATTTTTCTTATAAAATGTTTACTCAATCAGCTTTAAAATTTTCGAATTTTAATAAAACATTAAAATTTTAGTACATTCTTTAGATAAATACATCTAGATTGTTTTAATGATACTTTTACTAATATAAGTTTATTACTTTTTTCTCTAATTGCTTTTATGTTTTACAAAAATATTGCTAAAATTTCACTTATAATTGTGATTTTTTGTGAAATTTAGGCTATTTTAAATATTATTGGTTAAATATTAGTATTTATTGTGGTATTGAGTCCTAAAAAAGCCTTTATAATATTTAAATATGTTATTTTGTCAAAAAGTACTCCGAACGTGTTCGGATACCTTAGCAATTTTTTAAATTATATTTTTAGTTTTATTATGTAATTTCAACTATGCTTATGTGTATTTTTCATAAATAGTCCAATCCTAAACAATGGACCAATCCCGCGGTTTGGATAATGTGATCCCGTAGTGCCGGGATTGAAAATATAACACGGGATTACAAACCCTAGTACTACCATTGTTATAATAAACATTTAAAAATCACTTATCTAATATTTTAAGAGCATTCTGTACATTTTGAGATGGAACATTTGCCACCATTGAGATAATAGAACATCAAATCTTCCCTTAAAATAAAAAACTAAATATATATGAGGTTTGGGGCTAGAGTCATGGCAACTGGTTTTTTTTCTTGAAGTTACCAGTCCAGTTGGAAAATGTGACATATACAGACGAAAGGACAAGGTGCTAACTATATGTGTGGACAATGAATAGCACTGAAATAACGTAACACACTAATTTATTGCGGTAGTATACAGGGCAATATGGTCTTCACGGTGCAAAAGAATGACAACACTGTACACAGTACACCCACCGTGCTACTGTACGGTATGGTAAGGCATTATTTCCAAGGGCTTCCACTATTTCACTGTGATATTTCATCGCATTTTTCCCTCGGAGAGCGGCTATTTTGATGTAAGAACGCTGCTCAACACGGGTTACTTCCATCACACGACACTCATCAACTGACTAATTTCCCAGCCCTCGCAGCGCTACTACCAGCTATCACAGAGCGATCTGTTCTTTTGTATACACACTATGCCTGCAGAACTTCCACACGACACATGTACGTTTGTGATCCATTCACATATATACAAGAAAAAAAATAGTGGCCATGACTTATGCCCAACCCTCGTATTTTAATCAAGCATTTCGAATTTTTTTCCTGTTTTTTATCATTTAATTGATTATCAGCATCAAACTAAAGCTTAGTCATGAATTGGCATTAAAATTTTTTAATGAAAATCGTTTATAGATATGTACAACGTATTCTATATGACTAAGGGCACAACTTTCGGATGTTTTAAAAATTGTTAGCTTTTAAAGCTTTCTTTTTAAGATAAAAGTATTTTCTGGATATGATAAGCAAATCTTGTAGTAGAAGCAATAAGAAATGGTGGTCATTAATTTTTCCTTTAAACAAGATGCTTAGAACTATAAACATTCTATAATCTATAGAAATAATTTTCTTATTTTTTTGCATGTTATACATATATATTATAAATTTTATGAATTCTTTACCTCTGTATTGTTTCTCAGAAACAAATACATCATTTTTCACTTCTCGTTTGCAGTGAAGAATCTCAAATCCAATTTCTCCTAGTATTTTACTATAAAAAGAAGTATTAAACTTGCTGTGATTGTAACCTTTTATATAGGTATCGATGCCCTACAAAGAAAAGTAAAGCAGTTATGTATTGTTTTCTTCCATTTAATTTAGCAGATTAAATAAGGGAGAGAAAAAGGAATTATTTACTTTGAGGAAGTTGTTCCACTTAGGATTATTCTGCATTTCTGACACTGCAGAAGCCAAAGGAGTCCCTGTTACAATCAGAATAGCAGCCTGCCCACCTGGGTTTAAAAGGTGGTACACGTTCTGAAAGCCTTTCCTCTGATCTGTTAACCAATGGAAGCAGTACACAGATACCATTTTTGTTATTTGACCTTTCCAGTGTTTAATGGTAGACCTTAAAAATGATAATAGTCACGAATTAATGAAAAGTCCCGGTTTTACGCATTATTTTTTCGCCAAAAGAAAAACCATGTTTTTCAAAGTATCCTATATGTGCTGAATCTTCAGCACACAGCTATACTCTGTTCCACCTCAAGTTGGCAGCGTTGGAAAAGGTAGGGAATGTAACAATCCGCTTGAAAAAGTAGTTCCAACTAGTTTTGGAATTTAAATCAAAGCAAATGCACAGAAAATTGTTAAAAAGTATTATGTATTATAGAAATTGTGGGTTTAAAGATATATTTTAAGTTAATCGCATCTTAAAAATATTTATTCTTTAATACCTGTGAACGCGAATACAGTTGAAAACAACAACTTGACTTTTGGCTGACAACAACAACATTTGGCTGAAAAAACCGGTTTTAAAGATTACATTCTTCCAAAGTATTCGCGCCAAATCAACACCATTTGCTTTGCGACTTGATAGTTAATTAATCAATATTTTTAAACATATTGAAATGCAAACCCTTAAATATTTCGATTAAATAAAAGGTTTATACTATTATCAAAAAACCTCAAGAAATTTTAAAAAACAAATTTTTCAAGAGCATTTTTTTTTGCTCGCCAAATATGGAGAATTTGATTTGTTATAGTCATACTCTTCTCCTAGAGTAACCCCGTAGCGGCTGTGATTTGGTCATCGTACTCCTTCAGAGCGCTGCAATTTAAGGTGAAACGGAGTATAGAGTGCAAGGTTTGGCCACTTGGTGTTAAAATCCCCAAAAATTTGGCGTGAAATTTTGGTCGCCAAATCAGGTGGTTCAACTAGGAATGCGGCGAATTAATTAAATTCTTTCTAATAATTGAAGTGAAATTTGATCTCCAAGTCAAGGGATTCCATAGGATTTTAGTTTAATTAATTAAATCTCTTTCTAATTTGATATAGGGAATTTTATATTCAGAACTTTTTACTCTTTCTGATAATATCTGATTATATTTAATCATGCCTTTGTAATTTAAAAAATATGTAGGAAAATATTCATCATATAGAGAAAAACGTTCTACATTTTTATTTTCAGTTACTGGATATACATGTTTATTTTTCACCTTATCATAAATACGCATTTACACGCAAATGAATTGAAGAAAACTTTGTATCAATATATGTTAGGAATATTGTTTATATGTTACCTCCCTCCATTGTAACAATTTTTCTCATCTTTTACATTTTGATTTTAGGAATACTACAATAAGTAAAAGGATGCTAGGTATTTCTCTTTCAACAAGCTGAAAAGTTTATTCGAAAGTTATGAAATAGAAACGAAGAAAAAAAAAAAAAAAAAAAAAAAAGAAAAATGAAGTTGTGATTCTTATTTAACTTGAATTATTTTTCCCAATATGTATACATATATATATCCACAGAATTAAGCTCATCAGAGTTTATTTTATTTACATATGTTATACATACACATTTATTTAATAAATATCAATGGAACCAAAACATTCACAAGAACTTAAAGAAATTTAATGCTAAACCTTCAAATTTTTTGAAAAATAAAACATTTATTGAATTTTTGGAAAAGAATCTCAAATTTTTCTTTGCATTGTTTTTTAGCATCAACTTGTTTGAATTATCCATTTTCTTGTTCATTTTCCCATTGGGATGTGCTTCTATATAACTGCACATACTTTTCATGGCGTTCCTTATTTCGGATGATGTGGGAACTGGAACTACATTATTCATTTCATTTTCATCATTGGAATCTGCATCAATAATATTTTTCGAATTTTGAACAAACTCCAAAATGTCTTTGTCTACCGTTAATGGGGCTGTGCTCACATCATCATCATCTTCTGCAATGAATTCTACAGCAGGACTGCCCAATCCGGTCGGAGTTTTCCTTTTTGTGTTCATTATCAGAAGGGAAATTTTTTCGAGTTAAGTGATTTTTGCTTCGTGTAAAGAGAAAAAAATGGGTGAAAATACATAGTAATTTGTCGGAATTATTGTATTATTTCATGATATCCGATATTTTGCTTTAAGGTGTCCGACTACGATCGGAACCGTGATTTTGTAAAAGCGTATAAATGGATAATATTTATGATATTTAACGTCACTTAGATCAGAAAATGTATATAAAATTGTTTAAGAATAGTATTACAATAAAAAATTATTTAAGTACAATATTTTGACAAAAAATGAACATAGAATGACTCATTTTCAAAATATTCTCCTTTTGTGAAAAAATGCTTCTATTATAATAATATTTTGCCTGTCTATAGCTCAGACCTCTGTACAGAGGCTCAACAAGAATTTTTGAAATATATAACTTAGAAGTGGGTTTATCCATGTTTTACGACAACAGAGGGAAGAAATTTTAAGAAAAAACGCCGATAATTATTTCAATGGGTTGTAACTCTGAAAATAAGGTGAATTTTTTAAAAAAAATAGTTCAGACTATGTGCAGACGTCTGTACTTTATATAAGCAAAATATTATTTTAGAACCATTTTTTATAAAAGGAGAACATTTTGAAAAAAGGTTATTCTAAGTTTTGCTGAAATATTGTATTTTTAAATAAATTTTTTTGTCAAAATGTCCTTAAAACAATTTTATACATGTATTCTAATTTAAGTGACACTAAATATCTCGAAAATTATCCATTTATACGCTTTTTTTAAAATCACGGTTTCGAACGTAGTCGGATACCTTAAGTGTCTTCGCGTTAAACTTATTTCACTGTATGTCTTTTTTTCCCCTCTGCAATTTATCTGTCGAATTAAGTTTGTACTTTAACAATTTAGTTTTACTCTTTATAGATTATTTAAAGGTTAAATTTATTTGGATAGAGAGAGAACATTTCTAGTTTACATAGATGTCGCGCTTTTGATGTAATAACCATTGAAAGGATTTAAGAAGGCATGGAGGAAAAAGTGTTCATTCAATTCCAAACTCTTAGCTTATTGAAATCTACCAAATTTATGATGACACATCGCTTGATTTGGTCTTATCTTGTAGGTCAGGGAAGGGTAGAATTTTCCAGGGTACGGACTACTTTTAATTCTTTCAAGGTGTTGCGGTCCACTCAATGTCAGTGGTGCACACGAGGGAGGGGGTCCACGGTTCCAGATTTTCACCCATGTCCCTTGATTTTTTTCCCCGATTGATTATAATCCTATGTATGTAGTACGTAAAATTTAATCAAGTATCTGTTATTAATAATTTTTTTGTTAATTAATGCTAATTACTTATTCAATAATTTATTTTTTACTGTTTTTTATTCCCGACAATCTACAAAATCAAAACAATATGTTAGGCTGCTTACTGGGTTATAATACGAGAATGGTGGACTTTCGACCCTGGACCCTCCCTCTTGAACAATTCTTGTGTGCGCCGATGCTCAGTGTCGTAGGTGTGGCGAGGTTAAGAAAAAGTGAATATTTTTTTTTCACTTAATAATAAATACAGGATATGTACTTACGTACATAACTAAAACAAAAAAAAAATTCATATTTTTAAAACCTTGGTTTAAAAATGCTAGATACAAACATAATAATAATAGCCACAAATATAATAATACCAAATGATGCATTTATTATGAAACAATACAAGATGCATTAAAAAACAAAACATTTTAATCTAAAGCTTGTTCTCGTAGTTATAATCAGTCCCCTTTGAATAGAAATTTAAAAATTTGTACTTGAAAGAAAATGATTTCTTACCAATCTTCTATGTTAGCCACACTATACCGAATTTTAGGATGGAAATTTCGTCTCTGTGCTAGTTCAACCATATCCCCTAATACATCGAATGCATATAATATTTTCAATTTAGGCATCAAAGGGAGAATGTAGTGGACCGTAGTTCCGCCAGGACCACAACCCGCATCCAAGACAACGTCATCTTCAGCATCTTTGCTCCATCCAAGCCGTGGAAGGGTCTCACCGAAAAACTTTTCACGCTTGGAAACGGGATTGGATTCACACCATATAATTCAGAATCAAGATTCATTTCTGTGTACTAAATAATAGAACTATTAGCAAATAAAATAATACTGGGTAGTACAATACATAACACACAATCGTAGAGAACGATGATAATGATTTATTGAGAATAGGAGAAAATAACTTACAGAAAAATGACAACAGGTTTCATTTATGTTTTATACGGGGTGATTATATTTAAAGTTCCCTTTTCAAAGTGCTGTAAAAAGAAGATTTATTGGTCAGAATGACTTCAAATTTGAATATACTTGAAGAATAAGAAAACGGTAAGTTGTAGAGCGAAAGTAGATTCGGCTACAAATGATTTTTTGAATCACACTACTTCGGCTTTGGTATGAGTTGCGCATTAAACCAATTGTACTGTTCAATGCTAATGATTGTTTCGGCTTTTTGAAGGGAAAGCCTATTTGCAAGTCATTCAACACTTGTGGAAGTGTTAGTTAAAACCTATCCACAATGACAAGGTCGTACCACATTGGATAGGAAAATTCGGTTTTTAATTATCCTTGGTCCAAAATCCACTTAAAAAGCAGCTGTGAAAACACCAGTTAACTATCACTAGACTTGTCCAAGACATGTTTAATATGCTGCCCACCATTTTTCTCCGCAAGTTGAAACTAAAATCAACAGAGCGGAGTGCCTCAGGGGTCAGGTTGCGAATGTGTTGAGTAATCCGTGCCTTCAAGTCAGTTAAATTTGATATCGAATTTGTAAAGCGCTTATGCTTGATGGAGATGATTGAGGATTTACGATCTATGATTGAATTTACGGGGCAAATGTGCCGCAAAGCGAATCTTTAGTTCTCATCTGTTGATAACGATGTAGGTCAAGGGTGGCGAACCTTTATGGATCAACGTGCTATTTTCCTAAAGAAGTGTTTAATGAGGTACAGACGTGCCGTCAAATAATTTTGACTTATAATTATTGGGAAAATAATAAAACTAAGTACTAACAGCACAAAACTCTTTTTATTACTAAAAAACACCTTTTGCACTGTATAGGTATAAATCTTTTAGTTGTGCATGTAATATACGTAATGTTGTGACGGGCTCACGCGTCTTTTCATTAACACGTCCTTTGGATTCTTTTGGGGCCAGGATTAATGGCAACTCTTTTCCAATCAACACCCAAGAAGTGAAACGGGAATATAAGATGAAAATTAGATAGCTTTTAAATATCATAAGTCTGAGTAAGTGAGATGGCAATTTGGGGAATGTTATGATAGAGATTGATACGATTGTGAAGTGACAGCCAATAGAGGTTATTCCGAAGATAGAGCCATTAGGTCAAGGTGCATACCATTGCACTCGAGTAAAGACGCAACTCCCTTATGATTAGTTCGGTGATCGGATAAAGTTAGGATTGACTATTTAATATTAGGACGTGATATTATTGGAAGTGAGATTAGGCGGGTTAGATATTAATAGTGGTCCGAGTTACGTTATTTCGGTATTATTTATATTGTGTGTTTCGTCATCGTAGATTCTCTCACATATATTATTATCATCTAATCTGTTAAACGTTTAAGTTTAAGTTCTTAATAAAGCCATATTAAGAATATGGATACGTCTAGTTTTTTTGTTAACCCTACACCTTTAGCTCACTCAGATAATCAAGGAGAAGAGCACCCTAGGGGGGCAATTTCACAAAGTAACATTAGTGTGACTTCTGTTATTTCAGATGGGATGAAAAATAACTTGTATTAGGATTGTAAGATGTTATTTTTGTTGAATACATGCTGCATTAAAGTCCTCTGCCAAACGATTTCAAAGCAATTAATTATTTCTGCTGTGGTGCACTTTTTTTTGACAAGAGGGTTTGTGATTTGTTTCAAAATACCATTTTACAGACGATGTTTTGCATACCACTATTTCAGAACATAAAACGCACACTGCTTTGTTGATTTTACTAATAATGCCATATATTTTGGTCCACCAAATTTGAAATTCTTTGTTACACTTACAATCTTGCACTTTTTGTTCTTTTGCTGAACTAGCCTCGTTAAATAACAGTTAAAAATCGTAAATACAACGCAAATAAACTTTAAAATACAGTTTTGTCAGTAAAAATTGAGTATGATATGCGTAGGCAGACTTTACATCATAAGCAATTGTAGTCTACGACGTAACTAAGGCAAGACAATAACAAACGAGTGTGCTCTCCACCGCCCCTCCGCTAATCACTCGTGTTTGTTCGTAGTGCATCATGATGAACTTTGAAATTTTAAAATAAAATACAAAGCATTTTGATCACTGATGTGCCAAAAATATTTTGTCGCGTGCCATCAATGGCCCGCGAGCGACTAATTCGCCATCCCAGATGTTGGACTTTGGTTGATTGACGTTTCAACTTTCTGTGAGGATAGACTTGCTACAAATTGGTAGACAGAAATCTGGTTGATTTTAGGAGAGTGGCTACAGAAGGGGTGCCAATAAAGAGGGGCTTGGATAAGGTGACCAGATTTTAACATTGGTAAAGCGGGACAACCTTGACAGGGAGGAGAGAGTTCTTCACTAAAAATTTGGTCTACATGGAGCAACAAAAATTTTTATAGAATGTAATAATATTGCAATATATTTTTTTTCAATTACAACTTAAGTACAAATATTATACATTAAAAGATTATGTAATCTTACTAAACAAAGTATAAAATAATACTATACTATAGTAATATTTTATCCCTAGGTATATTTCCCATTTGAGTGAATTTTTTACAGTAGATTGCAGTCGTTGTTTAAAAGGTTATGGAGTTTTGAAAATAATTGCTTAAATTATATTTCACACATAAATAGTTTTCAAAGTCTCAACACTTAATTGTCGTTTTTATGATGTACAAACTTTTTTACCGTAGAACAATCGCTTTCAGTTGCAGCTTTAGCTCCTGGTAAGGATAGCATGTATTTCACAATTTTTAGTGCATTTTTGTATGAAACATGGTTTATTTAAAAATAATGAAATAATATAAATAAAACAAAAAATAATATAAAACTTATGTCCTGGAAAAATAGTCAAATGGCCATTGAAAACGTATATGCCCTTCCAGTTTCCTAGATTGGAGGTCCCCAGCCTCAGGGCCGAGGACCGTTACCAATCCGTGGATCAAATGTCTCTGGCCCACGCATTAAGGTATCCGACTACGTTCGAAACCGTGATTTTAAAAGGTGCATAAATGGTTAATTTTCATGGTATTTAGTGTCACTTAGATTAGAATACATATATAAAGTTGTTTTAAGGACATTTTGACAAAAAAATTATTTAAATACAATATTTCGGCTGAAAATTAACTTAGAATAACCTTTTTTCAAAATGTTCTCCTTTTGTGAAAAAGGCTTCGGATATAATAATATTTTGCCTGTATATAGCTCAGACCTCTGTACAGAGTCTCAACTATGATTTCTGAAAAATTCGCATTATTTTCAGAGTTACAACCCATTGAAATAATTATCGGTGTTTTTTTCTTAAAATTTCTCCCCTGTATTGTCGTAAAACATGGATAAACCCACTTCTAAGTTATATATTTCAAAAATTCTAGTTGAGCCTCTGTACAGAGGTCTGAGCTATATACAGGGAAAATATTATTATAATATAGAAGTATCTTTCACAAAAGGAGAATATTTTGAAAATGGTTCATTCTATGTTCATTTTTTATCAAAATATTATACTTAAATAATTTTTTATTGTAATACTATTCTTAAAACAATTTTATATACATTTTCTAATCTAAGTGACACTAAATAACATAAATATTATCCCTTTATACACTTTTGCAAAATCACAGTTCCGAACGTAGTCGGATACCTTAAGTTATTTCCATTTTATTTGGTGCGGTGTATTTCTGTCATATTTAAGTGAATTTCAATTGGAATCCCTTTATGTTCAATGTTAAAGTATTTTATATTAATTTTTGTGTAATTATATTTCATTCTGAAGGCATATTTAAATATGATTAAATTGAAATTAAAAATCAAACAATTTAATATATATATATATATATATATATATATATATATATATATATATATATATATATATATATATATATATATATAAACAAATTAACGTCCCACCCTCAGAAGGTCACGGTAAAATTATCAAACGTTGACCGGTCCGTGACGATAAAGAGGTTGGGAAGCACTGCCCTAGATTGTCGTGCATTTTTTCCAAAAATTGGAACTTCTTTAAACATTGCGTCGTGCGGGATAAATTGTTAAAAATCGGGACTATCCTGACAAAAGCGGGACATCTGGTCACCTTGAGCTTGTATAACAGAGTCCAGTTAGAGGAGAGATAAATGCAAGAAGTAATCTCACTGGATGTCTAGCGTCGCATGAAATGGCTTTCATTGATTGCGTAGTAAGACGTCTATTAGTAATGGGGGATACAACAAGTATCAAGTGTGTGTTTGAAATAAAATGATTAATGAACACGGGATAATTCTCTGATAAACATGGAGGAGGGGTTGAGTTACTTAAGAATAATAACAGTATTTATTTCCTTACAACAGGGAACGGTGAAACAAAAACTGCAATAGTTGAACGATTAAAAAAAAAATTAGGTGAGGTACCTCCTGTCAGCCTAACGGTGGACAAACCCTTATTGTACAAAGTCTACAACTGTTCATACTCATTGCTCAAATGGTAAAACCGTAACTTATATGCATTATGTAGTTCCATTTATTAGTTCTTTTTTTCGAAAATTTCGTTCTTGACGTTTTCATTTAAAGGGTACCCGGGATACTTGAACCGTGATTTTCAAAATGCTAAATGGATATTTTCATGATATTTAGAGTCACTTAAATTCGAATACATGTATACAATTGATTTAAGGACATTTTGACAAAAAAAATTTTTTTAAATATTAATATTTTGGCAAAATTAACTTAAATATTTTTTTTTCAAAATGTTGAAATTTTGTAAAAATGTTTCTATTATAAAATATTTTGCCTGTATATAGCTCCAGACCCTCTACAGAGGTTTAACTAGAATTTTGAAAATATAACTTAGAAGTGGGTTTATCCATATTTTACGACAACAGAGGGAGCAATTTTAAGAAAAAAACGCGATAATTATTTCAATGGGGTTTTAACCTGAAAAAAAATTGAATTTTTCAAAAACTGTAGTTGAGCCTCTGTAAAGGGTCTGAGCTATATACAGGCAAAAATATTATTATAATAGAAGCATTTACAAAAAGAAAACATTTTAAAAAGATTATTCTGTTAATTTTTGTCAAAATATTGTATTTAAATAATTTTTGTCAAAATGTCCTTAAAACAATTTTATACATGTAGTCTAATCTAAGTGACACTAAATATCATGAAAATTATCCATTTATGTGGTTTTTTAAAATCACGGTTCCGAAATTTGTCGGATACCTTAATTTCATCACTGAAGTTGCATCGTCCAACACCATCGAAAAAGTCCTCAGATTTCGATAAAACTGCAGCTCCCTGGAAGTTGAGTATTTAATTCCGTTAATTGTTAATGTCTTCGTTTGAGGCAACGCCTTTCTTCTCACGCAACGATTCCAGTCAAAGCAATCGTTACTATATTTTTCAGCGAGATCTTGCAAAAATGTACTATCTTAACCGTATTGGCTGCATTATAAAGATAGGAAGCATATGGTTGCCAATTCAGCGTGTACGACACATGCAAAATCTGGGTTGTAAACTTTGCGAGTTAAACGCTGGGATTGTTGCGATAATACGTAATAAATTTACTACAGGATCACTAAAACTTTTTTATACATGGAGGGATAGCAGTAGAATTATTTCAGTGATAATGATACGAGAAATTGTACAGATAGATTAAACAAACCATTAAAAATTTCAACAATTCATGTCACAAATCTATAAAATTGATGCATGAAGAAATAAGGAAACATAATAAAATTACTTGATTAACAAATTGTTTTTAAAAAAAATGTATAATACAAAACATATAAAATTAAAAAAAAAATATTTAGAGGTCCGAAAGTTTTTTTTTAAAAAAAAAACATATATTTCTAACTAATTTTTAAAAATTTTATCTCAAATATATTGGATTGAAAGCAATAACATGTAGAAGGAAATATTTAAGTAATATAAAAATAAAAAACTCTTAAATCTGAAAGGCAATATGTAGGGAAAATATGACGGATAGTACGTCTAATCTTTTTCTTGACGGACGTATAGGACAAAAAAAAGTTTTGAGTTTATTTAAATACTTCAATGCTAACCTTATCTTATTATAATGCTTATACTTTGATAAGGGTTACTCTTTTGATGAGATAACTTGAGTTAAATAAAAGTCCTGTGAAAAACACTATATCCAGATAATGTTCTAGAAAAACAGCCACTTGTTGTAATATTGAATCAAAAGTTTCAATATGGTTTCGAATATGATAAAAAAAAATCATGAGTATAAAAATATATTTCTAAACCTGGAATATTTAAACATAAATATAACAGTAAAATTGTCTTTTTTAATAGAAACAAAAAAAAATTCAAATAGGTTTTTACAAAGCAAGCTAATGGAATACCCATAATTTTTTCAATTGAGTATACTATGAAAAGTATTGAACCTATTATATTTTTTGCAAAAATCTGATGTAACAAGAATATTCACACATACGATCTAAAATCAATGATGCTTTTTATGAACAACATAATTATTATATTAAATTTAACAGTGATATTATTCGTAAAATTTGTAAATTAACAATGAAAAATATTTTTGTAGATGTGGAAAACACAGTTTTGTTACATGGATAAGCAAAAAAATTTAAGAAGGTGTATCACATCAACAAGTATTTTAAATATATTTAAAAAAATGCTTCATGAAAGAAATAAAGGTGATGCTGCAATAAATAACTGTTAAGTAATTACATGGATATTGTAGAACATATAGTATTCGTGGAATTCAAGATTTAAAATATGTAATGAATTTAAATTTATTAATTTGAATCATTATTTTTTGTAAACCTGAAAAGTAAGTGCTAGAACTTTAACCCCCTTTTTAATAAAATAAAATAGTTTTTAATTTATTAATAAATAATCATTTACGTTCCTTAGCAATGAAAAGCTAAATTTATTTTTCGAATCTAACTATTTTTTTAGGTTTTTCCCATCTATTTAAAAATTTTATTTCAAATTAAGTAAACTTTTAAATTTAAAATGAAAAGGAAGTGTAAAAAAATCCCCATAGTTATATTTTAAATTTAAAAAATTCCGTCAGGGTTTTTAAAAAGAAATATTCTGCCCTTTTTTTAATAATTTCTTTGTTTGAGTTTTTTTCATAAAAAAACCCATGTTTAAAAAAATCCCCTTTTTAAATCAAATCGTTTGATTTTTATTAAGATTGAATTTGATAAAACGATGATCGTTTGCGCATTTTCAGAATAATAAAATAACTTAAAATTATATAAAACTACAAAAGAGAATATTAATTTAAAATAAAGACCCGGGGAATATAAAAAAATTGTTTTTATATTTTTAAATAATTTATTTAATATTGACAACTTTTAAAAAATAGTTTTATAGTCTGATAAAAGGGGTTTTTTTAACTATAGATATGTTTAGCTTATATAAATTTTTTAGATTAATATTTTTTTTTTATTTTTTTTTAAAATTTTTTTAACGCATTTTTTAATTTAATTTTGTCAAACGTATTTCACTTTTTAAAACGACAACTTCTTCCGTTATATTATAACATTTTTTAAAAATATTTCCTTTTACCTAATACTTCCCGAGAATTCTTTTAAAATGTTATATAGATTATTGTTCAAATAGTCCGGAGTATCAAAATAATTAATCATACCTTTTTTCATAGTTGGAGAAAATATGCTGCTCTTTCTATAAATACTATATTTTAAAATAAATTTTCAGAATTTTTGATTTTTGAGTAATTTGGGGACAGACGAAACGTAAAGTACAAAAATTTAATGAACAGTCTCAAGATTTTTATTCTACAAATACTTTTTTGTCATAATAGATTTGCTCTTCTAGGTATTTGCATATGTAAAAAACTTGCGAATATTACTGGTGAATTAATTATCAGCGGAAAGAGAGATAAAGGACTTCAAGGCAAACTTTTTTGTGCTTTTATCAGTTTAAGCTATGTGATTAAAATTTCTTTATTATGTTTTATTCTTGTTTATTAAAGTCTTTTTTTTGAAGTAATACCAATGCTATTAACAAAGTTCCTACAATTTTAAAACTACAGTGGACCACACAAAAAAGTGTTTTTACACTTGCAATTTCCAATAAAATTTAATGTTTTCGAGTAGTAAAATTAATATATCGGAATTGTAATTTTTTTTGTTATCTGCGGCTTGTTTTAAAGGGAAAATTTGAATCAATTTTTTAAGAATAGTATAACTATTATTTTAAAAATTTAAAAACGTTTCTAAAAATTACGCCACAAAAGTTTTTTTACATTTAACAAAAAAATTCCCCAAACCTAACTTTAAAGATTGATTTTTTCTTAATTTGGTACTTAGTAGAATCTTTTTGTGCCAAACAATTTTAAAATTTGGTATAGAAATCTTTTTTTAAAATTTTAAAATTTTTTCTTTGTTTTTTTAACATTTTTTTAATTCCTTTAGGTTTTTTTTTTTTTAAAAAAAAAATTTCCCAAGTAGTTTTTTGGGTAAAAAAATTAAGGGGGTTTTTCTTTTTTGGGGAAAATAAAGGGAAAGGGTTTTATTTGGGCAGGGGGGAACCTTTTTTAAAAAAGTTTTTCCCAAATATCCTTTTTGGGAAAATTTAAAATTTCCAAAATTTTTAGGGCTATTTAAATCTAAAAATAAAAAATTCAATCCAAGTTTAAAACCCCCCACGCAAACACATCCACCCCCCAAAAAACCCCCTTTTTTTGGAAAATTTTCAAAAAAATCAAAATTTAAAATTGACTGGGATACAGAAAATTCAACATTTTTGGTTTGATGGGCCCATAGATATATATAAATATAAAGGGAATTTTACGTTTGAAACTGTGATTTTGTACAAAGCGTAGGAATATTATTACATAAAAACAGTATTTAAATGCATGTTTTTGATAAAAAAAGGAAGAAAGAATGACCTGTTTCCAAAACATTCTTTGATGGAAAATACTTCTAAAATAGTATGTTGCCTATATATAACTTAAACTTCTGTACAGAGTATGAGCTAAGATTTTTGAGGTATATAATTTTAGAAGTGAGTTTATTCATATTTTATTATATCACAGTAGAAAGAAATTTGAACAAAAAAACTCTGTTATTACATTAATTGATCATTATTATGAAAATAATAAGACATTTTCAAAATAAATTTAGTTTGAACTTGTATAGAAACGCTAGTTATATATTCAGAGAGAGAATATTATTCTTACAGAAGCATTTTTTATAAAAGGAGGAAGGATGTTTCTCAAATATATCATTCTTTTGCCAAAACATTGAATTTAAATAATTTTTTCTAGTAATAATGTTCTTTTAAAAGAGTTTCATTTTAATTCTAATTAACTGACGGTTATTTTACAAATATATAAATAAAAATATATATATATATATATATATATATATATATATATATATATATATATATATATATATATATTTATATATATATATTTTTATATATATATATATATTTATATATATATATATATATATATTATATACATATATATATACATTTTTTGAAAGTAGATCTTAATAATTCTAAATTTTATATTTATCGTTATATAGATGGTATAATCATTTTCGGAAAACAAAATTTTATACCTAACATTAATTTTACCCAAAATCTTAATTTAATACAGACAAAAATAAAACAATAAACAAATTTTCTTGACATACATGTCAAATTATATGAAAATGTAATAGTTTCAAATTTATGATAAAAAAAAGATTTTAATTTCAATATTATAAAAGTTCCTCATTGGGAGAGTAATGACATGTTTCTATATTCAGAAATATTGTTATTAATTATATACAACGTAATAAATTTCTTGTGTAAAAAATCAGACATTATAAATAACTATAAACTTTTTACTAAATATTTTTAAACAGAAATCCCCAATTTTTAAAAAGTTATATAAATAAAGTATTCAAAATAGTTGGGATTAAAATTATGAGTTTGGGATAATGTTTATTACATGAACTTTTTTGTTATAGTTATCTCCATAATCTAATATTGTTTAGAAATTACTTCTATTATTTTTTCATATTTTACTGCGTTTATTATAGTTATGCATAATATGCAACTCTTTTTAATTTTTATTTCCATTCTTTTAATCTTTTGTTAAGGCAAAATTTTTAGCCATTCTTTTGATTTAAATCTGTATTAAGGGTATAAAAATCTGGCAACAAATTAATGTTTCCACTCAGATTTAGGGCTGATTTGTAAGGCAATTTTTAGGTAATTTAAATCTATCTTGAATGGATTTAGAATATTTCATCCATTATTTCCATTGGTTTTTTTCTCAGTGTTATTTCAAAAAGGGGGGTTTGGCCCCAAAAACATGTTCAACCCATTTATTAAATTATTTTTTATATAATAACTTTTCCTAAGAGAGTAATGTTCATAACACTGCGCATCCATTTTATATTTATTATCTCGATTACTTTTTTGTCCTTCATTCTGTGATTTTCCTGCTGTCTATGTGTGTTGTCGAGTTATTGTTTGATGTTATCTCTGTTGGTAGAGATTGCTATATATATATATATATATATATATATATATTGATACGCTTTTTCACAATCACGGTTCCTAACGTGTAGTCAATCCAAAATCCAGTTGCCAGCTGAGGTGTCGTCCACATCACTTGACAATGGTAAAAAATTACGTAGTCCGTCGCCAAAAGCTCTCGTGTACCTGAATAATGCGACGTTAATATTCACTCACTCATAGTTATGTATACTCACTCACTCCTATTTTATGTCGCGTGGTCAAAAGAAAAAAAAGGACATTTGTTGTTATTTTGAAAACAATATGGTTTTTTTTTTGGCACCTGGATAATGCAGACATTTATTTCAGGTGTGGATGTTTTTAAAATATGTTGTTTAATTATTCTTAATCTTTGCAAAGTTATTTGTTGACGGGCTGATATGAAAGCTGTATGTGCGGAAACGATAACATCGTTTGGTGATGCCTTTTGATTTGGAAAATTTGTCGAAGGTATAAAACTCTAATATCTCAAATTAGTTAACTTACTAATGGCTGCTGTGCAGAATTAGAGACTGGTTGGCACGATTTATTTTTTACACTTTTAACGAGATTGATAAGCGCTCCAAGTGTGGTAACTAGGGATTGCAATGTCGAATCAAAAGTTCAATACCGGTATTCGGTATTTTTTAGATCTTAATACCGGGATACCGATTTTAATATAGGTATTAAAAATTTTAAAAAAGGAACAAAAACGCAGGTGTTTCTTTGTTTTACATTTGCCAGTTTTATTAGAGAGTGTACATATCACAAAAAATAATTTGTAAATTATAAATTATAACAGTATATAAAGAACACATAGACAAAAAAAAAGTAAAGGAACATCTTATTTATATAAATCGCAAAAAAGTGTAAATATCGTTATTCAATCTGTGATACTAGTACAAATTTTTGAAATGTGATCTTAAAAAAAACAATGCATCAGTTGCACTATCATTAAGCCTGGAACGAAATTTTGTGCAATAATTTCATTCGAATCATCTATATTTCAAAATAATAAAAAATCCCCGATAGCTTGGCTTAGAAAGTGTGCTAAAATTTGTATCTTCATCGTAATTATATTCTTTCCTCTTTTGTATCATGTTTCGCTTTTAAATGTGCATGGAGTCCCCTTTTGTACTTTCTCCATTCATTTTAATAACACTGGGGCATTTCTTACAATGTGCTACTATATTATTTTCATTATATAAATAATGAAACTAAACCAAAGTATTATCAACTGATTTTTTTATGTTCTTTAAAGTTATTATCATTCATTATTATGGGTTATTATTTATGAGTATATATATATATATAGCTTAACTTTTCAACTTGGTTTTTTCCCTCCCTATTATGTCGAAAGTTTCTGCTGTGCGGGGAAGGTTGGATCCATGAAGCATTGCTAACCCTATTTCGCTGGCCTAATTCAGCGACATCTTTAGAAATCATAATAGGTCTCCAGTTTAGTCCAAAGACTTTTTTGTATCTACATTTGTTGTGTCTGGTGAATTCCAATTTCTTCCTGCTTTAGCACTGTAGGTTTTAGTACTTCTTCACTTTTAGTTTATATATATATATATATAATTGATATACAAGATATTTTGAACTTTAAAGTATGATATGCAAATACAGTGTGAATAACAAACTCAATATAAAACCATTATATATCACCAATTTAAAAAATTTAAAAATATTACGCACTTTCTTCATAATTACGACCTTTTTTTTCTCAGATACGAATATCCGTCTACGAATCCTGAGCGTGTGCAGTATCGTTCTGAGCTGTAACAGGATATTTTTGGCCCGCCCCTTTAGATGATTCACATATTTTATCACTTCTCTTGACTGTACGATACAACTTTGCATTTGCAGTTTAACTTCGCCCGTTAGGGAGACACAAAAATAAAAACGTATATTATTTTGCGATGTTGGTGATCCCTGAACATATAGTGGAGACAATTTTAAGAAAAAAAAAATTCTAATAAATACCGAAAAACCGGTACTTAAACTTGTGAATACCGGTATTTCAAATGTAAAATCGCCCCAAAAAACCGGTATTCGGTATCCCATATACCGGTATTGCAATCTCTAGTGGTAACCTAGACGATTTTAGAGCTGTATTGGAGAAATCGTGACACCGCATTTTCGTGCATGCCCAGTACGTTCTTTCTTATCTGGATGGCTTTGTAGAATTTGGTTCTGTGATTCATCTACTTCTTCTTTTGTAATTATATTTTTTTTAATGTGTTACTTTATTACAGTGTTATGTAAAAATTTTTTTTTTTGATAAAAG
>BMAV01018318.1:88428-103089 GCA_019973955.1 Trichonephila inaurata madagascariensis | reverse complement strand
TTAATGTTGTACTTTCGTATTACCCAAAATTGATTTTTAAAAATTTTATTAAGAAATTAGCAACAAAATTTTTTTGATTCTTTACCACTTACTAATAATTGTCACATTCTAAATCGGGAAAAAATTATGTACCTCATGTGACAACACCAAAAGGCCAAGGAGAATTCTCCTTGACTCCTACAATCCACCGTAACATTAAAATGTCTTCATTTGCCTGTTGGGCAAATGACCTTCTAAATTTAATATTATTACTTAAAAATTTTTTAAAATTACATTTTGCTTACTTCTTTAATTAATCGGTATACCCACACAGGCAATCCCATTCAATTGTTCTCTCACTAACTTCAGGGCAGCCAATCTAGAGCCAGATCACTCCAACCCCTCAACCAATTAAAGACAAGCTCTCTACCATTCAAGGATGGACTTTTTCCAACTTAAAATTTGTTTCTCCAAGTGCTTCGTAGCCACGCCCTCTCTCCACGTACCAACGACCTATCAGGCTCTTTCCTACTACCAAGGACGCTACTTCTCCAGGCACCGTTAACTCCTATGATATGGGTTGGAGGCTTGCTTTGCGAGCCATGTACCCAGTGACATCCAGCGACAGTTTATGATGTTCTTTGATTTCAAAAGTATTGACAATTTCTTCGAGTAGTTCTTCAGTTTCGATATTTGCGATTTGTCGGCTAGGCAAAAAAGACGATGCTATGCCTCTTTTTGCTCTAGCACCAAACATGGCTTCATATGGACTTTGGCATATTCCTTAATGGTATGTAGTGTTCTTGGCAAATTGAAAAAAGGGTCTTCTGTGACCATTTATTTGTATCGTTATCGTTCATCCATGCAGTTAACATATTATGTATATCCTGATTGGCCCTTTCAACTGAACCTTGTATTAGACTGTGACGAGGCTTTCTATCAACTGTCTTAACATCTTTCCACATAGCGCATATTTCGGATATGATTCGATTACTGAATTCTCTACCATTATCTGATTTCTATATTGCTGGAGCACCAAATGTTAAAAATATTGAAAGAACGTGTTACGCTACTTTTTCAGCTCTCTTAGTTTTCAAAGGTCGTAGCTGGACAAACTTAGTTAAATGATCTTGATACACCATTATGACCTTATATTCACCGTCTCTGTTTGACTGCAGATCTATCAGATCAACTTGACATTTTGAGTTTAACTCAGAACTGTTCATTAGTTTCACAACAATACCTTTCTTAGGTGCATTGTGTTTCATTTGACACTGTTTGCATAAATTTAAATACAACATTAAAACTTCATATGTAATATTTTTTTATTTAATTTGCAACTCTTTAAGCATACGTGTTCTTCCTCCGTGGCCTGTTCTGATGTGAGTTTCATATAGCACACTGAACAATTCATCATTGGTAACATAATACTGTATATTCTTTTCTCCTGGTTTTAATGGTACAATTAACTTCTCTTCATCATTAATTTTTAAAATGTCAAAACATTTAATCGTCTGTAATCCAAAGGTGTGTTCCACTTAGTTTTAGCAGAAACCATTTCAGAAAGTATTTTAGAGTACTTTTCTTTTGAAAAATAAAAACAATTGTCTCCTCGTTTACCCGCAATAAATGCATTTAACTTTTCAAGAATAAGATCACGATTCAACCCTGTATCCATTCAGTATAAATTAGGGTATCGGAAAAAAAAATTAAGAAATCGTTGTTCGCACCATCAAATCTTGCATAAGACTGGCGAAGCTGACTGACTCCCAACAGAGCAAAGGATTTCGCGGGAAACAGCCAGTCCCCTCTTTGTCGGCTCCTCTCTTTTCGACCTCCACCAGATCATATCTGTCATAGTCTATATACTTCGGTGAATGTCCGAATGTACAAGATTGTCATACAACATTCGATCTTTCACCGACGTATTTGGTGTGTGTCGACATTCACTGGTGAAAGTCGACATTATCCAATTTTGGACATCCACAGTAACATATATATGAAATCGCTTCACTTCAATACCGTTCAACCGTTTACTATGAAAATTGGAATGTATATGTATTTTTTTGTGGAGAAGGATTTGCGCTTTCCTCTTTGTTGCAACTTCTCACCAGGTGACGCTACAGCACATCAATTTCTGCGCAGTTCAAATAACTACCAAGTTGCCAGCTTGGTCTCCAAAAATGATGCAAACTCGATTTTTTCACCAACATTTCGCTATGTTTTCATTGAATCGTCATTATAATGTAAGGAAACGCGTTGCTTGCGAATATTATAATTTTAACATAAAATAAATACAACAGAAAGTAACATTAATGTATCATACATCCAAATATAAATTATTTACACTATTTTAAGCGTTCATTACACAAAATTTGTAACAATGTTTTACTTTTGCTGAGCAGAGATTAGCTTAGGAAGGTGTTTTCAAAAATCGTCCCACAAGAGAGTTACGGGGCGTTATAAAAAAAGGTCCTTTTTATTAGCTATAAGACTTTAAATTTAACAAATGTGGGTTTTTTGTTCAGCGTAGATATGCAAAAAGCTTTTTATTGTTTAATTTGAAATTCATGTAAAATTATCTCATTAAAAACTTCTTTCTCCTTCAATCTATATTGTTTAATTTTTCAATGCACCCGTGAGAAGAACGGGTATACCAGCTAGTATCTATATAAATAAAGAAAGTTTGTCGGTATGTCTCTTATGCCTTTCTAAGCCTTTCACACATCTGATTACGATGAAACTTTAGAGGACGCATGCCCGCGGTGAAACGGAGTATAATTTCAACAATACAGATATAGGGAAGAAAAATGTCTAGCGTGTTATTCCACGACTCAAATCTGGGGGAATCATCGGAGTTGCAATATCGATATAAAATTCTTTTTTCTCGCACGTTGAACTTATAACTGGAGATCATCAAGCACGAGGCCCCTGGTGGCTGCCAGGTCGGCCAGCCGCTTAATCCGCCTCTGGTGACAGATGTAACTATGACAAAATTGGTTGTAAAAATGCATGCGTCTTTATTAGTAGAAGTGATTAACCTTGGATAAAAAAAATAATGAAGAAGAAAATGGTAATAAAATTGCTGATATTTAGAAATAGGGCTTCGTTTTTAACCTATTCGCAATCAAAATATAAGCTACAGTATTAAAAAACAGCGTCATCTATTCATGATTTCTGGTTTATTTTCTACGCGCTGCCGTATTTAACCTCTTGCAACCAGGAGTACTGAAAATATGCTCATAATCCCCTAAATACTTAAGTTTTCACGCTTGATTCAAGTTTTTTCCTCCATGAATTTTCTCTCGTTAACATTAGAATGCTGTCCTCTGGACCAAGAATGGAATATAAAGGAAGCTAAATTCTGCATAAAACAATAATAATCACCATGTTATGTTATGTCAGTGGTCCATACAGTCAGTGAATATTTTAAGTAAAGTTATGAGTCAAACATTGATGATTTTGCATGAAAAATAAATGGCTCGTTTACAGATCTTCAAAAAAAAAAATCTCTGTTATACCAGTATATTTTAGTTCATTAGTGTTTTATAAATCGTAAAGATTCTTGGCATCGGTGGACTCAGGCAACTTCCCCATGTTGTATTCCTCTCATTAACTTCAGGGCAGTCAATCCAATGCCAATTCACTCGGCCGGGCGCCGCGTGGCGAATCAAAAGCCAGGCTCTGAGCCACTCAAGGATGAACTTTTTCCACTTCTCATCACCATTCTGCTCACAACTCCAGGCACCAATTAACCACGCCTACTTCCCTCGTTCTTTCAACCAATCGGATTGTTCCCTCTCAGCAAGGACGCTACTATCACAGGCACCATTAATATGCTACGATGTAGGATAAAGGCTCGCTCTGCGAGCCGTATGCCCATTGACGACAGCATCGCGCGCCGGTCGACTTAATCACAAAATCATTATCTCTTATTATTGTAATCATTGGCAATCGCGAGTCGGTGAAGTACAGCCAAAAAAGAAATAATCGCACTGATTATGTGAAACAAAAAATTGCATATTGGTGGCAATAGCTACATGAGGTTTGTAAGTAAAAAAAAACATTGGGGTCTTTAAAAAAATATTTTTTATTAGTAAAATTTATATATATATAATTCCTGTTTTCACCATTAATACGTACGCTCTTATTGCTCTGGAGGGGGAGTGGTATCGAAATATTCACTTGAAAAGGGGTCGCCAGTTCAAAAAAGGTTGGGTGAGTGAATATTAACGTCGCACTGTACAGCTACACGGCGCCTTTTGGCGATGGACCTCGTAATTTTGAACCATGGTCAAGTGACGAGGCAAAAAAGGTAAGAAACCTATGTGTTAGATGATAATTCGTTATTGTAATAAGGTTTCATTATTCGGCCATACATTAAAAAATAATAATTGGAAGGCAATGTTAAACGTATCGAAACTGGCATCGTGGAAAAATCGAAAATTCTCGGGGAGACAGCGTTTAAATAAAACGTTTCGAAGATTTTGTCATTTAAATCTCGCCATTTTTTTAAGCTAGTGGTAAGAAATTCTTAAATTAACCTGACAGAATCAAGCATTTTGAAAAGATATATCTTAATTTTCTGATATCTTATATAAAATAATTTCTTTCATTTAACTTAATGTATATCGCAATAAATTTAATTTCTCATATTTTATTTTAAAGTTACTTTTTCTTATTAATGGGAAAGTTTCAATAGTATCGAAGTCCCTCAACTTCACAGAATGGAGGTTAGAACCGCGAAACAGTGAGATACTCTGTACAGTTTACAACAAATTTAAAGCCATTCATCTTCAAGCAAGTATTTGAGGCAGGGGCGTAGCTACAGCCGTATCAATGATACGGGGCCCCACATATGTGTAATATTCTGGCACTTTGAAATAAGTGTCCTTTATTTCGTTTGAAAAAATGGGCTCTCAAGGAATTGTGATACAGGGCCCACTCAGGACTAGCAACGCCAGTGATATGAGGATTATTGTTTTATACATCAGCATTACTTTATCCATTGTAATTTGATATTATCTATACATATAAATAAAAAAAATGAAGCGTCTGTTTGTAATTTGAAATTAACAGCTTCTTACTAAATGCATTTAAAAGTATATACGGTACTTACAGTAGAACGTCGCTTATCCGAGGCGAACGTCAATTATTCGGAGCGTCAAATATCCGAACCAGTTATTCTTTTTTTTTTCCACTACATGTACTGTGAAAAAAAATCAATAGTATCAACATCTCATTTCGAAATCTAATTTTATTCTGAAATAAAAAAAAATAGTTATTACACTGATCAAAGCAATAAATTAATAGTGGACGCGCTGGTGCCAGCCTAGGCAAAACAAAAAAGGAAAGTTTTGCTTCAACTGTATATGAATGCGTTTTCGAACAGTGCAATGCTCAAGAGTTATTTCGCATGAGTCCGTAAGTGACGGGAAAATTCAAGGTCAGAGATATTTGGGGAATTTCCTTTGTATAATTTGGTAAAAACCTGCCCGGAATATTAGATAAATTTATTTTCAAGTGAGGGGTGTGTGTACGTGCTCTTTTGTTGAGTTGTGAACTGTTATGGTTTCGAATTCAAAACGGAAGCGCAACGTCTTGAACATAGAGACAAAGCTTGAAATATTGAACCATCTCGCGAAGAGAGAAAGTGGAGCGTTTCTAGCACAGTTCTATAATGTAGGAAAGTCAACAATTTCTGAGGTAAAAAAAACTGAGAAACCATTTTAAATTTTACATCCAAACTTGACTCGGAAGATGGCTCGAAGGAAAGGAAAACCATGAGGGAAGCAAACGATGCTCTATCTTCTTGATAGTTCACTTTACTTGTGGTTTTCACAAAGAAAGAGCAAAGGGGACCCAATATCGGGCCATCTGGTGTGCGAAAAAGCTCTGGAACTTAACGAGAAATTAGGCGGTTCGAATGATCTCAAAGCTAGCTCTGGTTGGTTAAAGAACTTTAAATCGCTCCACGGGATACGGGAACTGCATATTAAACGCGAATCATTGTCTGGCGATAAGAATTCTGCAAGTGCACAAGTTTAAGGAAACATTTTTGCAGAGTGTGGAAGAAGTTACTCCACAGATGACGTTTACAACGTAGTCGAGACTGGAGTAAATTGGAAGGCTCTGCTGAGAAAGTCATTGGCTTCAAAACGGGAGTCCACAGCACCAGGTTTTAAAGTCCATGAGGAACGTGTTACAGCCATGGTTTGTGCGAACGCTAGTGGAACACACTCTTTGCCATTGCTTGTGATTGGCAAATCTAAGAAGCCTCGCTGCTTCAAAATATTTTCATGCCTTCCTACTCTTTACAAGGCGCAAAATAGTGCATGGATGAACTCTTCCTTTTTTTCTGATTGGTACTCTAAAGACTTCATTCCTATCATTAAGAAACTTCGTGAACGTGAAGGGAAAACAGGCAAACTCTTACTAATTCTCGATAATGCCCCCTGTCACCCACCTGTCGAAATTCTCAATGCAATTGATGACGATTTCAGCGTGATGTATCTTCCACCAAACGTCTCTGCGCTGGTGCAACCAATGAATCAAGGCGTCATTGAAAAGCTCAAGAGAATTTATAGGAAACAAGTTTTGCGGAGATTACTTTTGGCAGAAAACGTCGAAGAAAGTGTTGCTGCTTTTGCTGAAAAGCTCAAAATGAAGGACGTCTGCTACATGTTAGACGAAGAGTGGGACTCTCTCGAAAAATATAGCCTGAAAAGTGCATGGAACAAGAATTTCGAAGTCGAAAAAGACTTCAATGACGACCACAGAGAGGAGATTACCAATTTTTTCCAATCCATCCCAGGATTTCAAGAATGCGATGAAGAAGATGTAGAAACCTGGATGGCATGCGATGCAGAAGACTGTGGATTTCAAATTCTAAATGATGACGAGATTATGACTTCCGTGCAAGAAGAATCTGACCCTGTCGACGATGAAACGGAAACGGAACAACAACAGCGAAAGTAGCAAGTTTCCATCAAATGCTGACGCGTTTTCAGAGTTAGAGACATATATAGAGGGGTATCTACAACAATCATAGTGCTGTCCTACTCAACTGCTGCTGCTCAAGAGAATCAGAGACCTTACAGCGAAAAAACGAAGTTGAAAAATGGTACAGCGAAAAATAAGTGATTATTTTCCACAATAAAGGTAAAATTGCGACATTTTGCACCTATTTTACTTTTTCTTCAAGCACGTTTCCCGCATATGATGGCTTTCAATATTCATATAGTGTCCGGTTTCATATACTGCTTGGATCACATTCGGTTTTCGGTTATCCGAACAATCGCATATCTGAACGGTGTCCGGTCCCAATTGATTCGGATAAACGACGCTCTATTGTATATGAAAAAATCAATTTTTGAAATTTTTTTTCTGTCTATATCTCTGTCTCTTTCGGCTAATCTCTGAAACGGCTGGTCCAATTTTGACGGAACTTTCACTTGCAGATAGCTAATGTTATAAGGAGTAACTTAAGCTACTTTTATTTTAGAAAAATAAATTAAGGTTCCGCGAAAATAAAACTAAAACCAATGAAATAGTGAACAATATCCGATTCAAATAGGGATTATTTTTTTCCACAGGGATTATTTTATTTCACGAGCCTTCTGTCTCAACGATTTCTAGCAGTTATATCAAACTTTTTTGTTTGATTAGGTTGCTGCCACTCGCGACATTTCCCGTTCATGTTCTTTGATCCTAATGATTTTTCTGTCCTCACCCCTTCGACAGTGTCAAAGGTCATGTGTCCCTCTCACCACTTGCTCAACAAAAAAACAAAGAAAAAAAAATAAATCACAAAAGAAACATCTATTCACAAAGTAGTAGAATGACATTATACTTATAGCATAGGTATTTCTTTACGTGGAATACATAAGTATTAAGTTTTCGTAAACTCTGCGAATTGAATAAACACTTTTTTGCTAAATTCCAAGTGGACGAAGCCGCGAGTAACAGCTATTTAAAATAAAATAAATGCATCAGAAAGTAATATTAACATATTACACATCCAGATACAAATTATTGACACTATTTTAAGCGTTTATTACTCAAAAATCGTAACAATGTGATACTTTTACTGAGCAGAAAAAGGTGTTTTCAAAAATCTACCCACAAGAGAGTTACGCGGGGCGCTATAAATAAAAAAAATCTTTTTTATCAGCTATATCTTAAGTGATTGAGTTGAATGCTATAAGATTTTTTCTCAATGCGTCAAACTTATATTAAGAAGGGAATAAGATAAATATTGATAAATAGCAGTAATTAAGAATTTGTTTCTAAAAAGGCTCTGAGTTACCATTTTGAATCTATATACAATGTCACAACCGAAAGAAAACGAAGGAATACTGTACTATGCAGTACAGGTTTATGCATTGGGCACTTAGAGGCTCGGATAAGCTAGACATAACCAGATTTTTCTTGGATCCGCCAGTGCCAAGGGGGCCTGTAGATCTTCTATACCCAGGGCCCGAAATGAGCTTAAACCGGCACTGGTGCTATGATTATAAAATATGAAAAGAAGATATTGATATACAAACTACTGCCTTGTATATCAGTCTTGCTTGACTTTATTTTTTAAATATTGAAACTAATCTCTTATAAACAAATGTAGGGGTGTAATGAGAAGAGCACATCGCCTGGGACTCAAAGCCTGACTAACACTAAGTATATGTTTGGGCTTCGGGCCCTAATATTCTCCGTTACATCACTGCTTATAAAAGAAAATTCCTTTGTCTTTGCATCAGTAGATTTCACTTCCAATTTTAAGGATATCTTATTTGAAAAGGTTTAACCAGTGTGGCTTAACGTACACCCCCGCATTACGGGGGACCAAAACTTGACTGACGCAAAGTACGTATTTAGGCTTGAGACTGTAACGTCGTGAGTAGATAAGAAACACAGAAAACTTGTCACAGCCTCATTTTAAAATTAAAACAGTATTTATTTGCTTCATAGGATACTATATATGAAGTAATAAAGTCCAATAAATATGCCAAGCCAGTGCAGTCAGTCTATCTCACGGGAGTTCAATCCTTTTTCCCGAAAGCACTCGCTCATCTCTCAACGCCACCGGCGTTCCTCGTTTCTCATTTCTTTCCGTTCCTCTCCAATCCCTTTTCTTTCAGGGCTCCTCTCCAGTTTTCTCTATCCAGGGCTCTCCTCCTCGTTCCCTAAAAAAAACCCTTTTAAACACCAGGTGCGGGTCCACAACACGCCCCTCGTCTCTTCTCATTGGCAGGCCACAAAAGTCTGCCCTCGTCCCCGGGCCACATTCGTGTCCTATTTGTGCGGCAAACACAAATCCATACCTGGTCAGTCTGGAATGTAAAGGTGCCATCATTCTTGTGGAACATCTGTGGATACACTTGTCTATCACACCACCTTTCTATAATCCCATTCACTCGACACCGACCGAGGCGACAGGATTCTTTCATACAGGCTTCGCCTATTGTCAATGGGGTTCCGGCTCTCTTTGGATATTGTAACTTCCAGACTGGGTGTCAGTGTTTTCCCGAGGTCAGACAATAAACAATGACCCCATGGTCACATGCTCTTGTCACCAACATCTGTTTGGATCCATAAAACTTCGCATGAATAGAAGGGTGAGGTTCACCTCAATCGAAGACGTCACAGGGCCTCAAACCTGAGTTTGCAGAGGGGCCCTTATATTCTCCATTACATCATTGGGTTTGATTGTATTTCCGTCTCTGTGGCTACTGTTTTCTTGAAATTGAAATACTTAAATACCATTTAAAATTTCAAATGATATAACCCCAAAGGCAAACTGAATGATTTATAACAAAATTTCAGCGTATGTAAAATCATTTTCATGAACTTCTGATATTCTAATTGAATATTGAAAAGTAATGCATTTAAGTTAAGAAACAAGTAATGTTACTCAGGTATATGTTAATGTCTGTTATATACAGAACTTTCAGTTGACTTAGTAAATTTGGAAAACCAACTACAGAAAGTATGTACCAACTGCATTCCAAATGTAGAAAATCAACTTGTTAAAAAGTCAAGAAGTTAAGGGATATAAAACGTAGCTATTAATTTGTGTGAATATAACATTTTTTGTTTTAAATCTGGATTTAAATGTAAGAAATTTAATAAAAAATTACCATTATGTTCTGTTGTTTAAAATTTCAAATAATAAAAAATACAGAATATACTCAGTTGAAATTTTTTTGTACTAGCACTCTTAATTCATTTTAATTTGATACATTTTATTTTGCATTTGTTTCTTTTATTGTACACAATAAACATTTTATATTCAAATTATATTATATACTCACCTATGTTTTCTGTAATGCTAGATGTACTTATGAATTATTCTTTAAGAATATTTGTTAGTGAATTCATGTAAAGCTTTGCATTCACATATTATGCTCTTAATTAGCTTTTATTTAATTGTGAATGAGAAGCTGTTAATTATGTGCATATGTTTATATATATATATAATTTGAAATAAAAAGATATCAGTTTACGCATTGCGTGAATTTTTCATGAAATTGAATTACATTGCTTGATTAACTGTAGTTATTTGAAATATGTCAAATATGAAATTTATGAAAACTTATTCTGTGGTAATAACTCTTTGTTACATAGGTAGGAAAAAGTTACACAGGTGGTACACTTTTAATATACCAGTTAAAGTTTAAGTTTATGTCTATTTCTCAATCTGTGTATTCTTTTTTATAATAATTAAATATTAAAAGAAATCAAATTACGAATTCTTCATTGAAAAATCTTTATTGTAGAATTATATCTGCAACTATTTTTTATATTTTTCAATAAATTTTATTTATGAAAGGTAATGAAATAGCATTTTTTTTTTTTAAATTTATAAAATAATACATTGCATACAAATTAGCAAAACTTCTGGAATGAAAAAAAGTTTAATAAAAAGGTAAACTTAAATTAGAATTCTTTATTTGGACAAATCATTATTTTTCTGCTTATAACAAGGAGCACAAATATAATTAATTTGTTCCATGAGATTTTTACATGTGAACTCTCTCTTTTTGCCTTAAAGCAAATTACGACTATTTCTTAGGTCAACCACATGGGTTGCATATGTCTATTTTCTTCAAAGGGTTGTTCAGATGAACAGAGAGGAATAACTTAATAGAAGTTCGATCAGAAGCAGATGTTAGTCGCGATTTTTCTTTGGAATATGCTAATGGTTTTTCAAGGATCTGTCTACCACCTCTATATAAAATTGTTAATTATAACTAATAACAGCTCTTTAAAAACAAGCAATATAACAAAATTAAGTCATTTCCTAGTTTGAATGGATGCATAGAAAGTATTTTATTAACGATTGAAAATTTGAATTAGATATCTATATAAATAAAAATGTAATGTGTGTTTGTTTGAAGCCGCTAATCTCCAAAACTTCTAAGCCATTTCCTATGAAATTTTCTCAAAACGTTCCATTTGAATCCGGAAGGGTTTTTATTTCATAATCTTTCTAAATTTTTTTAAAATTGAGTTTTTAAGTGATTTTCTGGTGTTATGACGCCATATGATGTCACGTCCGTCACGAAATGTTAAAATTTATACTTTACACGAAATGTTTCAAGATTATTACATGTTTTTACTGTAGTTACGTTTATAGGTTGGAATATTTATTCAATTTTTCTGTTTTTTGATATTCAATTAGGATTATTTCCAACCAACCCTTTTCTTAATGATTAGTCTTGAAACAACTCAAATTTTGTTTTGTAGTTTTGGCAGCATTCTGATTATATTATTTCGCAATCTTTACGATTTTGCTTATACATTACAACGTATTTTTTCAGTAATTTTAAGCTGCAATCTTTTATTTCTTTATTAAGCGAAGATTATAATTACATTTGACTTCTGTAGGCTACAGATTTATCTGCTAAATAGTGAAAATTTCTAAAAGTTATGACGATAACATAAGACAGGCCGTAAAAGATCTATTTGGGGTGATTTCAAAATCACGCCACAAGCGAGTAGCTAACCTATTAAAATTTCTAGCTATTTTATATTTCTACAGTATTCCTAAATTAAATTCCGGTCGAACAATTACCTCAAATCAAAAGACTTCGCCAAATGCTGCAATATGCATTCAATAAGAAATCGTTCCGTGCATGTTGGAACACAATATTTTTTTACACTTGGCTACGTCTTAGTTTGGCGAAATTAATTCACGGAATTCTATGATAAGTATGTTTTTTTTTCTCTTTGTTTTAGGCAATTTTTTAAATTTCATTTGATGTTCCTATTGAAATACAAATAGAAAAATTAAGATTCTTTTACATGTATTTAGGGTTTGCTTGGAACTGTTTATGGTGATTTAATTAAAATATTGAAATTTATTGTTTTCAATAGCTTTTTAAGATTTATAAGTTTGTTGTAGCATTCTGATAGGCTTTCGTCGCCTAATGTTTACGGTTTTGCTTATATATTATAAACGTATACTTTTCAGGTAATTGTATGCTAAATTGATTTGCCTGTTTAGAGTGAGCGAAGACTGTAATAATTTTTTTACTCATGCCTTCAAATTGATAAAGTCAGCTCAATTTTTTTTACATCAATAAACAACTGTTTTTTGCCACGGTAGACTTGTTCCTTACAAAACCGTGCAAAAAAATGCAATAATGAAATCCATGTTACATATTTAAAAAACAAAAACAATTCACTTTTGTTACAGAAAAATTAAAATCAGTGTTTTGCATGTAATTAAAAACTTCGCCACCAGTTTCATTCGATAGAGGAGGCCGCGGTATTCGTGAAGGTATCGGATTGTGGCTGGCATGTTATGAATTCGAACCCAGTACCACTGAAGACCCTCCGTGTAGGGGCGCGATGCACGTTAAATCTATCGAGAGCTCAAACGTCCTCCCGTTGGTGTGGTAGTTAGGTTAGTTGGGTGCCAGTTCAGGTGTCGTCCTAGTCACTTGACCGTGGTTCAAAATTACGAGGTCCGTCGCCAAAAGCTCTCGGGTAGCTGAACAGTGCGACGTCAATATTTACTCACTCATATTCATTGTATAGAGTTATAATTTCAGACCACACAACTGATTTTTATACTGCGAAACTTCCAACTTTGATGCATGCTAGAAAAATCTTTCTCCAACAAGCATTCAAAATCGATTAGCACATTTTTTTAATAACAAAAGAAACATGTGTAATGTAATCCATAATCGTTATCTTTCTCCATGCTGCCACAACAGTCAAATTTCTTTCTTCCATGGGCTTACATCAGTGCTTCTCAAACTTTCACTATTGGCGCCCCAATTTTCAATCATAATTTTCATGGCCCCCCCCCCCAAATAATAATGCATTGAATGCAATAATAATGCACTTTGAGATTATAAATTTTGTATACGTTACTTTTAAGTAATATATATTTTAAGCAAATTACTTTTAAGTAATAGCTATAATGTTATGTTATTTTTCCTTTCTCTAATTTTTAAATTGGAACAGATTGCAAAATGATGTTTAATTAAAGATTTATTTCCTCCATCATCCATTTCTAAAAGTACAAATGTCATTAGAACAAGTAATATAAAAAATAAATTTTTAAGTCATAATTCCTGCTTAGGCCAACAAAGAAAAATTTAATTTAGTTACTTTTTATTAAATAGTTACAATTAATACAAATATGTAATACATATGACAGAATCACAATGTTAAACGACAAAATAGAAAGCGATTTTCCTTTCTATATATGGTATTGGACTATTCTTTTTTGTTACTATTTATTCATTAATTAAATTTAATTAGTGTAAGAAAATAGTATAGTAAAGAAGAAATCACACACATTCTCAGAAATTAAGCCATCTCAGATGGAATTCGAACCACCGCCCTTCAGATTAGAAGCCCAGCGCGCTATCCATTGCGTTACAGGGGACAAAACGAAAAATTTTCCTTTCTATAAATGCTGTTGGACTATAATTTTTGTTACTATTTATTCATTTTTTAATTTAATTAATGAATTAAAATTTGAAAGAACTATATTAACATGAAGTGAAATCCACTGCAAGTTTAAAAAAATATATTTGAACTTGAATCAATAGAAAGTATTTTATCAACGATTGAAAATTTGAATATATATATATATATATGAGCGAGTGAACTTATAGTAGAAATTGAAAAATAGTCTACTTTATGTTGCGCTCTATCATATCCATCACATCTGGCATTCTCGCGAGCGTCTGCGTGAATCTGGCCAAACTATCGGACGTCTGTGCAAAACATGTAATAATGCTGTGCCTCGTACAATTCCAGTCAATCTTGGTCGATTCGATAATTCTATAGCTACCAAATCTCTATCTTGAATATACTTTTTATAATTTGCGCGTTAGTTGTAATTCACGGTATTAAGTATTTACTGCAGAAGATTGAAACAAAATCATGGATAAATTTTTAAGTCGTAAGCGAACATTCAACGATAATAAAGCATCAACAAGTGCACAGACGAGCATAGTTCCGAAAATTAAATCAAGGAAATATTCTCAAGAATACTTGAATTTTGTATTTACCATTACTGAAGTAAATGAAGAAGAAAAGCCCCTGTGTATTATTTGCTCAAAAATATTGGCAGCAGACAGTATGAAACCTAATAGACTTAAAAGACATTTCGAAACGCTTCATGGTGAGTACATTAACAAACCTCGAGAGTTCTTTGAATCA
>BMAV01018318.1:41589-82276 GCA_019973955.1 Trichonephila inaurata madagascariensis | reverse complement strand
TCCCCCCGCAGTGTTTCACTCGCCATACTTCTCTGTAAAACGTACAGTTCTTCCATACCTTGTTTTGGTATCCCTGGTCACAGGAATACAAGGCTTGTCACTTCGAACAGTTTCTGTTACCACTGGAGGCTGAACTGAATCACTTTCAAGGAAAGCTGGTTTAACACGGTGGATAGAAATCGTTGACTTTCGACCATTAATGTCAACGTCAAATGTTTTATCCGTTTGGTGAAGGATTTAGAAAGGTCCATCGTAAGGAGCTTGTAAGGGGTTTTTCACGGTATCAATTCTACTGAAGACGTGGCTGCAATCCTTTAACACTGGATGGACGAATACTGATCTCTTGGAATGGTTTGTAGCTGGAGATGGTCTGATGGAGTCGAAATGACTTTTTAGGTTCTCAACAAGCTGGATTGGTGACGAGGCCACATTGGCGAAGAATAAAAATTCTCCAGGGAGACTAACTGTTGTCCCATAGACAAGTTCTGCGGATAACGACTGTAGATCGTCCTTATAAGCCGTTCGGAAACCCAAAAGTATAGCCGGAAGCGCGTCAGATCAATGTTCTGTGTTATAGGCCTTGAGAGCAGCTTTCGAGGGACGGTGCCATTCTTCTATCATCCCATTACTCTGCGGATGGTAAGGAGAAGATCGAATTCTCTTGATACCAAGGAGATGAGCTAAGGCTTTGAAAAGTCGGCTCTCGAACTGGTGACCCTGGTCGGTTGTTATTCTCGAAGGTGTTCCAAAGCGAGCCATCCAGGTCTTGAAGAAAGTTCCTGCGACTGTCTTAGCTGTTATATCTGGAATGGGAACTGCTTCAACCCATCTGGTATATCGGTCGATCATTGTCAGGCAGTAAGCAAATCCTCGTGAAGGAGGCAAGGGCCAACGATATCAAGGTGAATATGGTCAAATCGTTTGGTTTGGATTTGAAAAGGAAAAATAGGTGATTTGGTATGTCGAATGATTTTAGATTTTTGGCATGGGATGCACTGCCTAGACCAAAGGGTGCAATCTTTATTTAATTTGGCCCAAATAAATCTCGTGCTTATTAATTTATTAGTAGCCTTAATACCGGGATGCGATAAATTGTGAAACGTATCAAATATTTGCTTACGTTATTGTATTAGAATAAATGGTTTAATGCTTTTAGTGGAAATGTCACAATATAAAAGAGCGTTTGAATCTGGCATATTTACTTTTTTAATCTCTAACCCTTGAGGATTATCTATCAAACTAATCAATTCAGAGTCATTCTCCTGAGCTTTCGTGATTTCATTATAATCGATTGGGCTTGGCATGTGTATAGAAGCTATTCTTGAAAGCGTATCTGCAGTTAAATTGTCAGAACCCCTTATGTGTCGTATATCTGTTGTAAACTGGGATATAAAATCCAATTGACGAGCCTGGCGGGGTAAGCACTTGTCCAGCTTCTGTTTAAATGCGTATGTGAGTGGTTTGTGATGCGTGCATAAAATGAAATTTCGTGCCTCCAGCATATACCTAAACTGTTTAATCGAAGCATACGTGGCAAGCAACTCTCTGTCATAGGCGCTATAGCCTTTTTCAGTTTCGGATAACTTGCGCGAAAAGAATGCTAAAGGTTGTGTGAAGATGTTCACCCTCTGTTTGAAATAGAGCACCACCAATAGCAAAGTCCGAGGCATCTACCTGCAATACTAAATTTGCATTAGGGTTAGGATGCACGAGCATCGTAGCATTGGCTAAAAGGGTTTTGCAATTTTGAAATTCGCTTTTGGCTTGTTCCGACTAATTAATCTTACGATTGTCGTTGCGTTTTGAACTTTTTAAGAAATCATTTAAATGAGTTTGATTGTGAGCCGTACGTGGTAGAAAACGATGAAAAAAATTTAGAAGTCCGAGGAATCTCCTCAATTCTTTAATTGTCTTTGGCTGTGGGTAATTCAAAATAGGGTCTACTTTATCTGGTAAAGGTTTTGTACCATTTTTAGTTGCTAAGTGTCCTAAAAATGAAATTTCTGGCACCCTAAACACACATTTTGATACATTTATTGTTAAACCGTATTCATTTAATTTTTGAAATAAGGCCCGAGCATGTGTTTTGTGTTCTTCCTCCGACTCACTAGCGATCAATATATCATCCAGGTATATACATAGCAAAAACGCAATTCTCCCAGAATCTCATTCATAAACCTCTGAAAAGTCTACACTGCTCCGCATAATCCAAAATTTAAAAAAGGAAATTCGAATAATCCAAAAGGCGTACACACTGCAGTTTTCTTTATGTCGTCTGGGTATACTGGGATATGAAAATAAGCACGGACGATATCAATTTTCGAGAAAATACTTTTATTATACAGCGCGTGGGAGAAATCCTGAATGTGGGGAATTGGGTACCGATCGGGAGTTGTAACTGTGTTTAACTTTCGGTAATCCCCCACCGGTCGGATGCTTTCTGAGCTCTTAGCGACTACATGTAGTGTAGACGACCACGGCGATTTAGAAGGACGGCATATACCCTGCTCTAACATAAATTGGAATTCGTGTTTTATTGCCTCGTATATTTTTGGACACAAGTGTCTGGGTTTACTGTGTATGGGTGGACCTGTTGTTTCAATATAATGGACAGTGTTATGGCATGCTTGTTTTCTTTTTGGAGTTAATTTAATTAAACCTGGGAAATTTGACAACAATCTGTGATAATACGTATCACCTGAAATCAACTTTACTGAAATAGTGTTATTCGCGCCGCAGAAATGCCAGATAAAGATAGTGACTATCTATTAATTTACGCCGTTTTAAGTCAACCAAAAGTCCAGTNTTCCAAAAAATCTGCTCCGATTATTGGAATTGGTACGGAGGCGATCAAAAATTTTCAGCTAAAGTTTCGTCGTAATCCTAAATCGATATTTAATAACTTAGATCCGTATGTCAAAATTTTTGAATTATTAGCAGCAAACAATTGTAATGGTTCAGGACTTAATTTTTTAAACATTTCAGGAACCGGCAAGCAGCTCACGCCCGGGTCACTAATGTAAAATGACTGTTGGGCACAAGCATTTACTAAAAAACATAACTTTATTTATATAACATAATTATTTTAAATTAAAGCAAAAACATCGACGGTCGTTGGTCGACCTGAGCTAGTTGGGAGTGAGCGCGTAAGGCTCCCTTCACACCAAACGATTCCAAGTCTGTAGCGATCTTTCCAATTCACAGTGATTCTGAATGAACAGAGATTTGCCTTCACACCGCCACAGGTCAATCATTCTTCCATGAGTTGCTGACGAACATGGATGCTGTTTTTAATGTTTTAAGACGATTCACAATTAATTTCACAACTGTATCCTTATTCATTTATTTACAAATTGAAATAAACATAAAACAAAAAATATAAGAACGGTTTTATTTATTTATTTTGCCTTTTAGTATCAAGTGTAATTATAGTCTGAAAAGTAGTAACAAATAATAAATATGTATTGTAACTATATAATAATGCAATTACTTTTACAAATAATATATCGAATGTTTTTAAAAGGCATTTCAAATGTTGTTATATACTACAGCTTTTGTATCATATAACAACTATTTTTTTGATTATGTATCTAAAAATGGTTTGCTAATACATTAATGAATTAAAAATTTTACATGCCATTTACATTTTGTTTGATTGATACAACAAAATTTGACATATATGTTGTAATAAAATGGAATCTTTTTAAAAAATTAAAACTATCGACAATATCGGTGTTTTATTTTATTTTAGCATTCTTATAAATATTTAATTTTTTTTCTCTCACAAAATTAAATAAATTCTTATCAAATTCATATCTGAAGCTATTTCAAACATTCTTCAGAATATTCCCTCCCCTCCCCCCAAAAAAACACACATTTTTCTTTAAAGTATTAAAAAGTGAAGAATAAGGTTTTCAAATTTCTAAAATTGAATAAAATAATACATGTAAAAGATTAGCAGGGATAAAATACAGCCTACACACTCGGCGACAAGAACTAGAGTTAGTTTACATAATGAAAAAGAATACTATGAATACCAAAAATATAAGCGCCATCTATTGGCATAAAAACAAACTCATATGCTAACCCTAACAGAGAAATTCATTATCTTCAAACATTTGAAATCAATTTCTTTAATAGAAACTTTATGTGAAAAAATCACTAATAACATAAAAAACAATAAAAATAAACACTCTATTTGTTTGAATTCGCTTTTTCTTTAAGAAATAGCTCCCGGCGGCTGGTGATTGAGTGAAGAAAATCTGACCTGCCGAATCACGCGTAAGTCAGAATGACGGCAGATTGAACCGGTTTCGGTTGGTGTGAATGCGGGAAGCGAATCTTCGCTTATTTGAGCGGGAAATTACGAAGCCGAATCTTGGTCGTCCAGACAAGTTTGATGGTGAATGAATCGAAGTCGTTTGGTGTGAAGGGAGCCTAACAGTCTTCTAGCAAATGGGTTTATATAATGGTACAGGGTTACTACATTCCGCCAAGTTGTCGGCGAGAGTGGCACGCACCGCACTTGTTTTAATGTATGACATGTAGGGTTACATATCAGATTCTTGTGTTTATATTTTAGATAATTTAATACAGAAATATCTCTATTAACTACTCTGAAGATGTGTAAAATAAGTAAAATTTAAGTTAACTAAATATATTTTATCTTTTTATGTATGTTCTCTATATAATTTAATTTAAAATAAACAAAAAGTATTTACATTCCTGTAGATATCTATCCAAATTCCTTTTAGCAGAAGCTTCTTTTGTGAACAGAAAAATAGTAGGAAAGGAGCTGGCGACGATTTCTAAATGTTTGGTATTGAAAACAAGCTTATTCAAAGTGGTCAGAGCATAATAAGTGAGGAGATGGTTTAAAATCCTTACGCTTCATCATCTAATCCATGTTTACTAAACACTCGAATTTTTTTACCGGGATATTAAAAAAAGATCTTTTTCCTATACAATCATCTTATCTTTTACAATAATCAAGTAACCATGTATAGTAAAAAACGAAATTTTAGTGGATATAATGTAAAAGAGCAAAATAGTACACAAAAGAAGTGTTAGGTTCGAGTTAAGCGGGAAACAAACCAAAACAGATTCACGTGAAATCCTCATCACGTGATCGTGACGTCACATGAATTGACCTCATAATATGAAAGTACCCTTTCTTTTATTTGTTTGAATTTTTCTGCATTTTTATTTACTTTTTTTTAACCCCCCGTGGCATACTTTGTGGTGCACCGATCTTTTTAACCAGACTAAGCCACATCAACATGTCGTACAGCAAGTTATAAAACAAAATTAAATCTTAAAAAGATACAAAAAAAAAAAAAATTTAAATAAGGCTCAATACCTTGATTAAATCAATACAAACAGTTTCGTACAAAAACAAAATATACATTAGAAAATCTTTATTTCGTATTTCAGAGAGACAGCAAAGTTTAAAAAATTGTCAAAAAAAGTATTTAAGAACAATCCTATCGATTAATTTCGCCAGACATCGCGAAGTGAAAAATTATTTTGGCGAGATCCTTTCTTTTGCTTTATAAAATAAAATTAAATATTAAAAGGTGTATCAAAAATAAAATATGGCTCAATATTTTGATTAAATTAATATAAACAACACAGTTTCGCATAAACACAAAATATATGTTAGAAAATCTTTATTTCATATTTCAGAGAAACATGAAACAAAATTTAAAAAATTGTCAAAAATAGATATAAAAAAAACACATTTACGAACACAATCCCGTTGATTAATTTCGCAAAATTAAGACATCACGAAGTGCAAAATATTTTTAGCATTTTTAAACTATAAGTTATTAATTAAGTAGCTCGCTAGCTTTCTTTTTCGGAAGATTTTATGATAAAAAAAAGTAGTTAAAAAATACAAACGATTTAAAAGCATATAAATTATTCAGAGAATATATCTCATTCTAATTACATTTGTTAACCTATAGCTGTTATGTTAGCAACATTTTAAAGTCTACAAAATTTTTTTAAAAAAATCCGTTTTAAGTATGTCAAACACAATTAAAAAGCCACATTTTCATAATTGCGGCGTTATCTCCATCTTAAAATAATTACATAATTGGAAACAAGTAAACAGAAATAGTTCTAAAAAAATCTTAATTATTATTCGATGACATACATACTTTTTAACATAAAATACACAGCAGTATTTATAATTTAAATTTCTTAATAATTTATTACAATATATGAGACTTTCTTCGAGGTGAAATGTTATTATGTGTATTTCTTCTAACTATAATTTTAAATCAAATATCTCACTATTTTTCTTTTTTAAGTGTTTTATGTAAACAAGTGAGAGTGGTTGAGACAATTGCAGACGATATTCAAATAACTTCGTAATTTCGAAATGAAGCAAATCAGTTGCCTCAAGAGGAAAAAATCAATTTATTTCTCAAATCGATTCGAACAAGTTTATTCATTCGAAATACAAATGTAAAGGAACCACACAGCAGCTGTAGTATTCAGCGATTTACCAATACAGAAAGATATTTTAGCATTGTTCATCTTACAGTTAAAATGATTAAAATTCATTTTTATATTCGAATTTGTTGTTATTCATTTCTATAATTCAAAAGAAATGTGCAGTATGAATACTCAAAAAATGAAATGAATAATAAAAACTTTTCTTTCATAATGAGATGGATGGAGTTTGAAAGAACTTTTAACCTTTATTTAATTTCATTATGTAACTACTGTTGAAATTTTTTGTAAATGAAGAAGCTACAAAATAACATTTGGAGGTAAACATTGTATTTTGTTTCACTGCAATCTTTGACATTTTAATCAAGTAACAAAAAATATATTGTTAGACGATTTATATACACAGTTTCATATAATTATTAATTACATATATAAAACTGTAAAAGAAAAAAAAACTTACTGTTATCAATAAGAGTCATTTTTAAGATACCGGTCTTAAATTTTTTGAAAATATCAGAGATATTACTTCCTTTTGATAATTTATATTATTTTTCTCTTTTATTTTGATTGAGAAAATGACTAATATTTCGCTCTAATATGTTAGTACTCGAAATACTGAACAGCCCATGAGGTCTTCATGACTGCATTTAAATTCATACTTATGCGAACTTACATAGTGTAATCTACGTTATGAAGAAATTTTTGTTAAGCCTTTGAATGCAATTATGGCGTTCTGGCCGCCTGAATAATGAAGTTGTTAGTATCTTTTGCTTATTACAAATGTATGTGCTTGCTTTTAAAACGCGTTACTTAATTCAAGTTGTTTGTCGACGGGCTGATACAGAAGAAGTGTACTCTGAAATTTCTTTTCGGCCAAGAACTGAAGTGATTACAGTAATAGGCTATATTTTTTGACTTCGCGAAATTAGTTGACGGTATAATGCGAAAGTAGCCCAGTGGCTGAGTGGTAGCGTATTGCGCGTCGATAAATGAGTACCAAGCTTGCTTGGGAACTAAACACTGGGGGGTTCACCTTAAAACCCGAACATCTGCTCATGCACCTCAGTGCCTAAGGTCACTAAAACTGAGATGGCCGCAGTAGGCCTTGGCCCTTATGAGTTGTGTTGCGCCATTGAGGAAAGTACCACATTGCAATACTAAAACACATCGTCGGCCCAATTATCAGAATGAGCAACTCCCCAAAGGAAACTAATTTGATATACGAGTGCTACGCGACAAGCGCTGTTTGGCGCGATTCCTTAATCGCGCCAAATGATACACATGACCTCACGATACGAATATCAAAGTTGTAATGTTATCGCCCCTCTTGGCGAACATAAACAACAGCTTGGCGCATAGCACTCCGATATCAAAGTAGCATCCCAGATGAAGTTACTCATTCTGATAATTAGGCCGACGATATGTTATTTAAAAATAATGAAAGATTTTTTAAAAAATGGATGAAATCTGGCAACTGAAATTTAATAACCAATATTGCACAATTTTGCTAACTAAACGGTCCCCAAAATGTCATTCTTTTTAATTTGATGTCAAATATTTTGGAACTCATTTAAGTAAATTATAAATCTTAAGTTTTCATGCAAAAGATAAGAAATTTAAATTTTTGATTTCATTTTTACAAATAGTTCATCATGTAGCAAAATTTTCTTCCTTCCTTTGTTTTTAATGTTTTCAGATCTTGATATATTTCCCTGACAAAACATCTTTCCCAGTAACACTGACAAGAAACTATGTATATTTTAATAAATATGACACTCTACATGAAAACAAAGACATCAAAGAAAACGAAAAGACAACATTTAATATAAGAACTAATAAATTAATAAAATTTAAAAAAAAAATCTTCAGCAGAGAAATGGTTATGCATTATCATATCGAAAGCATACCCACAAATTTTAGAATTATATTTCAAAATGATTTTTAGAAAAAAAGATGAATAACAAGAAAATGTTTATAATATGCATTAATTTTAACAAATACCTTAGCGATCCATAGATATTTTTTTAAGCTTATTACAATAATTAAATTTATTCTTATCTTTCATTTAGCTACATGAATATTACATGGGAGATTAAAAATAATTATAAATATACCAAATTTTTTTTAATATTTTTCTATTTAAAAATATACAAGAAAGTAAAATGAGATGAAAAATATATTTTATTTCATAATCAGTTTACTACAGAAAAATAAAGATAATGTTTTGAAAAAATATATATTAATGTCTTTCTCAAAATAATGTGAGTATAAAGTCTAAAATAATATCAAGAATATTTTTTAAATTTATCAAAAATCCTTTTTCTTTTAAACATGCATGATCTAGAATTTTTAAATAATTTATGTAATAAAAGTGATTTCCACATAGTAAAAATATGACTGAAGTTCTAGAATTAAAACTGTAGGAGAAATGGTCCTTTAAGAAAAGCCAACACTGATAAATCTCTAATTAAAAAAGTTTATCTGTAAATAGTCTTAAAATACTCATGGAAACATAAATCACTGAAATATATACAGTAAAAATTAATACTAATAGTCAAAATTTGAAAATGTATGTCATAAAGAGAATATATAAATGAGTAACAGTATTACAGTGATATGAGTAAAAAAATATTGTCACATCAAACAATAAGCATAAATTCATGTAAGTATATGTTCCTGAATAAAATGATATAAAATTTAATGTAAACACATTTTATAATAATACTATTCATTATAATTAAAGCTCCAACAACAACAACAAAAAAAAGTACTATCTAGCAATAAATATCTCCCACATGAATAAGATTGCCTTTTTAAAAGCCAAATTTGAGTGAATGCCTAGTTCCAGATTTTACAAACAAATGGTGTTTTCCTCCATGAATATGTACATGGCTCTTTTAAATTAGATGTTTGAAAAAACACTTAAATGACCAGTTTGAGAAAAACAATGCATATTTCACAAATAAAAGGCTCTTTGGCATGGATTACATGTGTCTTCTAAGGAACAACTGTAGGACATAATTCCCGAATATAGAATTTTTGTTGTGGTTTTTGAACACACAAATGTCTTTTTAAATAACAACCTTAAAAGAAAACAATGTTTCATGCTTTGTAAACACAAAGCTTTTCTTTGGTATGAATGATCAGATGTGCTCTTAAGTTATCACTTCGACAAAAACCCTTATTGCATATTTCACAAATGTAGGGCTTTACATCGTTATGAATATGTACATGTCTTTTTAAAGCAGAACTACAAGAAAATGCTTTTTTGCATTGTTCACAAATATAAGGTTTTTCGTTGGTATGAATACGTAAATGTATTTTTAAATCAGTGTTTTGACAGAAAGCCTTGTTACACATTTCACAAACATAAGGCTTTTCATTGGTATGTGTATACATATGTCTTTTTAAATTACTATTTTGACCAAAAGCCTTATTGCATACTGCACAAATATAAGGCTTTTCCTTGGTATGCATACGTATATGTGCTCTTAAGTCAGTGTTTCGATAGAAAGCCTTGCTGCATACTTCACAAACATGAGACCTGTCATTTGTATGAATACGCATATGTGAAGTTAAATGACTCCTTTGAGTAAAAACAAAGTTGCACATATTACAAACAAATTTTTTCACATTCAAACAGCCTATTTTTTCCTTGGTATGAACACGTAAATGTGCTTTCAAATGGCCAGATTCAGAAAATCCCTTGTAGCATACTTCACAAATATAAGGTCTTTCTTTCGTATGAATACGCATATGTCTTCTTAAATGATTATTTAGAGTAAAAGACTTGTTGCACACTTCACAAACGTAAGGTCTTTCATTGGTATGAATACGTAGGTGTGATTTGAAATCGCTACTTCGAGAGAAAGCTTTGTTGCATATTTCACAAACATAAGGCTTTTCTTTGGTATGAATACGAATATGTGATTTTAAATTACTACTTTGAGAGAAAGCCCTGTTGCATACTTCACAAACAAAAGGTTTTTCATTGGTGTGAATTCGTAAATGTTTTTTTAAAATACAGTTATGTGAGAATGCCTTCTTGCATATTTTGCAAACATATGGTCTTTCATAGGTATGAATAAACAGATGACTTTTTAAATCACCTTTGCGAGAGAAAGCAACGTTGCATATTTCACAAACATGAGGCTTTTCATTACCAGAAATATGCAAATGATGTCTTAAGTTATCCTTTGGAGAGAAAGTCATTTTGCTAATTTCATGTGTTCTTTTTCACATATGTGATCATGCAAATCTCTATTTAATCTACAATGAAGCGCATAAGTTTTGTATTCTGGTTCCAAATAACAGCTTATACTTACGTCTTCCTGAAAAGAAAATGGAAAATTAATTCTTCAATATTATGCAAAACAAGTAAGCAGAATTTTTGTTCCAAGTTATAATTTATCAGTAAAAAGAAAAAAAAACGATATTGCAGTTTAGCTTAAGATTAAGAATTAGCAAAAAACTCTCGATTTTGATTTCCAAAAAGGTTAAATGGCTTTTACAAAGCATTAATAATAGATTAATCAAATTCTAATATTTATTTATAATATTATTTACCAAAAATATATATGCACATTGTATTTTTCAACTAAGATAATTTAATCATAATCCTAAAAGAATACGATAGGAGAATACATTATTTAGGAAGAATTTAAGGGGAGGGGGAGAGGTCATGCAGTGTTATGATATAAGAAACAATAAGCATACATTTAAAAAAAACTTGTAAGGAGTTTATTTTATCTGTTAATCTTCCAACAGATAAAGTAAAGGCTTACATGGGTTTCCCCTTCTCCCATTATTGTTGTTTAAGTTTTAAGAAGAAAACTACTGGTGATGAACAATATAATTTTAAACAACATTTAAGTATATTAAGGGACAGGTTTTTTGAAATGCAATTTTTCCTACAAATGGATTTTTTAGAACTTATATAGGGCTTTAAATTCAAAAAATTACTCATCAAAGTGTATTTGGTAATACATTTCCTATGAAGAGGATAATTTACAGAAGAAATTATGAAAACAGTGAACTACTTTGCAAAAAATGTTAACTTAAAAGAAAAAAATATAACATACATTCACAAACTGAATGAAGTTAATTATAACTTTATCAGAGAATGAAGTGGCCTCGGTACTCAAATGTTCATGGCTGCAAACTGGTAGAAGTTACTTCTTATATTTTGCAATTCGAATCCTGCTGCATCTAAAAATTTTCCATTTAGACCTAACACACATAAAAGCTCAATCCCACCTAATGAACAGCATATCACATTACTAGAATGAGAACTTGATTTACAGATCTTTGACTAAGGAGCTTACGATCAATTATCATCTACTAACAAAATTTCAAAAACTGTAGATTGTTTATTTATTTTTTGAAGGAATCCAGATTTGAAATCCCTAACAGGGGTGAAACTGGAGAAAAAAACTGAGCTCTGTAATGATAAATAAAATATATTTAGTAGCAAAAAAAAATTTCTTCACACACAAAATTGTAGACTATAGCATGTTATTCAAGTATAAGATAAAGATCAGTAGAAATATTTGGGATATATTTTGTACAGTGATGATAAATTAAATTCAGTAAAATCACATCTGTTGGAATTTATCCCTAGAAATATGAAAGAACATAAAGTGAAGATTCACCACTTGCTTTATTAATATTAAACTAGAAATAAGAAGGCTTTGGATAACACCATTATTTTTAAACACTCAAAAAAGATGACACCTGAGTTTGAATCCACTGTTTGAATTTATACACAGCTTAATTTAAAAGTTTCCTCAGTCCATTCTTCAAATCAGTAAGATTATGAAATCAACAGAGAATTTGTTTCAAGTCTTTTAAAGAATCCAGAAAAAATTTATCGGTATTATAAGAAGCACTTAATTTATTGCATGGAGCTGATTTTGATAAAATGCTATAGCATAAAAATAAAATATTAGTAAAGAGTAATACAAGAGAGTAGCAGTGAAAATAATTCAAACATGACAAATTTAAATAATTCTTATTTTTTGAGGAAAAAATACAAACTTATTGATTAGTTCATTGCTACTAACATTACACTACAATTACTAACTCATCCTGGTTTCGTGTGTGTATTATGTATTTTGAAAAGGACTGTTCCTGACAAAGATTAATACTTCATCCTTTTTTAAAAAACATTCTTGAGTCATCATATTACTACAGTCAAAAAGTTCCTGGGATGGTCCCTTACAATCATACAAATGTTCATTGGAGGGGAAATATCTGTTCTGGGAGTTTGCAGCACTAATAAGGAAAACATGCACAGCCATCTACAATTTATTTACTGTGCTGTTGGCATTAGCTGTAGATAATTTCTGACAAAGTGAATTTTTCATTTGTCGGATTTTGCAATGTTGTCTTTGGAGCAGTGTGCAAACATCAAATTCTGTGTTTTGCTTGAGAAACCATCTGAGACACTCGAGATACGAATAAAGCATACGAAAACAATTCCAGCATCAGAGGATTTTCACCTATTTCCATGGCTGAAAATGAAATTGAAGGGACGTCATTTTGTGGATTCAGATGAGGTAAACCAAAATGTGATGAAGCAACTGAGGGACCTTTCAAAAAATGAATTCCAGGAGTTTTTTGAACAGTTATACAAAAGCTGGAACAAGTGTGTAGATGCAGGATGGCAGTACCTTGAAGGCTAATAAGATTAAATTACTGTTCTATTTTTTAATAATTTGTAATTGACCTATTCTGGGAACTTTTTGACCTACCTGTATTATTGCCTTACTAAAACCACAGATGTGTAAGTACAATAAACTTTTTTTTTTTTTGTTCAATCATTTTTTTTATAAAAAGATATTTATTTAAAGGGAAACAAAAGCTTTTTCAATTCTATTTTTACATGTTTCACAAAATTTTACATTTTAATGTGAAAATTTTTTTCTATTAAAATATAATCAATTCAACTGCACTAATATTTTTTTGTTTGTACATGTCAAAATCTGTCGTATTGGATGATTTGATACATTTAAATTTTAATTTAATTTGGTGGCTCAAGTACTGTAGTATTGTTATAACTACTATTCCTACAATCTGGAGATTCAATATGTCTTTTTCTGATTTTTAATGTGTTAGGGGTGTAAATATTGTCCTTAACACTTTTTTTTTATTACATTTCATAATGAATATGACATTTCTTCTTCAAAAATTTCCAGGAAATTAGACATTTATTTTTCGATTATTCTGTCCTGATAACTCAGTCAATTAGATTTTTGTATTTTGATAATACTATTGAATAAATATCAATTTTTTCTTTTTATGAAATCTTTACTTTGTTTTTCTCTCAATATTAAATGTTGAAGACTTGTAATTTTAATCTTTTTCTTTGATGTATGACATATCAAAGTATTCCAAATTTAATGCATATTGTAGAATTTTTGAGAGGATGAGAAGTCTAATATAGACAGTTAAAACATTTGTTACTATCATCTGGAATTGCTAATTAAGTGTTGAATTTTCTGTGAATAAAGAATCAAAGTTAGAAATATTCCATTTAATGTTTTATGCCCACACCCAATAAAATTTGAATTTTTCATGTTTTCTGCTTACTAGCTCTAACCTTTTTTTTTTTTAATCATTCAAAGACTTTTAAAAGATTTCAATTTTTTTTTTTATTTTCCCTTTAGTTTTATTTCAAATAAATTTTTAGTTTTTTAACCTCTTAAATAAAAGCTAAATAATTAAATTTGAATTTTTTCCGGTATTTGTACGAAAATTATAAGGAAAAACTAACTGATTTACTTACCTCTAATTTTTTTTCCAAAAACAAAAAGAAAAAAAATATTCTGAAGACCAATTTGGTCTTCCCAGTCAATGTACATAACTAGTCATATGTTGTACAAGAGAATTCACAAATGTATTAAAATGTAGCTTTTTAACAAACTACATTCAAAGTTTTTAAGGTACAAATAAATTAAAAATATGAAAATAAATAATTGATTTTAAAATATCTGAATAATATATAAAATATGAACACATTAACAAGAGAGGTAATTGTTAATCTTACATAATGCATACATTTTTAATTGGGTTTTTAGTAAATATATTAATTTTTGACTCTTCCAATCTCAGTTTAATGTAATTTACAAGTAATAAATAACACAAATAATTCCATAAATTAAATTTTTCTGTTAAAACCACATATGAATTAAAAACTATATCACTTTAAAAACACATTATTTAGCACTTTCATCTTTTTACTGAGCCCAAAATAAAATAAATAATAATAATAATGATAAAAAAAAAACCTTAAAGTATTGGTTGTTGCTTCTAAAGATTATATTTAAACAGCATTTCAATTTTTATTTAAGCTAAGTTTTATATATTGAAAAACTGTACACATTTCCTGAAAAAATATTTTTTTTCAAAAAACAAAACAAAAAAAAATCATAAAAACTTTAATTTTTTTACAGAAGGGGATATTATTAAGTTACCCAACTATCTGAGACAAAAATTTAAAATACAAGGATGTTTTCAGTGGTTTTCAGATTTATTTAATAAATTCTTTCTTTTTTAAAACAAAATAAATAAAGGCTATAATAGAAAAAAAAAAAATCTAAATTGGAAAAATGATGAAAAATTTACAGAAAACTACATTAATAGAGAAATCTGTATAAAAAGTACATACATTTTTTTTTTAATGTTGATGTTACTTTTTTCCTCATATTTGAAATGAACTAAAAGATAAAAAAAAAACATTTTATCTTCTAGGTCATTATTTACATTTTTCTAATATACATATACATATATATTTCTTATACAAAATTGATTTAAGAAACAACTTGTTTTATTCTCTTAAGTGACTGGAAATTTTGCAACATTATTCTGATTGCTTACAAAAAATTTCATTTTTATACTTTCAGAACTTTTGTTATCAATCTCTGTCCTCTTTAGAACATTTTCTGAGAAAACATATAGTATACAACATAATTTTAAGTTTGAAATAATTGTTTCTATATTTCAATATTTAAATGGAGGTTTAAAATTGTCAACACTTAGAAGAGAGAAATACCAATGTTTTACTCATATGTTGTACAATTTCTTTTTTAAGTCCTCAGAGTTTTTATTTTCAAAGACTTTTTGCAAATAACAATGAATGTCTCTCTCTGAGTTAATAAAATACTTTTGTCCTAAAATTTTAGAAATTATTTTCCAAATAAATATACCTACAAAGATTTACATATGTTTGCAGCTTGTTAGTAAAGATTTGTCAAAAAAGTTGCCAAGAAAAACATAGAGCTTAAAAAAATAAAAAAAAATTCTTTACTTCAGAATGACATGAGTTCCCCCCCCCCCCCTGTTCTTGAAAAAACAAAAAATCTAATGTTTCAATTTCTCCCTAATCCTTAATAAAGCATTAAAATAGAAATTGGCTAAATAAAGTTGATTGGCTCAGTAGATTTGCAATATGAGCAATAGTTTGAAGAAAAACTAAAAAATCTTATTCATAAAACTTGTTAAATATTGGTCATTAACTCCTTAACTGCCAATTAAAAGTTATGCTATTTGCTCCCAGTGCCACCATTTTTCACATAGATGCCCATATGCAGTGAATTGGGAGGAAAAGAAAAGGCACAGATAAGCAAATTTTTTTTCAAATAAGTAAATTCTTTGCAGACACTGTCAATGTCATTTTATTATATTCCAAAGCATCAGACTAATTTTAAACACAGTAGCACAAATAAAAAAATTGCACTTTGGAAGGACAGATATATCCCTGGAGGCCAATTAATGCAAGAGTTGAGCGAGACGAATATGTACGCTGGCGGCAGTTCATGAGTTAATAACAAAATTGCATTAAAATTAAGCAAACACATTATTATTTCCTTAAAAATTCACACAATAAATTTATCATAAATTATGAAAGCATAAATTAAACAAGAAAAAATTGAACTTATTCTACTATACACATTAAGAAAGAAATTACACGGCAGCACTGGATATACAAAAAATTTCAACATTAAAAGAAATAAACAAGACAGCAAGAAATATAATTTCAATCAATATAAATAATGATAAAAATACATAGGTATAGAGAAAAATGGTATATTATAAGAATTCTCATCCAGAAATATGATATAAATTTTAAGTAATATCTTAACAATAGTAAAACCAAGAGTAAAAAAAAGGATCTAAAATCCAAACATATATTTGGTACTTATATATTATCACAACACAATCACCAACTCTATACATAATTCACCAAGTAGACACCGATTTCCTATGTGTCATAGGCACAGAATTGGCAATCAGGTGCTTCATGTTTCATATAATGATCCCAATAGGTTAGAACCTATTGGTGACATTATATGAAACAAGCACATAATTGCCTGTTCAGCGACATACAACACATGTGAAATTGGGGTTTCCAACTTGGCGAATTATCTTGAATGTCGGCAATCGTTATAATAATACGTAAGTACCCAAATTCCCAACATTATTTTGAATTCCTATTACAAAGTACTTTCAAAGTATATTGATACATTTTTCAATCAATTTACCCTTTTACCACAACCTTTAATAAATCTTTCAATTTTTATAAAAGCGAACCAACTCACTTTAGGATATCTCCTACATCAGGGGTGTGAAACTGGTAGCCCAGCCAATATATTGTCACACATTAATACATAATATAAAAAAAATTATCTTGAAATTGGAAAGATAGTAGCAGAGAAGAGAGATGTCAAGTGTCAGGATGTAAACATTAAATTTTTCTTGTTATTTTATATATGCTTATTATAATGCATTATTTGAAATAAACCAACATTTCTATGAATACTGAATTTTTTTGCGGCTGATTTTAAACTAAACCTTATTTGTCTAGCCCGAGTTGGTTTTCGAGTTTGACACCTCAATCCTACAGTTACATTTAATCACACTATCAAGACATTATAAAACACACAGATGAATCACTTGAAGATAAATATTGAAAACAACAGTTTGCTTTAGACTTTTCAAAAGTAAAGCGGAAACAATGTACATGCTTGAAGCTGATCCTTCATGATACCTACACAAATAAAATTTTAATCTTTTTTGGAGGGTCTAGATCTTTTTTCAGTTTTTGCATAAATTCAGCAACATTGTCTGAGCACTTCATGGTCTAATATTTACTACCAAGCCTATAGAAGTTGAAGCAATACAAACATTCAATAAAGAGTAGCTAAATGTATATACTATTCATGGTTAATACTTACAAAAATCATATAAAAGTACTGCAATTGATTTGGAAGACTCTAACAGAACTATTCACAGCTTGTAATGGACCATATAACAACTCAGTTTTTTGTTGTGTATATATATCTTGGCAGAACCATAATAAAAGGTTTATTTCCTGCAAAAAAAAAATACTTTCCAGTTATTTTTATTCCATTATTAAGGATTACAGTATTCAAGTTATTCACCTTTCAAGTCAAAGTTAACTCATTAAAGAGAGTACATTTTTTTTACATATGAGACTGAAATATGACTACAACCTAAGCCACAAAGGTTCATGAAACAATTCATGATTGAAGAAAATTGCACAAAACATAATTGAAAATACTGACATAAATATTTTGTTGATGAACATTATACAACCGTTAAGAATTTCTGAATATGCATTAAATAAAGCATCGGCTAATTTTTTCCCAGTTTGGTTAAACTAACAAATTCTTTGGTAACTCTTAATGGGTGAAGTAGATTTCGAACAAACGTTCGATTTTTCTAACAATGTTACGCCTATATATTATAAATAGTATTTAAACTAATTGTAGTAAACAAGCAAACCATAAAAAAATTACTTACAAATACAATAAAAAAAGAAATCAATTATAAGGGAGAACGCTAGATGAAACAAAATAAATACATGGATATCCTGATACAGTTATAGGCTTTCATAAAAGAATAAAAAAGGCTGATTTTAAATAAAGTAAGAAAACATACTTCAAAAGGTTTCAAGAAGCAGCGAAAAGAAAATGAATATATTTCCTTCGGTTTTAAACCGTAAGCGCCGAGAGATGTTAACCGGATGTGGTATTAAAAAGAAACGCTCATTCACACCAAGGCGTACAAACGTTGAGTGTTAAGCGTCTAGCCAATCAGAGACTTCTTCTAGGGCGAGAGGAAGACTCTGATTGGCTAGACACTTAACACTCGACGTTTGTACGCCTTGGTGTGAATAGAGAGTACGGACCACTAATGCTTAGATGTGGCAACGAAGTCGTCTCTCTACATGTATGAGCCGTTTATTTTGAAAGTAGCATAAATAACTTTGCCTTTAAATCGAGATATTTAAGTGTTTGCATTTTAAAATACTTGAAAATATTGATTAATAAATCAGCAAAACTTCTCTCGAACACAAAATCTCAATAGTTCTCAACAAACTGATAGCATATTTTTTCAATTGAAGAGATATCATTATTGCTGTCGTTCTCGTGTCCAAGGAATAAATAAATAAAAATTCTAGATTCCACCAAAGGAAGTAACAATTGCGCCTGACAATTTCGGAGCGTTGCTATAGAGGATCTCCTGCAATGGGTTCATAAGTGGAGTTAGACAGAGTTTTAGTGCTCTTGGGGTGAAAGCTCTTCTCTAAACATCATTGTGCGGTGAAGATGAAGCAAGTGCATGCAAAATATTTCTTCGACGTGGTGAGTATTGGATAACAACTGAGATTACTTCACGAAGTTTCTGAAGGAAGCTTAAATCAAAATCTTTAAAACCTCGGAAATAAAATTATCGATGGATAATGGTGTATTTGTAAGTATCTCTTCAAATTTTATAGAATTTAATATGTTTAACCCATTTGGGGGTCGCCCAGCGAGTATGGTGGCTATGACCTTCGGCTCGTAATCGAGTGGGTTCGAACCCCGAATAAGACATGATTGTATCTTCTTCGGGAAAGAAGTCGGTCTTTTGCCTGTAATGGATTCCCGTTTCGAAAGGAAAAGCAGCGCACCCCTTCTTGTTATATGCTGGGATCATCATCTGTAATAAATGTGCATATTCTTCTGTTGTATTGTATGCTTTCTGTTCTTCTGCAATTTTGTATTTTATACATTCCCAGGATAAAAAACACACAACAGCAACAACAACCCATTTGGGACCATGATCACATATACAGATGGTTATTAAAATACTGCAAACACCTTAGATTAAAAAAAATCCTTTATTAGAATGGTGTAGGGCCGCCTTTGGCATGTATTGAAACTTAGAAGCGGCGTAGTGTGGGCTTTCACCACCTGGGGCTGACCGAGAATTTGTCGCCTCTCTATTTCAATTATTAAAAAAAATTATAAAAAGTAAAAAAAAAAGCAGCTTTAAATTTTTTTATTGATTAAAAATGCACTTTTTGTGTTTTTTCATAGCAAAATCTTTTACACATTTGTCAATATCAATATGTTATGTATGTCATGTTCAAATGCCAGAATAGCTAAATTTGTTAGCCTTCACGTGGAAATAGTCAATCTGAGATAATTTTTCAATAATTTTAGCTTAGAGAAGCTCCTTTCGCAACTAGCATTACTGACGGCAGATGTTAAAATAATTCTCAACATTATAATGTTTGGTAAGCCATTTTTTTTTTTTTTTTTTCAGGTTTGGACTTAATAATATATTTTAATAAACCCAGACTACCGGACCAAATGAGTTCTTTTTTATAGCCTGGGTCTGTTGTACCCTCAAAATCTTGTAGATGTACACACTCAAGTAGGAATTATTCTTTATTAATATCTTAAGGAGCTTGATCTAAGATAAGTTCGTCCATGCGCAATATCACTTAAGGCCTTAAAAAAGCATATTTTTGAGCTAGATTCTGCAACTGTTGGAATCTTTCTCGAAATTCAGCAGTTACTCTGTCTATCAGGGGTGTAGCTACCGCCGTATCAATAATACGGGGTCCCAAGCTACAGATGCCCCAACATATGTAACTACAATACCACTAACAAGGCTTTAATCTCTAAAAAAGGGCCCCGAAGGAGTTTTGATACGGGGCCCATTCAGAACTAACTACGCCAGTGCTGTCTATTGTGGAAAACATTGTTTGGCTCAAGTCATCTTCGTATGATAACTGAACATCTTTACTTCCGTCGCCAAATATATGTTTCCTCATAATTCGTTTTGGAGGTTCAAAAGAAATTTCAAGCTCTTCATATAAACTTGTATATGAGCGTATTAATATAATAAATTAAATATTAAAGCGTCATCCACGAATTCCTCTCATTTTGCTTCTAATACAATTTGTAAAGCATGTATTTTCAGAGCACCTTGATGGATATTTAGTCCTTCTGTTTGCAAGTAAATTTGAGCATCATTGACTTCACATGGTACCGGTTGCCAGAAGCCTAACATAAAAACGAATGTAATTGCATAGTGAGTAATAAATTTCCTACATCTGTGCATATATTGAAGTGGCTCACGTGTAGTGAAGGGGAGGGGGGGGCTTTGGATTGGGCAATTTTTATCTAGATATCATGGTGAGATAACAAATTCCTTCGGGCTTCTGGACACCTCTCGTTAAATTAAGTAAATTAGCGTTTAACTTTGGTCGCCAAAAGAAATTGACATCGCCAAGGGTCCCCCTATACTACACTTTAACTTATTCAAACTTTCACTCGTTTCCGTCAGTTTCGTTGCGTGGACGCGATTTGGAGTTTGAAATATTTTTTGAATTTAAATATCGCGGTGCTTGCCACAGCCCCTTTTCGTATGCCACCCGGGGCCATGGCCCCCTCTACAACCCTCCCCACTACGCCATGAAGCTTAAATTTGCTTAGGAGTCGATTCAAACAAGTGCTAAATAGTGTTTAGAGAAATACTGTATCATTTTTTACGGAGATATTATGAAAGTTCTGGTAGAGATGCCGGTAAAGGATATCGATTCCGCTTTGAATGCTCTAAAATAGACCAATTCGATTATATTTTGCTTTATTAAAAACAGATAAAATTATTCCTAGTGTGCCATAAGTATCACACGGGGCTTATAGATGTAAGTAAAATAAACAAAATAAGATAAATAAGTGGTGAGTGGGTGAGCAACATGGTTGTAATCGACTCGCCTAAGAAATTAAGGATTTGTCTTTATCCCAGGCCACTGAATGAGGCTATTCAAAGACCTCATTACCCAATCCCTACGGCAGATGCGCTAATTACAAAGCTGCAAGGTGGTAAAGTGTTTACTATTTTAGATGCAAAAAATGGTTTTTGGCAGTTACCATTAGATGAAGAATCTTCATATCTAACCACATTTTGTACACCTTGGGGGCGGTATAGATTTTTAGTATTTCCATTTAGCCTGATTTCTGCTCCTGAAGAATTTCAAAAGGCAATGGATGAAATTTATGAAGAAGATGAAGATATAAATCCTTACTTTGATGATATTGCACTGGGTTCACCTACCATGAAAGAACATTGCAGATTATTACGTCGAACACTCTTGAAAGCAAGAAAGGCCAATTTAAAATGTGTTGAAAACGCAGCTATCACAAACTTCAGTTAACTATCTAGGTCATGTTTTGTCCGATGAAGGAATTAAACCAGATCCCAAGAAAATAAGAGCCATTGAAGAGTTTGCAAGACCTAACTGCAAAGAAGGTTTGCAAAGATTCTCGGTATGGTAACTTATCTAGCAAAATTTACTCCACACCTTTCAAATTTAACGCATACTCTAAGGCAGCTTCTTAAAAAAGATTCTGTGTGGATCTGGGATACAAACACAGAGAGGGATTTTGAGCTGGTAAAACAAGCCATAACGAAATCTCCGCGTTTGAAATATTTTAACGGAAACAAGGCAGTAACTTTCTGTTGAAGCTAGCAAAAATGGACTGGGAGCTGTGCTTCTGCAAGAAGGTCAAACAGTAGCCTATGGATCTGTATCATTAACGCAGACACAACAACGTTATGCTCAAATTGAAAAGGAGCTACTGACTGTGATATATGGGTTGCAGCATTTCAACTATTATACTTATGGAAGGATTGTCACAGTCCAGACAGATCATAAGCCAATATTGGGCCTTAGTAAGAAACCATACGATACAATATATCCTCGTCTTCAACGTATGTTACTTCGACTCAATAAATATAATATTCAGTTGGAATATGTTCCTGGAAAGAACCTAGTGATAGCAGATGCCCTATCAAGAGCATAATCCACCACTAATAATTTTGATGAAGTTCTAGGCCAGGAGGCAACTGTAAGAATAAATCTGTTAACACAAGCTTCACCAACTAAGTGAGAGGAAATAGCAAGTCTAACAGCAGGTGATCCTGAAATGCAAGGTGTGTTGTTTCACATTAATAATGGTTGGCTACAGAAAAAGAAAACAAAAATAGCTGTACAACCTTATTGGCATTGCAAAGAAGAATTATATTCCTCAAAAGAAGGAATTATTTTCAGAGGAAGACTAGTGGTACCAGTAAAATATAGAAAAGAAATATTGAAGCTATTGCATGTGTCACACAAAGGTATAGTTTCCAGTAAAATCAAAGCCAGGGAATATTTTTACTGGCCTAACTTGAATAGAGATGTTGAGGAATATGTTTCCAAATGCAAAATCTGCCAGAAATATCAAAGAGAAAACCAGAAGGAAATTCTTATCAATCCAGAAATCCCAGGCAGATCTTGGCAAAAAGTTGTATGTGATTTTTTTTGTTTGTTTAAAAGGCAAAGAACATCTGTAAATGATAGATTATTTGTCCAAGTATGTTGAACTGAAACCACTTACAACCAGTACAACAGCACAATCTGTCATTACAGTCATGAAATTCATTTATGCAACACATGGAATACCAGAAGAACTTGTGAGTGATGGAGGACCACCCTATAACTCAAATTTAATGATGAATTTCTTCCGAGAATGGGGAATTAAATATCATGTTACACCGCCTCATTTTCCTAGAGCAAATGGACAAATAGAGAGAGCAGTGCAAACAGTAAAAAATTCTCTTACTAAAGCTGCAGAAGAGGGAAAACATTTGTATGTTGTATTGCTTGACTATACAGGCTGCAATCAGCAAAATACATGCCATCACCAGCTGAACTTTTAATGGGAAGAAAGCTAAGAACATTCCTGCCATCACACCCAGGCCAACTAAAACCTACATTTGATGTTGAAAGAGCAAGAGAAGCTTTGAGGAAAAGGCAGATCATTCAAAACAAATATGCTAACAAGCATACAACAGTGTTGCCTGTGCTACATCAAAATGCTAAAGTGTGGTTTAAACATAAAATGAAAGAGCCTTGGAAGCAAGGAGCTATAATTCAAGTAGGTCCTCAACCTCTCTCATATATACTAAAAGGAGAGGATGGAGGTATTTTCAGGAGAAACAGATTTCACATTCGACAAGACAACACTGAGAATGATAATCCACGTTGGTCAAGAACTGTAGAAGATCTCTATAACAGTGATGCTACTGAAATTTCTAGAATTCCAAATGATTCTTCAGACAGTCAAATAAATGCATCACCTAAAACAAACAGAAGCAATATTAACCAGCAATTTCAAGTTCCAATTGAAACATTTAGTGAGCAGAGCAATACTGTTGTATGAAAGTCTTCGAGAAATATAGTGAAGCCTGTTCACTATAGAGACAAATGAAAGAACTCTGACAAACATATTTTAAGTTTAATAATTAATCTAAGAGTTAAATTTAACTAACAATTTTAAAGTAAAACTACAATTTTGTAAAATAATTTAGATAAGTTTTGTAGTCCTTAATAATTGGTTGTATTGTATTGAGTAAACTTTAAATAAGCAATTGTATTCATAGTTAAGTAATTGTACTCATTGAACTCAATGTTTTGTAAAAAAAGAAAAAAAAGGGCATGTTAGGTATTAGTTGTTACTTCTTAATAGATGGCGCCACATGTATGAAATCTATTTGTTTATATTATGTAATCTAATAAGAGGACGCCATTATTCCCCATGTAGAACGTGAAGCATCACGTAGCCTAAGGAAACTTAATAAATAACTATCTTAAAAGCATCCTGGGGTTCTGACTACAATATTATATTAAACATTTAACCCCTGCATTTCACAAATGTCGAGCGTTGCAAGAAGTAGATTATGCGTGTATTAGGAAAGCAGAATAGGCAGTTTTACAATGAACCAAAGAAGCTGAAATTAAAAACAATTAAAATGTAGACAAGAAGATGATCTTGCAGATGACACCAGCAATCCAAGTTATAGTTTAGGTATGCATTAGCTAATGGTAAGTTTTTACTTTAAATCTCTATTTCTCGAAAGTGTAAATTTCAACACAAAAGGAACATTTTTGAAAAAACTACTTATTTTATAGCCTTTAAACTTTGCACATGTGTTAACACTATACAAACAAATATTTTAATGAGAGATTTTGTCAAAAAAATTATTCAAAAAATATTTATGGATTAAAATGTTCAAGAATTTTCATCGTTTTAAAAAATTTGACGTGTTACTCCACATATGAATTTTTTTAAAAAAAACTAATCAAAATTTTGAAAAATGCTCCCAACTTCCATTAAAATAATAAAAACAATACAATGAATACACACAAAAAAATTCATGACTGTACAAACAGCCAATTTTTAAAAAAATGTTTCTTAAATTTGGTCATTTTTAACATTACGGAGATAGGGAAAATGCTGCGTGAAGTGACCCCCTTAATACCCTGTTGAACCCCCTCTAGCGCGAATGCTCGATGAGATACGATCGGGCATTGAGACATGCAAGTTCTGTATGATGTCTTGAGACATTGCGTTCCATATTTGCTGTAACCTTGCTTCTAGTTCGTTCAAACTCGTCGGATGCCTAACTCGCCGTCCCAAATGATCCAAGATATGCTCGATTGGAGATAAATCTGGGGATCGAGCAAGCCAAGGAAGGGTAGTAACAGTGCGGAGACAGTCTTGTGACACCCTGGTCATGTGAGAACGAGCATTGTCTTGTTGAAAAAGGGTTCCTGAGAGCCGTTGCATGAGTAGCAACACATGTGGTTGCAGGATCTCATGGACATACCGCTAGGCTGTCATGGTACCCCGGATCAATACTAGGAGTGACCGTGTATTGAAGGCAACGGCACCCCATACCATCACACCAACTGTGGGAGCTGTAAAGCAAAGGCAGGATTGAGGAGTTCATAATGGGGTCTCCACATACGAACACGATTGTCATCCCTGCTGAGATTGAATCTGGATTCCTCGCTTAAAAAGACCTGGTTCCATTCCACTGCAGACCAGTTTCCTCGTGTGTGGTACCACTCCAAACAGGCGTCGATGGGTGGGCGTCAAGGACAGCACACGTAATGGGCGTCACGATCCCAAATGTCCTTCAGCCAGGCACTTGCGTATAGTTCGAGAAGACACAGAGGCCCCTAGTGATGGAGCTACCTGTGCCTGTATGGCGGCTGATGAAGCAGTTGGCTGTACGCGTGCATTTCTTACAATGTGGTGGTCTTCTCGATGACTGGTCTGTCGAGGGCGCCCTGAGCCTGGTCTTCGTGTAAATGACATCTCTCGGTTCCACTGGTCCCAACACCTCCTCACAACACAATTAGAGCGGCCTAATTGACGAGCTACATGCCTAGCTGATCACCCAGCTTCCATCATGTCGCGATGATTCTCCCCCTCTCAAACTACGAAAGCGGCTCATGTTGTCTTCGAAAATGGCGTAATGGCATGTCTACCTGAGCTCTTCGTTTGTAAACGATTCAACACACTCAAACAAGCTTTTGTTACCTGTTTTATACTGCACGGAGAAGGACGGAGAAAAAGAAAGAAAAAAAGATAAATTCCAAAGAATTTATTTGGACCAGTAACGCATATGTGAAGGCGTGTAAGGGTGTAAAACAGCTCCAGGATTAGGTACTTTCGTATTTTTTTATGGTATTGTGAATCATGAGTTTTAATTAAATACTTCAGAGAATAACTTCATATTACCCACCCAAAATTTGGGTATTGGAGCAGATTTCATTTTTTAACAAGATCAAGACCCCAAGCACACTACTCTCAAAGTACGCCACTGGTGTCTCTATTACTGTCCCCAAATTCTGAAACACCTCTTAAATCTCCTGATTTAAGCCCAGTAGAATATATTTGGGGAGAATTTGAATTTAGGATAAAAAAAATAGGACATATAAAAAGAGAAAGTGTGAAGTAAAACCAACACAGAAGAATAAAGGAACATCAATGTAGAAATTACAAAAAAAAAAAAAAAAAAAAAAAAACGTAATGCAATCTACACCAAGAAGTTTGAAAGTTGTAGTGGACGCTAAAAGATATTCTACTAAGTAGTAAATTAAGAAAGAAATACAATATTTAAAGCTATTTTGAGATTTTACATAAGCATACGAATACATTTATGGTGTAATATTTTTGTGGTTTTTTATTATTAATTTTTTTAAATAATAGTTATGTTATGTTTTTAAAATTAATTATGTAATTCAAATAAGAACAAGTTTTAGATATTATAAAAAAATTATAATTCCTTTATATTAATTTTTATTAATCGAAAACATTAAATTTTATAGAAAATTGCAAGTGTATGAGCCCTTTTGATGGCCACTGTAAAAGAATAATATTAACTGGATTCATGATTGTGGGCGTTCAACATTTGAAATAGAATGGGGGGGGGGGGGGATGTCGAGTTAGTATATTTATTTTAATACATTTTTTACTTCATTTCAAAAAAATACTTATTTTCCATTTAATATTATACATTTTTTATAGCATTTTAGATCTATGCTCTTAAAAAGTAAAGTTTTGAATTCTAATATTACAAAGAAGCATCATGACTATTTTGAGTGTCGTAAAAACAAAAATGTAATCGTAAAAGAACAAACATATGTTACATTGAACTTCATTCAATTTATTTATTTTGGATTTCTTTAACATAATATATCAAAAATTTAATTAAATAGAACATAATTATATAGATTCATCCAAATTCAGGTAAAAGGTACATTTTGTAAGAATTTAATGATGAAAGGGATGGAAAATTAAAAGTATCACGCTTTTATATTTAAAAATTTTCCATTCTAAAACCAGAAAAAAGTATATCATATATTATAGTTCAATTAAATCAATTTTCCAGAAATATTCTTTGTATAATTTTATACAAAGGAGTGTGCTAATTGTAATATTCTTTTTTTCAGAACACTTTTACACTATGCCAATACTATAAAACAATTCCTGATGAACACTTTTGGTGAAAAAAAAAAACTCATGATCTTAATGATCACCCGACCTCACTCTGATCAACTTTTGATTGTGGAGCTAAGTTAAAGCGTAGAATAGGTGGCCCCTTGGTGAATCCGATTTTTTGGCAGCCTAAATCAGTCGCCAAACCACCTGTAAATAGTGATAGGGGGGTTCTGACAGTTGTAAGAAAAAGTAACGAAGAGCCAAATTCCTCCCGCAATCTAGATAAACATCGCCAAATCCAAGGGGCCAGCCTAATCTACACTTCAACCGTTAGGCTTTTTGAAATCGCTTATGTACCGTTCATCCCCTTCAACATTGGCTGAATTCAGATTCTATTTGTCGTGAGGTTTCTGCAATTCATTCGGCTACTACGGACGTGTGAGTCAGCTAAATTCCGTTTTATAATAATCTGGATGTCATGCTGAACAATTTTTATTGCAAGAATGAAGTGTATTGTTGTCTTGTTCTTTTTGTTGCGGTTCGTCAGTGCCGGTGAAATTTTAACTAAAGATTCTACTACTACGAAACATCCTACACCCTTAGGAGACCTTTCTTACAGACCACACTTCTTTATCATAGTTTCTTCCTTTTTATTAATATTTAAAACTTAACGAACTTTTGAATCATCCGGCAAGCAGTAGAGTACATGCTAAAGTCTTCTCTCTACGTATCTTTTCAAATAATAACCCTAGACTCAGCTTTACTTTGAGGATTCGGTTTTTGTCTCCAAGTACGTCGTCATGAAGGAACTATTTATTCTGTATTATTATCAGATTATTTTTATTCAAAGAAACAACAGTTCTTGGCTGTTGCATTGCAATTGGGCAGGGAAGAATGTAAAGTCTGAAATTTCCGTAACTATTCTCCTTCAAAATCCTGTCTCAGATGTGCAATGAAGAGGTAAAAAAATATGACGATAAAGTCATTGCCATTTTCTTTTATTTTGTAGGATGTATAATTACTGCTTCTTTTTCTATAAAAATATAATTTAATGTTTCATGTAATATAATTTCTATATTAAAATATTGTTTTAGACCTGAGGTGGCCAACCCGTGGCACGGCAGATTTGTAAATGTGGTACTCGAACACTTACTGCAAAATGAAGAATTTGAAAAAATAATAAATAAAAAATTTTTACCATTGAAATGGGTTGTGTCAGATAAAAACCCCTTAAATTTTGAAACAAAATATGTTTGTGAATGAGTGTTTTCTATTATAAGCATAATAAGTAAAATAAATATAGCCCAAAAATTAGCGGGGATATGCACCTAAAATTATCTAATTTTTTTAGCATCTGCAAGAGCTAATCCTGATACAGATGACTTTGTAAAGACAGTAGAAATTCGAAGGCCACATAAAGTAAATACTGAGTATCTAATAATTATTTAAATTAAATTATTCAAGTTACTCATTTTTATTTTATAACTTATCCAACTGGTTGAACTTGTAATCAATTTACAAACATTAAAACTAAAGTTTGTAATTTTGTCTTATTTATTGTATTATTTTTAAATTTCAATTAAATAGATTTGCATTAAAAAATATGCTATTTGCGTAAAAACCCAAAATAAGCGTATAAGTAACATTTTTTTTTTTTACTTTTTTGTGAATTTTTTTTTTGTCTGATGGAAAGGTTGGCAGGGGCACGCATAATTTTTTTTTTTTATCAAATAGTGGCACTCTTCCCAAAAAGGTTGGCCATCCCTGTTTTAGACAGATCTTTAATTTATTCTCTGCGATCACACTTAACTAGATATTTAATTTCCATTTCCAAATCCTTCGGAAAAAAACTGTAAGGGAATATTTATCGAATTAATTTTTACTTACAAACACATTCATTCGAAAAATATTCAGTTTTAATTATCTTCGCACTCAGAGAGAAATGAGGATAACGACAATTGTTATTTTTGGATGGTGGTTTAATATTATCATAGTACTAGCTGTATCCTGATACGCGTTGCTGTGGCTCAGTCTAGATAAATGGAAAATAAAAGAGCTTGTCCATCCACCAAATTGTGAATCGTATATTGGGCATAATTTTCTTAATGGGTAGTTTGGTTTCATTACAGAGATGGAGGTCTGAGAACTTAAAATTGATTTGAGTTTCAAAACATGAGGAAAAACTGGGTGCTTTCAAAACATTTAAAGATTCAATCAAACAATGAAATGCATTGCAAATCCCAAAACTATATAAGAAATAATCATAAGCAAAAATAAATGCAAATTATAAAAATATATAAGGAATAATCATAAACCAAAATTTTATGTTCTTTATTGTTAAAATATAGACTAAATGTTAATTATAGCGCATAGAATAACATATTTGCTTTCACTTTCAATAAAAAATTTGAGTCATTAAAATCCTGCAAAATAAAACTTATAACTTTTAAAATAAATCTAAAAACACTTTATTCTTAAAAACATAACTTATATAGTATTCATCGTCTTTTTTTTTTTTTTTTTTACTAATGAATAACTTGTTTTTATGTACAATGAGGTTGATTCACGACAATGAGACGCCAAGTCGGAATCACGTGACGAGGATACTAACATTAGCCCGCGTTTTGCATCAGTGTGTAAATTTCATATGCTTAATATATTTACTTGTGTGTGAAGCTTATTTCTGTGAAATTTTGTTTATTTTTGCATTATCCTTGTTTAATAATTAGGCATGAAGTATTTTTCGTAATTTTTTAGCATAATTTTTGTTTCAGTTTAGTATATTTGTCATTTAGTGTTAGTGAGCGAAGCCGGCGATTACTTGCAGCGTTTGTTTATACATTTATTTATAGTTCTAGATTATTTTTTAGCATCCTTATAATAAGTCCTTTGTTTTTATGTAGTTTATTATGTTTATTTACGCACAAGAATGATTTGCAGTATAGAATTGAGACCATTGAATTTGGAAAAACTTCGCATATGTGTCCAATTACTTATTGGTACAAAGTGTATCACTCCATATAAATTCATAAAATAGTGTTATTTATAAGAAATGTGTAGATATGAAATGGTCTCATTTGAAATGTTAACGTTTATACTTTTCATTGTCTGATTCCCTAAGTAATTACCAGCTACAAATGTTTAATGTTTTTATAGAAATACTATCTCTATAATTTCTCATATAGAAGAGTATAAAACATTCAGAAACATGAAATGGAAGTAAATATAATTTTGGAAATAAATTTATAAGATTTGTCAATAACATGGATATTTTTGTTTATTTAAAAATTTTCATACCTATTTCTAATGTTTAACGAGAGATTTATACTTTTTGAGAGCAGAGTGTATAAAATAATTGTTGGTTAATAATAAAAGTTTTTGATTAATAATTAGGAATTCTTCTGTGATGGAAATGAAATTGTTTTTAACATCATTTAAAGGTTTGGGATATCTGAAAAAATCTAATTATAAACAAACATTTGATATGTTTTATTGTTTGACTTCCTTTGAAATTATTACCCTTCAAAAGGTTTGAATTTTTTTAGAAATGCCTGTCTCCAACATTCAGAAAGAAATGAATTTGACTTTTTTAAAATAAATTAAGAAACATGCTTAAAGAAATAGGCTTTTTAATAAAATTATTTTATAGTAGAACAAATTAAATTGCTTTCATGAAAATTTCTCGTATAATGAAGAAGAAAATTCTTATCAGACAGTTTTATTTAATAATCCATACTCATTTTAATATACATTATTTATTGACAATTAATTTTCATATTACATGAATACACTATAAGTAAATAAAGCAGTTCATAATCTGCTGTATAAATCAGATTCTATGAATGTAACACTATAGTATAAGGACAAATAGAGAACAAATCGAGGATCTAACTGCCAATATTTAACGTGCATAATATCTTGTTCAATTATTATATCTCAATTTTTATCTTATTGATAATATCTAATAAAATTATCTGGAAACCTTATAAATGGCTTTTTCAATTTATTTACAAGAAAAAGTATTAAATATCATCCACCCAAACAAATAAAATGATACAGTAAAAAAAAAAATTAAAGAAAATCCTTTCCTAAATCACAGATTAAATAGCTAAAAAAAGGTGAAATTATGCAAAATTTCTGAAATTTTCTCTCACTTTATTTATCTCATTAGGTTTATGACATAAAACTTAAAGTTTTAAACACCACCACAGGTAATTGATAGTAAACAAATAAGTAATTGGGTTGTCTGTTCTTTAAAATTAATTAAATCTTCAAGAAAAACAACCAGCTATGTGACATAGGAACTAGAAAGCAAAAACAGGAGACTGCATTATATTAGTAGGTTGTCAACAAAACTTTTCTTGGTATTTTTGAGAAATTGTATATGGTATGGATCCAGATTAAATGAAATATCCTAAGAATTTTAAAATTTCAGATCTTAAATCTATACAATACACTTTCTAAATTTACATAAAACAAATTAGAATACTTAAATCATGCAACTTATAGAAAAAAGTTTTGAATAAAAAAACAAAACAAATACACTTATAAAATGGCAATGTAACTATTTTTTGTAAAATATCTCAATACACTTTTTTTCATGTCCTTAAAGTACAATAAAACTTTGTATAACATTTGTTTATCATAACTGTAAAATTACATATTAAATACTAAAGCTTATTATATTTATTTTTAAACCACTCTATAATTTTCCTTACATTAATTTTTATTTTTATTAATAAATATTTACATTGCATATACTACTTCAAAATAAAATTGACAAAGGATTTTCTTTTCTTTTTTGAATTTCACACTAATTACAAAATTCCTACAATCTGTTCCTCTAAAATATATGAAGCATTATCTTCTGTTTATATTCGATTTTTTCACTGAACATACCAACACTTAATGCATACCTATTTCTACCAGTCATTGTATGTATACTGTTAAATATGCTTCAATTCATCCAAACTGAAACTTATTTGGATTAATGTATTGACATGTTATTTTGTTATCACTGATTATGCATCTAAAGTGTCTTTTAATGCATAATTATATGTATACTAAAAAAAATTGAAAATGAAACAACATCAAGAAAATAGATTCAGAATTCTTGCTCTGAAGTTTGAAAATATATTAACTTCAAATATAAAATTAATTACTTCAAAGTTTGTCTAAGAAATGCTAAATCAGTACTCATACCATTTCAAAATTTGGAACATACGTATTAAACTGCCAACTAATTTTGCCAAGCAAAAAGCCATCTGAATTTTAAAAAAATTATATCACTATAATTACTGTGTTCAGACATGATCATGAACAGTTTCCACTATTGGTTGTATATCGCAACATTTGGCGGTTTTATGTGATTTGAAGAAATTAGTCGATATTATAATATACAAGTGCTCCAAATTTGCCCTTTCAGCACACGTCACACAAAAATATCAGTGATTTTGGACAATTAATGCATTAAGAATAATTTTGAAATTTTTTTTCCGAAATTACCTTTTTTTTTTACTGAATTTTGCATTAATGTAGATTATTGCAAACAGCAATTTGTCAAGTTATTTAAGGGTAAATAGAGAATTGAAAAAGGTTATATTAAAATTTCGAATATTTCTATTGCTTTTAGAAAGTAAATATCCTACAGAATCAAATGTATATATGTAAAATCATATTTGGTTAAATGGTCTTAATTATAAATATCATAGAACTGATCTAAGTACACTTTTTGGGTCAATATTTGTAAATAACTCAATACAACACATTTATTCAGGACTTAAATTTATAAGCAGGATAGTATCAATACAAATGAACCTTTTAGACTTTAACCCTCCAAGCAGTCTGCACGTAAAATTCCGCCATTCCAGAGATGCTTTTTCTGCCTTCAAGCAAGATTCCCAAAAGCGGCCGAGCCGCATTCTTAAAAATACGGCTCAACCGCTTTTGAGAGCCCCACCTGAAAGCAAAAAAATATGTGCGGTGCATTTTTGAAGCATCTCCAGAATGGCAAGACTTTAAGTGCAGGCCGCTTAGAGGGTTAAGATGTTTGCAAAAAATGTAAAAAGGTGCAGTAGAAAACTTGATATATTGCTAACTAACGAGTATAAAATTATCTTGTGGAACCCGAGATAGTAAACAATAGAGTATTCACAATCTAGTAGGAAGCGTATATATATAAAGATAAAATGCACATTTTTCAATATTCTTTTATTATTTTATAATAAAAGTTTAAAAAGTATTGCAAAAGAAAGTTACTATACATAAATAAAATTTTCAGTTTTAATGAATAGAATCAGCTTTAGATACTCTTGCAACTATACAAACTTCATGGAGAACGCGAATCCATTTTGCATACATATTTTTTTCTCAATTTTTATTGTGACTCGTGGAACCCCAATGTTCCATGGAACACAGTTTGAAGATCACTGCCCTCTTCTGAAGAGAAGAGTTAGGAAGAGATGATAAAATGAAGGAGCTGAAATGTATTTGATAAAATAACAATTACTAATAATAAATAAAATTGACTATTTAGAAAATAGTATTTCTCACACTTCTTTCAAGAAGATAAATTGTGATGCATTTTCAATTGCATAAAAATTATTAGTTAGAAGCTTATTAAAATGTTTTTAAGAGAAAATGTGTTATATATATAATACAGGGGTGATATTTCTCAAGTGTTTTTGAATTTTCACATCTACATGTTCTAATATTATTTGTATTATCTTTTAAAATTATCTCAGATAATTTTACCATAAGTGCATTAAATATTTCAAGTACAAGGTTTCAAAATGTGAAATTTGAATATTATCTCATTGATAGAAATATTCTGTATTTTTAACTTAGAAATTAACTTTCCTACACATATTGAATAAATAGCCAAAAATAGTGTTTTTCCAAAGGAAATAATTGACATGATTGAAATATATTCATTTTTCGAAGAATTTTTCTTAATAGTTTGAAATAAAGAATTATTCGGACAACTTTGAACTAGAAACCCTACTGGAAGATGATCAGCATACCTTTTACCAGATTCTGTATATTTGCAAGCAATAAGTTTCTATCAAATATAAGTATGATTCCTAACTTCTTGAATTGGGTAAATTTAAAAAAAAAAAAAAACAGGTCTTTGCTGATAAATATCATAATTTTATTGTCACTGGCATAGTTAATTCTGAATGGACCCTGTATCAAAACTCCTTTGAGGGGGGGAGGGGGTTCTATTTTAGATATGAAAGCCCTGTGATAGTGAGACTTGAGTTACACATGTTGGGGACCCAGTAGATTGGGGGCTCCCTATCATTGATATGGCGGTAGCTACGCCCCTGTTTATTATGTTACATGGCCTCGAAATGCTGGTTTTCGACTTAATCTTGATAGCATATAAGTTGAAACAAAAAAAAGAGCACACACAAATGGATTTATCCATTATAAAACAAAATACACTGATCTTATATGTATTCATTGTATTAAATATCTTAAATCTTCCTCAAACATCTAGAAACAGTTTATTTAACTTTTCATGCGAATATTAATCTTAACATTAAATTGCATTTACAGAAATGGGAAGGGAACTTAATTTTTCAACATACTTCAGTTAAAATATAAGAAAAAAAGAACAGTGACACTATAATATCTTTCAGAATACCTTTAATATCTAATAGCTAAAAAACAAATTGTGAGCAAAATTTTATGTAAAATAATACATACTTAAATCTACCAAAAAAGCACATTATTTTTAATTTACAAAATATTATTTTCCTAAAAATTAATTAAAGTTCTATAAAATTAAAGAAATACAAGAAATGTTTTTTTCCAGAAAAGCAATAAAATTAATTTTTACTGGTTAAAATTCATACATTAACTCGATAAGAAAGCCTTAGATAACAGATACCAATACAAAATTAAAGGAAAATGGTCATGAACAAGAATCACCATTGTTCACAATGCTTATATATAAATGAACTTTTGTGGAATATTAATTGACTGAAAATTATAATAACAATATTGATTCTTTTACACACCAGCTTTTTCATTTGAAAATGATACAATTAACTAAGGGTATGCAAAAAACTATTTAAAATGTTCACAAATTCTAAGTTTCTAATTTTTTTTCCAGGCGTAAACCTTTACAAAACTGCTGCATTAAAAAAAAAAAGTCAGGAACCTAGCTATTTTGTGTGTCACGAGTACGCAAATGTTTTTTTAAATGCCCCCTTTCAGAAAATGCTTTGTTGCATACTTCAGAAACATGAGGCTTTTCCTTAGTGTGAATACGCAAATGTAGTTTTAACGTACTACTGTGAGAAAACGCTTTGTCACATACTTCACAAACATAGACTTTTCCTTAGTGTGATTACGCAAATGTAGTTTTAACGTACTACGGTGAGTGAAAGCTTTGTTGCACATTTCACAAACATGAGGCTATTCCTTGGTATGACTAAGCAAATAGGAGCTTAAAGAACCTTTTTGAGAAAAAGCTTTGTTGCAAATTTCACAAACAAACTTTTCCAAACATAAGCTAAGCTAATGCTTTTCCTTAGTATGGATAAGCAAATGAGTACTTAAAGTACATTTTTGAGAGAAAGCTTTGTTGCATAATTTACAAACATGAGGCTTTTCCTTAGTATGAATGCGCAAATGTACTTTTAAGTTACCACTGTGTGTGAACGCTTTGTTGCATACTTCACAAACATGAGGCTTTTCGTTGGTATGGATACGCAAATGTCCTTTTAAGGTACTACGGAGAGAGAAAGCCTTGTTGCATACTTCACAAACATGAGGCTTTTCTTTGGTATGACTAAGCAAATGCCTTTTTAGATGATCACTTCGAGAGAAAGCTTTGTTGCATACTTCACAAACACAAGGCTTTTCCTTGGTATGGATAAACAAATGGGAACTTAAAGTACGTTTTTGAGAGAAAGCTTTGTTGCATATTTCACAAACATAACGCTTTTCCTTGGTATGGATAAGCAAATGAGTACTTAAAGCATCTTTTTGAGAGAAAGCTTTGTTGCATAATTCACAAACATGAGGCTTTTCTTTGGTATGACTAAGAAAATGCCTTTTTAGATGATAACTTCCTGAGAAAGCTTTGTTGCATACCTCACAAACATGAGGCTTTTCCTTGGTATGCAGACGCAAATGTTCTTTTAAGGTACTACTGCGAGCAAAAACTCTGTAGCATACTTCACAAACATGAAGCTTTTCTTTCGTATGAACAAGCAAATGAGAAATTAAATTATTTTTACGAAAGAAAGCCTTGTTGCAAAATTCACAAACATGAGGCTTTTCCTTGGAATGAATAATCGAATGCTTTTTTAAATTACTACTTTGTAAGAAAGTTTTGTTACATATTTTACAAACAAGAGGCTTTTCCCTAGTATGAACATGTAAATGTAGTTTTAACGCACTAATTTGTGAGAAAGCTTTGTGGCATATTTCACACATATGAGGCATTTCCTTGATGTTGAACTCACAGGATTACAACAAGCAAGTTCAAAAAAATTATCTTTTAACGAGAGCAGCATTCTATATATACTATTAAGTCCCGCGCAGTACTAGTTCAGTTCAGTTCAGTACAGTGAAACCACTGTAAAAATGGGATACTAACAGATAAAAGGAACCCTTAAGGCCTGCCTGGTAATGCTCCATTTTATTGGAGGCAATCAAGTCTATAATCTGCAAACCACCTAGGTTACTTTTATATTTTTGGCCTCTTTTTGAAAATTGCCAAGTTCATCGTTGGCTTAATTGAACCTACTAAAATCATTCTTGCTGTAGCCCTCGTGCTGTCAAGTTAAGTATGAAATTCTAGCAGCGAGATTTGTTAAAGAGGTATATAATAATTGTGAATTTTTATATTTAATTGCTCAATTTTTTTTTTTACAATTTTTATTTTGTATTAATTTCCTTTTGTTAAGTTTTCCATCATTTTAACATATTTGAAGATTTATTGATTTTCTATAGCTTATGTAGAACTTTAAACTTGGTGATTCTTAATATTGAATTATTACATTTAATTATTTTTATATTATTCTTTTTATATTGTATTTTTTATTTTATACTTTGATTTGATGCTAATTTACATTTCCTGGTAATTGACTTTCTAGCTTCTGCAGTGATAGCTCGATTCTCTGTTTTTCTGAATGTTAAGAATTTTATGGTTTGATTATTTAGAATGTTTTAATTATCCGTTTTTTTAAATTTACAGGTTTTTAACATATAGTATATTCATTATTTGTTTAGTTCCTTCTGTATGATTGCCCCCTTTGCTGATCAGGAAAATTAGCACAAATATGAGGTAAAATGTTTGGCTAAATTTTTAAATGATTGTAAGAATAATAATTGAAAATTCAAATAAATATGAGGTAATTTGTTTGGCTAAATTTTAAATGATTGTAAGAATAATAATTGTAAATTCAAATTTTCTGGAGGTGCTCTTGTTAAAGAAGGGTGTGTAAAATGTTTATTCTGTATGCAAATTTTTTTTACTCATAATTATTCACAAATGACTGTCTATTATTAAAGCTGATAACACAGTAAAATACAATTCATGGTGAAAAAAATCGTTATTAGAATGTACCATCTGTCGCAAAAAATTTTATATGAATCACACTTAAGATCAGCTCAATATGTTTAGACTTAACGATCCCTTAATTTTGTTCATATCATGAGTATAATTGTAGATTTAGATATGCTCTTTGGACATGATCTTCGTCTGCCTGCGGATCTTCTGTTCAGCCGACCACCAGATGCTCCCTTGGCGCCTGAGGAGTATGTCGAGAAACTCCAGGCCTCGGATGGAGGAAATACATCATCTGGCCAGGAAAAGAATCAGCTTGGCTTCCAAGAAGATGAAGACCCGATTTGAAGCAGAGCAACGGAACACGACTTCCACGAAAGCGACAAAGTGTGGTTATGGAATCCGAAACGTCGCAAAGGACTCTCTCCGAAGCTGCAGACCAACTGGGAAGGTCCTTACACAGTCCTAAAAAGACTGAATGACGTTGTGGTGCGTATGCAGAAATTACCACACTCAAAACCGAAGGTAATACATTACAATAGGCTATCCCCTTATCTTGGCCAAGATGAATAAGAACCTTAAGTTCAGACCATGGTCATTAATTATTTTGTAAATAATGTAAATTATTTCTCTTTTCTCTAATTCTTTAAATTTATTTTAGTATTGTAATTCATGTATTTTGAATTTATTTGCTTTGTATATGCTGTTGAGTATATTTGTTACTTTATATGTGATTATTATATGAGTAGTTCGTCTGTAAATAGATACCTCTTCCTCAAGGATTGTACTGCCCGTTACGTGCAATCTTTGACGAGGGGGCAGTGTAACGAATTTTTTGTAAATAGTGTATATAATTTGTATTTGGATGTTTAATGCATTTATATTAATCTATGTTATGTTTATTTCATGTTAAAATTGTACCATTCACAAGCAAGCATACGTTATAATGGCGATTCAGTGAGAACGGCGAAATCTTGGCGGTAGACCCAAGGTAGCATCATTTTTGGCGGCCAATTTGGCGTCATTGGCGACCATGTTGGCGAGTTCGGAACCCTCTGGAATCTTCTAGAAAGTAGTAGATCTCTTCACTAGTGTCACGTTCAGTGACACGAGCGTTTATATTTCTGGAAGTTTCTATCGTGCTTATAAATAAAGATGCTCACTATTACGGCGATCGGTCTGGATTAAACCAGCGAGTAGTGAGGATTGTTTTGACTAGCGATTAGCTCGGATGTGCTTGTGAATAACCTTTTACATACATGTATTTTTAAACACTGGTTATTGTGTTTGATTGCTGTTGAAGGTGTGAAGACCTTCGGAGATTTACTCTGTGAATATTGCTGCTAAATCCTGTATTTAAAGGATTTGATTTTTGTTAATAAATTCGCATCGCTCTTGAAGAACTGTTTATTTTCTTTGTGATTGTTTTGCATAAAATCCCCGAACCCTCGTATCTACGTAACAATATTTTTTATGAGGATAGAAATATTAAGAATTTGAATAAGTGTATCAGATTTTTTTTTTCGATAGTAAATTTCAAAATATTGTAGCGATTTCTGACTTAAGTAATAATAATAAGGAATTTAAACTTCAGAAACTTTTTTGGCTGTGTGGAAAACTATACTATTTACTATAACTGCAATAAATACAGGTACACATACAAAATTTTAAAATGACAACAAAAAAATAAATAAATAAACTGATGGGTTTTTTTTTTTTACGAATTTAAGACAAATATATAATTGTTTCACACACAATTAAGTTTTTAAACTTTTACCAGTTCAGTTTCTCATTTTTGCACCCTATCCACAAGACTCAACGTTACTTCAGTTTCTTGATATTGTATATAGAAGAATGGAATGTGATAAGTCATCCGATATTGTGCTATTGCTTATTCTTCTTTTACGTCCTAAAACTAACCAATGCTATTAATCAAGTTTTTATTGGCTATGATCTACAGACAAATCTACCTCTTTCCAAGAGGAAAATTTACCTCCTGTCAATATGGTTTTGAATTAACTTGGTTTAAGCTTTCACTTAACTCAGTACTGCATTTAGAGGTTAATTAACTATAAAAAAATGTTAACATGAAAAAAGTTTAATAAAACTATCATAGAAAAAGGAAAACACTTTATTAAGAAAAAACATTAAACTAATTTAAATACATAAAGGTATCAAAGAATATTTAAATTCAAGTATTAAAACTATTTGTACTATGTAGTTATGAGTTCTGTGTCAGTCACGGTTGGGCCCGACGAGTCACCAAGTGAGATGGACAGAGCATCCCTTTTAGAATTTACCCCTTATGGAGGTAGCAATAAAAGATAGGAGCTGTTAGAAGAACATTCCAATTACATGGGAAAGTTGTAAAATAGACTGGAACCAGTTACTATGAATGGATCGCTCACCCTCCCCAGTACGAAGACATGGTAGCTGTAAAAATAAGGGAAAATGATTTGAATAGGGAGACAAACAAAACATTTCCCTTTTCTTGTATAGAGAGGCCATCTACAATACTGAGGAATTTCTTTCCTTCTTTAAAATAATTACCCGAAAAGAAAGTACCAGA
>BMAV01018318.1:21296-31589 GCA_019973955.1 Trichonephila inaurata madagascariensis | reverse complement strand
ACATGGTGTTTATATCTGAAAAAGGACCCCCAAAGGAATTTGGATACAAGGGCCACTCAAAGCTGTTTTGAAATTTCATATGTTTTTGTTTTAACCTTTTTAAGTGCAGTCAATTGGCTTCAGTACATAAATTTGCTTCGCAGATAATCGAACTTAGGTGATCATACTGACCATACAAAACCAGTGCGAGGGGTAGTTCCACGTCAAATTGGAATAGGCGTCAGCGAACAAGCAAAAAACAGATGGCTGAAATATGTGTCGAGGAAGTAGGTGGTCTTAAGATTGTATTAATTTTTTTCAAATTATGCTTCCTCAATGATATAGTTCAGTTCTTTTTATATCAATTAACGTTAGTATTGTATTTCGTTTTTGAATTTATTTTTAAGCTTGGGATATATTTTTTGGATAAATTTTATACATAAAATACTAATTTAAATGTTGTATGCTACAGATCTGTTTGGTATGAGTTCAAAATCTCTCCACAAACAAGTAGCATACCGATTGAAATCCTCCACCTATTTTAACTTTCTCCAGTGATCCTAAATTAAATTAGTATATAATTTTTTTTTGTACTTATGCTGGGTTTTTTTTTAGTCGACTTTTTGCCTAAAATCAAATGCTGCAATATGCATACAATAAGGTAAAACCATTCTATGCCTCATTATACACCATAATATTTTTTTGCTCTGGACTTTAAATTTTTTCACTAAGTAGTTGTTGAAATTTTTAAAAGTTGGGGCAATAACATTACACTCCCAAAGGACCTATTATGTATGATTTCAAAATATTATTTGGTGTTACTGCAAAATGCAACTGGGAAAGTTAAGATTTTCTGATGTATATTTTGTGTTCGTTTTTGTATTTATGTATTATCAAAACCCTATTGGCAACATTATATGAAAGGAAGCACATGGTTGCCAATTCACCGTGTACGACACATACAAAATTGGGGTTGACATAGTTGTAATAGTACCTTTGTTTGAAACTGTTTTTGTTGATTTTATCAAAATGTTGAACTTTAATTTTTTTATAGCTTTTTAACACTTTAATTTATTATAGCTAGCTGTACTCGGCCATGCATTCCTGTGGCTCAATTTGGCTAAAAAGAAAGAAAAGAAAAAGCACATTTCTAATATCTTTACCCGCTTGCCCTTGAGGTATGATTTTTTATATAAAAAATATGGGTAAATATTCATAAACAAAACTTTTCTAAACAGATTTCATTTGTAATTTAACAGGATACTCCAAGTTATTATGGTTTTTTGTCCATGTTATGAATCAAAATTATTGACATTGTCTCCATGGGTGAGGTGTCAAGTCTAAAAATAAACTTAAAATGGCTCTTTTTTTTAGGTTAAAGGGTTAATTTTACTGTGCTTATATGGGTAGACATTTTGTGTTGCTTCGTTCTTTGTGCAGATAGAAAATTGTCGCTTGTGCCTACTCTAGAACAGCAGTTGCCAACCTGCAGCACTTCATGAACCGCATAACGTATAACTTCATAATTTTTTGTGAACCTCTAATAGGATTGACCACTATATGGCAGACCACTACAGCTATATTTAAGTCTTTGCTTATGTTTCCATACCCTAGAAAATAAACTTCATGAAAAGCATTAACGAACCGACGACCTACAGAATGAAGCGTTTTGCCACGAATTTACTATGATTAGAATAGGTGATTTTCAAATTTCGATGGAAAGAGTCTGAAATTTGTTAAAAGTGGCAATTAAAAGTTTTTAGTAAAGTAAAATCCATGTTCCATAATATGTTATGTTTTTTTTTTGCTCATCTTTTTTAAACTAAACTTCATAAAAGTGTCAATAATGTCACAATTTTATGCGGACCATCCAAAATTTCTCAAAGATCACCAATTGATGACTTCTGCTGTGAAACACGCAACAGTACTTATTTATTAGCATCATCTTAACAAAATTGGTGCCACGCGCGTATCGCACTTTAATATCTAAATAAAGATTCTAACTTTTATTTTTGTAAAAAAAATCACATTTGGATGGAAAATGTTGTGATTCGCATGGCGGCTATTTGGCTGGGGTGATGCTAATATTTAAGTACCCAGAAAACAAATACCGTAAAATCCGGTGTATAACGTGCACTTTTAACACAAAAATAAGATTGAAATTCACGGGTGCGTGTTGTACGCTGTGTATAAAAATGATAGCTTTAAAAATAAAATTTTTAAAAAAAAAGAGATGTGCTTTAAAAAAAATTAGACTACAGCATTAATTGAAGTACTGCTATTTAAAAGAAACGACATTCCTTATGAATTTAAAGGGTTGTACTACTAGAAGTATTCTATTTTTTCAAAAACTTGGAATAATACCTCAAATAAAGGACTTCAAAATATAGAGCATTGCGTGTGTACATTCCAGGTTTCTACGTAAAAATGGGGTGCGCATTATATGGCAAATACACCTAAAAACTAAAAATTGTAGCTTGGAAGTATAGGTGCGTGTTATATGCCAGATTTTATGGTAATTGTCCATGTGAGAAGCAGTCTGTGTCTAGATCAGTGTTTCTCAAACTGTGGGGCGCGCCACCCTAGGGGGGCGTAATGACCCTATAAGGGGATCGCGAGCATATTGAAAGTAGAAAACAAAAATTTATTTTTAAAAATTATTAATTTACTAAAAGTAAACAAACAAAATATATTCTGACATAATAAAAAATTATGTACACATATTCTGACATAATAAAAAATAATGTACACATTTACACTGCAATAATACACTTATAAATATATCTGTACTACTCAATCTATTTTATAATTAGTTTAACAATACTAAGTTAAGAGCAATGACCCCATGGGATTGTCATATATAAAAATATATGCAAAAATGAGAGAGAGAACGCTTACCTTGATCATTTGTACGTTTTATAAATAATACCTTAAATGCTGATTAAAAATTGCTCGCTTCGCTCCCTAATGCCACGGTTTAAGACGTGGGCGACCGTCTGTGGTTGTATAGGGGGTCGGGTAGAAAAGGAATAAATAAGCAAATCCTTTGAAACAAGTAAATTCTTTGCAAACTCTGTCAAGGTCATTTTATTGCATTCGAAAGCCTTCGGAATAATTTTATAGATAGCAGTTCCCAGAAAAGATCGTACTTCGGAAAGACGTATTTATACATCTCGGGCAATTAATGCACTGACTGAACAAAACATTTATATACGCCAGTGGCATTTAAGAGATTAAAGTCGTATTGTAGATTTAGCGTCAAAGTATAGTATAATGGAATTCAATACATTGTTATTGTATGCGGGAAGGGGGGCGCGATGAAAATTATATATGATTGAATATTGGGTCGCAAATATTGAAAGTTTGAGAAGCACTGGTCTAGATATAAACCTCTCTATTTTAAAGATAGGCCCTTAAATGTGTTGATAACAATTGCTAATGCTAATCGAATTGTGAAATGAAAATATCTTCAGCCTCTCATTGCGTTGGAATTGAGCTGTGTCAATTGATGTACGTTTAAAGTTAAATATTTAATTAGAATTTTTTTATTTTTTCCCTCTCTTTTTGTTCCTGATTTTTCCTTTTTTTTTTTAATGTTTTGAAATTTAATATGTTTTTGTTTTAACTTTTTTTTATCATGACAGAGTCAATTAGCTTCACTACATAAAGATAATGCCTTGCAGGAAATCAAACTTAAGTCATCATACTCGCAAGGCAAAAGTAGTGCAACGAGTGTAATTGCACTTCAAACTGAGGAAGAACGGGCATCAGCAAAGGAGAAAAACAGACAAAGAATGACATAAACACATGCTGAGGGCGCAGCAGAGCAACATGCAGCCTGACTTGAGGATGCACATTTGCGAGCACAGTATTTGTGTTTTGCAACATCAGATCTGCTTTGCTCTCAGCAAAAGGAATACAGTAGGTTGCGAATGGCTGAATGATGTCTAACCAGAAACAGCACATCAGTCTGGTGAGCAATTACACAATAATAGTCACCTTTCACTCCATTACAACCCAGTGGAAGATTATAGGTTGAGCCAGCATGTTCTCATCAGCACAGTGAATAAAGTGTATCCTTATTGCAATGTACTGAAATTTAAGGGAGAAACAAAAGGAATATTTTGTACCGCGCTGAAAATTTAAACTGCCTCTACTTGGAGAACCACCAGAGCCATTAAAAACCTTGCCTGCCAGATATACTGTGGATTCAAAGTCATGCTTCCAAATGACAGTTTGTAAAAATGTGCATTTGTGAACATACCTCTGATTTAACAGAAATATCCATAAGCTCTGTAAAACTAACTCATTGCCCTTGAGGAATCCGGAGTGGAGCCATTTTTAAAATTTATCTTCAAACTTGAAGTCTCCACTATGAAGACAATGTAAATAAATTTAAATTCCTAGCATAAGGACAAAAATAAGCTGTAAGAACTACAAAAATTTGGTTTAAAAATTACAAATGAAATCAGCTAAGGAAAGTTTTGTGTAAATATATTCATACATTATATATATACAGTCGACTCTCGATAATTCGAACTTTCGATAATACAAACCTCTCGCTAATTCGAAGTATATGCTCAGCCCCTAGAAAAACTCTTGATATTTAGAACTAAAACCATACGTTTTGGTACTCTCAATATTTCGAAGTAAAATTTGTAGTTGGCCGGACTACAACACACGATAATTCGAAGTTATCCTATAAAACTCTCGATAATTCGAACCTTCAATATTATGAAGTTAGATTCACTTCCTGTGTACCTAATTATCCCACGAGCGGTTTTTTTTTACTGAACTTATTTTCAATGCAAATTGTGCACATTGATAGAATAACTACTTTATTATATTTCCGGTATTTGCTAAGCAGAATTTGGATTTATTCCTAAGCCATCTGTTTTTTCTTTTTCCGTTGATACCCAAGATTTAGATGGATAAAGGAAAAACTGCTTTCTTTTTTATTCTGTGCAGTAAGGAGTGATACTTCCTTTTACAAGTATTGCATAGTAATTTTGATTTGCGTTGAGTATTTATTACTAATAATGAGTCCCATTTAAACAGATGTTTTTTTAAAAATAAAGCACTCAAACTACATCCAAGATAATTCAACAGAATCGTTTTATGGCAGAGAATTGAAAGCGAGGAATAAAAACCTTTATATAAAAATGTACGTTGGAGAGACAGGAATTTAACTTTATTCTATTATTTTTTAAAAAAAGAGCGGTGATGTGCCATTAAGAATTGCTCCACGTGTCATAGTTGTCAATCCCTGCTATTAAGTATACCCCGTAGCTGAGTGTAAACTGTGAATACGCCTTGTGTTCATTTTAGATTCTAAATTTTAAATTAAAAATATTATTTTACTAAAGGTGTGGTGATTTACGTTTCCTACCTGTTAATTTCGATAAACCTTGGATCACTACTTTAGACCTCACCTCAGTGTGTCGACTTATCACGAGAAAGGAACGACATGTCTCCTTTTAAAAAGTACAAGTGCTTAACAATTTGTGAAAAGCAAAAGGTGATAGAATCAGTTGAAGAAAGGTGAGAGGAAGGTCGATGTAGCCAAAGCATTTGAAATCCCACTGAGCTCGCTCTCCACTATTCTGAAGAATAAAGAGAAAAATCTTAAGTGCATCTTCGAGTAGAGTGAGAAAACGTGTTAGTAAACGTAATTTTCTACTTCTTGAACAGTGTTTAGTTTCATGGATGAGACAGTGTCGAGGACAGAATATTCCGATGGGTGGCTTTTTATTGAAGGAAAAGGCTAAAGCATTCGCCAAAGAATTAGGAATCGAGTTTTCAGATAGCGAGGGATGACTTACAAATTTTAAGAAAAGGGGAATGGAATGGTCTTCAAAAAAATGTGCGTGGAAAGCTCAAGTGTCGACATTAACGTTTGTTTTAAGTGGCAGAACTCGCTTTCGGATCTAATAAAGGAGTACGAACCCCATAACATTTTCAACAAGGAAGAAACCGGACTCTTTTTCAAGTGTTTGCCAGAAAAAACATTTACATTCAAAAAAGAATAATGCCATGGAGGAAAACATAGCAAGGAGAGGTTAACTATTTTACTGGCTGTAAACATGGACGGCTCAGAAAAGGTTGCTCCTCTCGTCATAGGAAAATCTGCAAAACCTCGGTGTTTCAAGGGCATAAACCTGTTCTCTACTAAATACCACTCAAACAAGAAGGTATGGATGACCACCTAACTCTTTAATGAATGGCTGGTCTCACTGAACACGGATATGAAAAGAGAGAAATGACATATTCTCTTATTTTTAGACAACTGTACTGTGCACAATAACACACCACCTTTATCAAATGTGAAACTTCAATTTTCCCCTCCAAACTCAACCTCAAAACTTCAGCCACTCGACCAGGGCATCATACATAATTTTAAAACTTTTTATCGGCGTGAAGTTTTTAAAAGCGTTTTGGATAACCTCGAAAATCAGCAGAATGTAACTATTTCTATTTTAACAGCTTTGATCATGATTGACAAGGCTTGGAGAGCTGTTACTCCTTTTACAATTCACAGCTGTTTTAAAAAGTCAGGCTTCCCCTCACCGAATCTGGTTAATATGGACGATACACTCACTGAATTTAAAGCTGAACCATCCCTTTGGGAAGCTCTTACAGAACAAGATTTGACGTTTGACGACTACGTGTTGGTAGACAGGGACATTGCTGTATGGGGAGCTCTATCTGACGCTGAATTTGTGGCTTTGGACCACTATAATACAGAAAGTGATGAAGACGAATCGGAAGAGTTGACTCCGGTAACTCTGTCAGAAGCTAAAGAGTCACTAAACAAACTACGCAATTTTTTCCTTCAAAATCATGTTGATGCAGATATTTTACAGGCTTCATTTGTTCTAGAAAAATCTATTGACAAAGTTAGATTGAATGTCTTAAAACAAAAAAAAAGATAACAGATTTTTTCGACAAAAAGGATTAATTATAAATAGTATGTATATTCTTTTAATAGTTGTTTTCAAGACATAAGTGTATTCTTTTAATATAGGACTTTTAACTTCTCTTTTATTTTTATGCTGTATAAAATGTACTTTAAAAAAAATTATGTACAATTGTTACTTTATTACATAGTTTAAAATTTAAATGTGTTAGAAAAAAAACTTCTCTTCGTGTATTTTGAGAGTTTTTTCTTACCCTCTTGATAATTCGAACTCTTAATAATTCGAAGTTTTTCATTGGTCCCTCCAACTTCGAATTATCGAGAGTCGACTGTATATATATATATAATCATACCTCCAATACAAATGTTTAAATATACTGAAAACATGTGTTTTCTCTTTAACCAGACTGAGCCACAGCAACGCGTGGCAGGGTAAAGCTAGTTAATTATATAATGCATTCTCAATGTTCGAGTTTTGAAACACTATCAAGTAAATTATTTGAAGTTCTAAAAAATATGACTACTTTACTAGAAGGGATAATTATCCAAAATACTAAAAATTATAAGGTACAGAATATTGTACAGGAAATTCGAAGAACATATACAATAATATAAAATTTTTCATCAAAATAGTTCAGTTGTTAATATTTTTGTTTTTTGAAAGTTTTTTTGTCTTTTAGATTTTTTACAAATATGTAATTTTCGAATACGATGCAAATCGTTTAATGCGAAACAGTGGGGGATTGAAACTTTTTTTCGTGTTAAGGGATATTGCAAAAAAAAAAAAAAAAAAAAATCTCACCAAAATTAAGTTCATTAGAGTACATTTTATTTATACAGATATGAATATTCATGCATATTTAATAAAAATCAATGAAGTAAAATCATTCACAAGAACTTAATGAAATTTATTACAAAATTCGCTCATTAAGTCACTTTTTTCACGGATGCGATGTTGATTTAAAAAAAGTGAACTTTTGGAAATCATTCAGATTCAAAATACAACATCTAGAGCTGGTATTTTTAATATCCTTATAGATGTTTTGAAGAAATATAAATTACCAATGGGGAAAAGTGTGTTTGCCTTGCTTGATGGTGTGCCTACCATGATCAATATTACTAAAGGAGTTGTTGCAAGATTAAAAAAAAAACATGCAAACACCACGGCAATAATTATTTTGAGCATTTTTATTGCATTATACACCAGCAGGTACTGTGCTCCTAAGTTTTAAACATATGGCATATTTTAAAAATAGCCGCCAAATTTGTAAATTATATTCAAGAACAGACTTAATAATCCTAAATTAGCTTCATTTCTCGAAGATATAGAGAATGAATTCAATGATCAACTATATTACATCGAATTGAATGGTTTTCAGATTATAAAGTGTTAAAATGGTTCTTCAAATTGCTGGACAAAATTATAATTTTCTTGGAAATAAAAATATTATGAATGTACTGAATTAAAAGATGGATAGAGGACCTGGCTTTCTCAGTTGATAATACAAGCCATCTTAATCAACTTAATTTTAAGCTTAAAACTTAAGCAAAAATCATGTTGTTACAGCTATATTTGATAATATTAAATATTATTAATTTGGTGAAAATAAATAGAAAAAGAAAACTTCTCTCACTTTGAAAGCTGTCAATATCTGTTCATTAAATTCCATAAATTAAAATTTACTAAATGCGCTGACAAAATTAAATTGTTTTAAGCGGAATATTATTCATTTTAATTTTAAGAAATGGAGTTATAATTTCGCACTTTTACTTTATCTCTATCTATTGATATGGAAATTACTGATGAAAGCTTACAAATAAATTAATTGAAATCTAATGTGATTCTTTGTTGAAGCAAAAATCTATGGAAGTTGAAATTTTAGGTTCTTATACATGCTCGCATTTATCAGTAGATCTTTTTCCTAAATGTATCATTTGTTATGCGAATAATGACTATGTTTGGAAGCACTAATTTATGCGGGCAATTATTTTCTTTAATGGAAAATAGTGAGAATTCAGAAAGATAAGATTAACACAGTATTTCCCAAACTGTGGGTCGCGATAAACCTACGAGGGGGGCACGAGCACATCGAAAATAAAAGATTAAAAAAAATTATCTACTGGAATGAAGTAAATCAAAATACTTTCTGACATAATAAGAAATACACATTTACACTGATATAATTTATATACATCGTCTGCGATATTACGTCATCAAAAATAAAAGCTTCTACTTCAAAACCTCATTAGCTATCTTTGATACTATAACCAAATAAAAAACATTTTATTTGATTTGCTGTAATCCTATGATGAGAGATTTTTTTATTACGTTTTCTTTTAAAACATAAAATACTACTCTTTCAGAGAAAGAATAAAACCCAGACCCATAATCAAAAAAATTTTAGGAAGATAAAAAAATCATCACTGTTATATTATTGAAATATTGTACATTAGCTGTAGGCAGCAGAATGTATTTGCTGCGGTTTGATCTTCGAACTTTCTTGTACGGTTGGTTACGTCCCTGCTCTTATGTATGTTTTTTCATTTCGGGAAGTTGTAAATAAACTATTTCTGCTGCGCCTTTTTCCTTGTAAAATATTTTTATGATTTTTGGAAAAGCACAGAGAGCACTTTGAAAGATTACTTGGCGAAGATTTATTTTTATGAGTATTCCCAAACATATAAAGCATAATGAAAAACGTTTAACATAATTTTTTTAAAACATCCATATTGTATTAAATACACTTTCAATCCGGGAGTGGTCACGCCGAGCACAGAATGCACGAAATCGGTAATTCTGGCAAAACTGTTTAATCGTTACCAATGGCCCTGACACTATCCTCCTGTTTGACAGTCTTAACGTGAACTAAAATATATTTGTCACATATATCCTTCTGTTTTGGGAGTGACAAAAGTTTTTTTACAATCTTAAGGTACTTGTTTTGACTGAGTTCCCGGTGCGATCACTTTTTTACCAAAATATTTTCTGTGTTCATGCTACATCCCCTCATATGAATAACTTATTAATTTTGATTGCCTTGTTGTAAGACTTATTGTGGTTTGGTAAATGAGCATGATCAGCAGGTAAATGTTTGGTAAATGATCAGAATATATATATATATATATATATAATAGGCATCTTTGATCTCTATTGAAAGCTACTGAAAGAAGTTAAAACTGATAAAAAAAGGGATGAACCTGCTAAAGTAATGCATATTAAAGTAAATTTGAGAAAAACGATGAACATGAAAAGAAAGAAAAATTTCAAATGCTACCAAAAGAACTCCATCAACTAAAATATGAAGTCATAAGTATCAGAAGACACACTTTGCTTTGTTAAAAACACAAAAGCAAGCAAAAGTTCAACATGCTATTTGTCGAACATCAAAGGACAGTAA
>BMAV01018316.1:85579-98536 GCA_019973955.1 Trichonephila inaurata madagascariensis | reverse complement strand
GTGTGAAGTTCTGAGTCTCCTGAAGGCGAGACGGAATAAAGGGAAGAATGAGTTGTTCCAAGACCATCATTTGTAATGTTTATAGATTTGAATAAAAATGCAAATAGATAAAATTGATTATTCTAAAAATGTTTCTCACGTTCAGAAATATCTTTGAAAATTACTTCCTGTCCTTCATCCAGTTAGAATTTAAAATTACAGATACTTAGTTATCTGGATCATTTTCATCCAAAGCTTTAAGTATTCTTTATCGGGCAATATTCAGGGAAATAATTTTTTTTCCAAGTCAGAAAATTTTTAATGTTTTCCATGCATTGCACAAATTCTTTAAGGACCTCGACTGATTTATAGGCTATAGCTATATGAGAAAAGAGTCTCATATTTGCTTTTCTTATTTTTCTAAAAGGTTTTTTAATTACCTACGTATCAATGAAGAATGAGCCAGTATGAAATTAAATATTTTATCAACATTCATAACAGAAATTTGACGAATTTCTTACAAGTAAGATTTCCACTAATATTATGCAATATAATCTTAACACTTATGTGGACATTAAGCACTGTATCAAAATTTTTGCACGCAAGATTTCCTCTAAAACTATGCAATAGAAACTCAACCATTAAAGTGGAATTCAATTGCGGAGAATTTTGACAAAATTTTTTCCTGTTCCAATCATTGCAAAAGAACCATTGAGTTTTTCACAGAAGCCGAAACTACTTTCGTAAGCTCAACGAAAGTACTTCTGCGTAATACACAGCAGAACCATGCTTATCTTATAAATCACTGAAGGACTTTTGAAACTGCCTGATTAACAGTTATAAACTGGATGAAATTAATGTTTTACGACAATAGTCATCTCTACTTCAGATTTAGAGAATGAATTCATGCACAAATGTTTTTGCTGTTTGGTACAGTGAATAAATCATTACATTATTTCCACTTGCCTTTACAACAAATTTGAGAAATATGTTTCCTTCTTTTTTCTTTCCAACCATATATTTACGAGTAGTATCCTCTGTGGTTAAAGCAGATATATTTTGTTGAAGTCTAATACACATTTATAAAAAGTATATGTCAGCCTGGAATACAAAAATGTTCCACGTCGTTTCAGAGTGCAACATAAAAAAGTAGTAATAGCAAATGGTTTAATTTAGGGTTTTATTATTACAGTCGAACCTGTTTTTGGGCAGTCCTTTTGTTATGCGATTTTAGTTTTGTTATACAGCATAGGAAATTTTTTCTGCAGTATTTCGAAGAATTGGCTTGTTATATGAGGAACTAATGAAATTTTCGAACATTTTATTGTGCGGTTATTTTTATGCAATTTTTATCAAACGCTCAAAAACAGGTTCAATTCTATTGTTATAACTTTTCGAAAAATATGATAATCCTGCGTAGATTTCGTAAAATTTTCTTGCTTATGTTCCATCACCAGTCATGGAAGCAGAAATTGCGAGATGCTTTATATAAAGCAAACACGTAATCCCTACTTTTTTCGATAGTAAAATTTTGATTGAATTTTCAGGAATAGTATGCTTCAATTTTTATGATATTGACTGACCTTATCATCAGAACTAATCTTCTAAATTTTATCGATGATGTAACAAATTCGATAGTGTCATAAACGCCACATTTTTCATACTAAAATTAATTACTTAGTTTTTCATATTCCAACTTCTATGAATGATATTGCTTCATGTCGAGGTCATTGTAATATCATATCTAGGCAATGAAATGTGCATATGATTGAAATATAACCTGAATAAACGCTTAAGAAATTGGAAACTTGACAAATGTAAATTATTTTAAACTTTTTGGCAGGAATTTCATTTTCAAACTCTTGGGGTTGTTAAAAATATTTTTTAGAGTTCGCATATATTATTGGCATTGTAGTATTCCGTTCGAAGAATTTTTCTTCCTTTTTTTTCTGATTTATCTGGTTGGAAGCTTAAAAAGACAGAAATGTTGATGAGTTGAGGGAATTGTTTTTTTGATTTTGTGGGAGTATGTTGCGCTTAAGTTGAGGATGGGTCACCAGGAGCAATATGACACCTTATAGAAAATATTTGTTCGATATTTATTGCACCTGACACAATCAAATATATATTGTTGTTTCCTCTTCAGTTTTAGAGTTCGAAATAAATATTTTTTTAGACAGAAAACAAGGAAGATTTTAAAGGCAACTTTTTTCAGTAATTTAATTCATATTATAATTTTCATGATGTGTTTCTTTACTTACGAATTTTTTTAATATCGAAAACATAGATCATGGTGTTAGTGAAATACAAATCTAGTGTTAGAGCAGCCTTCTAGTTGAATAGATGGATGATATTTATTTTTTGAAAGGAAGAGTAATTTTTTATGCACACATAATACACATTTAAAGTGAAACATTTAGGCATAAGTTCTTACTCTGACAAATAGGTCTAAACACAATGCTCGCTGTAAAGTTCTTATCGGATAACGAATGACACGATCAAGCTGGTATTAATTTTTCACAAAACATTCCTGCTTCTAAGAGACACATATAAAATTAAATCCGATCCATCATCCAGTCTAAAATCTTTAGTGAAGATGTCCAGGAGTAGGCATAGGGTTGTTAGAAAATGATTAAAAAATGTTTGTTTGATATTTATTGCACGTGACAGCATCAAAAATATAATGTTGTTTTCTCTTCAATTTCAGAGTTCAAAATAAATATTTTTTTAAACAGAAAACGAGGAAGATTCTAAAGACAATTTATTTCAGGATATTAATTCATATTATAATTTTAATGACGTGTTTCTTTACTTAACGAATTTTTTTCATAAGGAAAACATAGATCCTAGTGTTCATGTGACCTACGAATCNATTACAATCATAATTCTTTATATTCATAAAAATATAGTCTTCGTTTATCTTCTTTTTGAGACGCTTAATTTTCTGCTTCTTTTGTACAAACTGCTCAGAATACGAATATTTTCCAAATCATATAATAATCAATCATAAAACTCTTGGTACTTTTTCTTTACCTAAGACTAATAAATTGTAATAATTCAGCGATACAATTACGAATAGCGAGGTGAAAAAATTCTGAAACCACTCTATATTGGTTATATAGGTCAAACAAAAAACAATGAGCTCTTAAAATCAAATCCATTATTATATCTGAAAATTTGGACAAAATATATTTTAGTCATACCAATGCACAAATAAAGTTTAAGTGTTTCAATGGCTGTAGAAGTCCAAGTGAAGTATAAGGGGAAAATCTGCAATTAGTTTTGGGCTTTTAATATTTCTATAACCGTTATATTTCTCTATTTCAGTCTCAAATTTTTGGAAAACAAAGAGATGCATTTTTTCAATAAAAGTCTTGCACTGTTACTAAATTATACTCTGAAAAGAAAAACAGAATGTGTTCTGCCCTAAATTTGGATTTTTTCATGCCGAGGTTTATCAAGGTAGCAAGTTGCAAACTAAGGCTTTCAGAGTTGTTTTACAGTGCCTGTAAAATATTTCCTGCAAGTCGTTAAAGAGAATCTCTGAACCTGATTAAGAAACTTTTTTTTATCTGAATATACTTTCTAGGAGATTTCAAAAATAGAGACCGATAAGTCTTGTAACTCAAGGGTATCGACTGGATTGGGATTGCAAAATTACAAATATAATTTTTTAAGAGTAGAAAAAGTCTTTTTCCCCTTTCTCATTTCCACTATTAGTGGTTTAAATGTTGTTTTTTCCTTAGAGTAATCATACTGTCTATATTAGTAGCAGAAAAACTGTTATATATATATATATATATATATTTCGATAACAATGTTAAAAATGATTCAGAAACAGTAAACATTTTTAAAAATGATGTTGGAAATGGAATAAATCTGCCCGGGTACTCCCTTCATGTCATCCTTTAAACCTCCTCCTGTTTATCAACGATAACAGTTCAATGAATTCGAAATTACGGTACTGATTGGATTATGAAGATGAAACGTTGCATGATATAATTAGGATACAATACTTCCATTGTTTTTACATTATCAATAAGATACAATTCATATTTAAAAATAAGAAGATCTAATGTCAAACAGGCAACGTATTCAAAAACCGAGGATTGTCAAAACTTCATCCAAATATTTTCCATACACATTTGCACAGCTTCTATGGGTTTAGCGAAGTATCTTTTTCAAATACATCAGAAAAAATTCCGTATGCTCTCGATATAATACGTCAAAATAAAAAGTCTGATACCAAAATAAAAAGTCTAATATTTTCTATTCTGGAAAATTACTGTTTATATGTAACGGCTTCGTAAAAATAAAAAAAAAATTAAATCGAAATTCCAAAGTAAGTTCAATACAAAATCGCAGTCAGGATGCAGTAGTCTTCCAAAACAGAAATTTCCGGGAGAAACAGATTCAAAAGAAGTACTATACGTAAAAAAAAAAATCAGTTCCCTATAGACAAACGTATTCCTAACTGTTCTGAAATTTTCACGGCATATCTCTTTCTTGGAAAAAGGCTGCAAAGGTGGAACCTGAATCATTACAAGGATCTGAAACCGCAAGCATCCAATTTTGTGGCCATCACATTTTGTCCTCCTAAAAATGATCATTTTTATGATGTTCATAAAAATCTGTTCTATCCTGGAATTTTGGACTCTGGCTGAATTAAAGAAAAAATATTCGAAAATTAAAAATTAACAAATATCAAAGGTACATTTAGTAGGGGTATTATCCCTAATACATTCAACAACGGATAAAACAAGACCACATGTTGCACGTCGTGGAATCACCTTCTTCGATACACAGAGTATTCGATTGTTACAGATCTGTCACCCATTGAAAACGTTTGTTCTTGTGTTGCTCTGAATGGTCTTCTTCCTCTCACCGAGTAATAAGGTTGAAGTAAGGTATGGACTTGAAGCAGCATGGAATGTATTGCCCGTTTCTTTTACGAAGCCCAGCTCACGCCTAAACAGGTAAAAGCTGTTTTAGTTAAAAAGAGTTTATGGCTGTTCTTACTAATTTTGCACTGCTGTTAACGCCCTAATTGTTTCCAATTTGATCATTTTGTCTTCGATACATGTACAATATATATCTTTTTGTATTTTTGTATTTTTTTCCTCCATGGTATTGCAGCTTTAATAGCCAACAGTGGTTTTCAAATCTTTCGAAATCTTAAACCTTATTTTTTTTCTCACATAATATACTGCAGCTTCCTGGTTTAACTCTCAGTCAACGTTTTGAGTATACCTTAAGGTAAATTTCTTGTTGTTGTTCTTTTTTCTCTTTTAGCAAAAATGATACCTTCAATATTTTGAATAATTTCTCGGGCCCCCCCGCGTTGGTTTCGCGTGATTTATTTGTTTATTTTACCCAGCTGCATTCTTCATTTATGCTTCTTTAAAATATAAATGGAGGAGGTTTCGAAAAAAATAATCATCTTTCTTAAGGGAAAAAAATTTAAACAGGAAGTGTTGGCGGCAACTAAAAATGTGATTCAAAAAAACATTTTTTTATTATTATTATTTTTGTTTCCTGTCTTTCTTTTTTTTATCTGTTTGGTACATTTATATTGGATAATTTTACTATTTTTTTTTTAATTTTTAAGAAAGTTGGAATATGTATATTCTTTCATCAATCTCTTATACTCTTTATGTTATTCTTATTTTTATTATATTTACTTTCTATTTGTATTACGTTCACCCACATGCAGGTATACAGTGCAATTACCTTTAAATTTGTATTTTGTCATTTTACTGCCTTCTAATGTTTAAAAAATGTAAACGTTGATTTTTTTTCACAATAAAATCTAGACGTTGGAGTGGTTGTTTCTCGAGACATCAGTTTGTAGCTCTAAACCCTTTTCTGGTGAGCTCGGTTCCTTTGGGCATTCCTCCCCCCCCCCCCCTTCCCTGCTTCAGACAAACACAAACAAGGTTTAAGAGAAAAGCCAAAACTCTTGGCTCGTTCAGAGTTCCGGATTACCCATGAACAATATAAATTTAGCTGGATGCGATGACAATGTAAGGGAAGCCAAATTCAAAATACACTAGACCGTTTCTGGTTTAAGTAGACGAAACCTTCAATACAGTTTCTAGCAATTAATTTACAATTCCTACTTTTTAGATACTAAGCTGATGATTCGTCAATGATAAACAAAGTCTTGGAACCTGTTTCATTTCTTTGTCTTGTCTACCCTTGAGACGTCTGAGAAAATCACTCCAGCTTTAACGTCATTATATACATATACTAAAGGCAGTCTTTCTAGAAGGTAAAAACATAACAAATCTAATAAATACTCGTATCCCAAAGTTGATTACTTAAAGCTTGATGCATTTCAGAAGTTAAAATGTAATTCATAAACAGGTAGAACCGGCTGACCCCTCCACACGAATAGCGATGGCTTTACCAGCAAACATTTACAAATCTTTCACAAAGTACATCACACGTAAACTTAGGGATTGGTACAAAAAGCTCAAAGATTTTTTACCAGCATCGTAGAACTTTTTTACGTGTAATGGAGTCTTTGAGAGCACAATTATCTCAATACACATAAATACCTAGGAAGAATCTTTATAGTCTGACACCACATCTCTAACTCGTTTAAGTTTGCTATAAAGTGAAAATCATTACTCTGGTGCAAACGTAATCAAGGCGTCGAACAACTATTTATAAACTTCAATAAAAATATTTACGATTTTTATTATGAGTTTTTTCATTAAGGAATATAACGTATTGCGTACATTGAAATCTAGAGAAACTGAAACAGGGCTGTCCACATACCGGCATGCTATTCTTTTAGAAGTCACTAAACCTTATACTGTATTTCCTGTACTTCCTTATACTGTCCTTCAGGATATACTCCTCATGTTTGTGTGTCCTTACGGAACTACATTATTCTAATCGCAAACCATGGACAAAAAGTGAGCAATTCCAATCTTCAATTGACTCTGTTTTAAAGATTATCTCTTGACAGTCAACCTACCTCCCTACAAATCCTCAATCTGGCAAAAGACAATTAAAATCAGTCATAAGTAGCAGGTTTCAAATTTCTCGAATTCATTGTTGATAAAGTGTAACAACATTTCTTGCCAACATTGGAATGACATATAGAAAGCAAAGCTTTAGAAAAAACAGACAACTGTATCCAAACCTTTGTCATTTTTCTTCCAGAGAATAGTTAATATATCAGAGAACGTCAAGCTCTCGAGTTAAGGGATTCCAAAATTTCCCACTGACTTTTCCAGGGATTTGTCGAAGTCTTAAGCAATGCCAACATCAGACGTAAGTGATTTTACGAGTATTCTTATTCAAAACTTCACAAAAAATTACGTATTTGGATCAAATAATTTTTTAAAGTATAAAGCTTGATTTATCCTAAAATTCTCGAATAACACTACTTTATATCATAGAAAACAAAAAGCTACATAAATATTGAAGACGTCATGAAAAAGTCAATGAATTACGGTTTTACTATGAGATTTCGTAGAATTCGAAAAAAGAGTTAGAACTCAAAAATATTCTATTTCTATTACTTCGAACACTTTTTATAATAGGAACACAAGTTTTAAGATATGTAGAAGTGTTTCTGTATTTAAACAAAACCATAAAATATGTACGAGATAATGGAAAGATTACGCCAGCCTATTATTTTTTCATTTCCCCCATCAATTAATAATTTAATTATATATAAATCTGAACTTTTTAAAAGCACAGATACGGACATTTTATTTATGGAACCTGGGCGTTATTATGTATATAATATGATACTCGTGATTGAATTTATTATGAACTGCTGCACCCAAACTTTAAGTACTGTACGTGTACCCTGAAATACGACCTTCTTTGTGCAGAGTTTCTGGCAGTTAAAAGTCATGCCTTTTCGTTTTTTTTTCCAGAATTCCCAAAGTCATTTTTCTTCCAGAGCATCGTTATATCAGAGAATTTCAAGCTCTCGAACGAAGGGATTCCAGGATTTCCCAGGGACTTTTCCAGGGATTTGTTGAAGACTTAAACAATGCCAACATCAGACGTAAGTGATACTATAAACTTTTACGTGTATTCTTATTCACAAAATCTCCCAACAAATTATATAATTAGACCAAATATTTTTTTACAGTATAAACCGTGATTTATTCTAAAATTCTCGAATAACACTACTATCTCTCATAGAAAACAAAAAAATTACACAGATATTGAAGACGTCATGAAAAAGTCAATGAATTACGGTTTGAATATGAGATTTCGTAGAATTTGAAAAAAAAAGAGTTTTTAAGACTCAAAGACCAAATCTTTCTATTACTTCAAACACTCTTCATAATAGAAAGACAAGTTTTAAGATATGCAAAAGTGTTTCTGTATTTAAACAAAAACATAAAATGAGATACGAGATAATGGAAAAATTACACCAGCCGATTCTTTCTTTATCTCACCATCAATTAATATTTTAATTATATATATTTGAACTTATTAAAAGCACAGACACTGATTTTTTAATTATAGAGTCTGCGAATTTTATTATGTACATAGTTTAATATTCGTGATTGAATTTCTTAAAAAATTCATCTCCCAATTTTTAAAGTATTGTAAATACACCCTGAAATACGACCTTCATCTGCGTGCAGAGTTTCTGGCAGTTAAAAGTCATGCTTTTTCGCTTTTTTCCAGAATACATAAACAAGCATTTAATAAAATAATATAGCTTCTGCAGAAATAGTAAATGGAACTTTCGAATAGCGGGCATGAAAGACCTCATTTTCTTTTGAAAAACCAGAAGAAAAAAAAATTTGGGGGCAAAAATAAAATTTATTTTTATAAATAAGATAAACGAATACAAACTTTTAACATTAGAAAAAAGCAAATAATGAAATGTTTACAGTTTTATGTAAAATTAATCACGATTTTACTACTTAATTAAGAGTAACGACAAGCATCAAAGACAGCCAGAAATATACCTGTTACAAAATTGCAGAAACGTATAGATTGTTGTGACACATTACAACATTGCAAAACATATGAAATAGAAAATAAATCTTTCAGTTAATGTTTAAACCCCAAACCAAGTTAAAAATAAGTTAAAGGTCTAAGGAATATAAAAGTCACAGCCCTCACCTAGCCTTTTTACCTTCCCCTCATGTACATTAATTCGCATCTAAGAAAACTAAAAAGAGTTTTTAAAATAACGTAAAGAAACATGAATTTATGAATTTTGCACAAATCTTCGGTTAAAAAATAAACCTGCACGATTTTTAATCTCATTACAAACGAACGATTTTATTCAGTTTATTTACCGTGCAGGAAAAAATGTATTACTCCTTCGTCTATATAAAAAAAAATGTATACTGTCCTTTTATAAAAAGCGGACGTTTCAGAAATTTTATTGTTTTATATTCGGTAATTTAATACCATAATGAGTGCTATTCTATACCTTTTTGTTTCTTACTTAAAATTAACTGATGCAAAACATTTATTGATATTCAACTTTAATAAAATATTTCAGACATTTGTCGAATTTAAAACTATATTCAAATATTTTCTAAGTAAGAAGAAAATTTTATCAAAAGAAATTCGAAGTACTGGCATTCTACATCAATTTAAAAATTATTTCTTCAAAAAATTTGCCAAATGTTAAGTTATACAGGGGGGGAAATGCTTATTCTCGGACAAAACAATCTAGGACGTGCAACATTTCTTCTACTTGACGGACATTACGAATACAAAGGTCGATTCAGAATTTTAAAATCTTAATGGCCAGACTTTTCGGAAGTCTGGTTGCATAATGATAACACGTTCTTTTCCGTGATGAGTCGAAATTCCCCCCAAAAGTTATTAAGTTGTAATAGTATATCATTAGATGACAAGTAAACTAATGACCGTATTTTAATGATGAAAAAGTTTCAAAGAAAGAGTGTGCTTCAGAAGCTGTAAACTAAGAGATCGTAGCTTTAAATTCAGATCCAAAAACTAGTTCTTGTCGATAGAAAGCTATAAGCATATTCATATGTAAGACGCTACAAAGAAAGTAAAATGCGAAACATTATGTCTAAAAGTTGTATTATAAGCAATGTAGCCCTGAAAGCACTTTATTTTATGAAAAGAATTTTTTAAGTCAATCTGGGTTAAATATTTTATTAAGAAAAAGGGAGAGAGAAAAAGGGATATACATGGTTTCTTAGGTCATATTATTCTCCTATTCGAATCGAAGAAAATACACTTTCTGACTTGGAGTATACCCTGAATGGTTTAAAAAATACTTCAACTTATAATGGAAATTTGTCACCAACCAAATCCCTAACACATAAAGCGCATTACCTATTCCAGAAGCAAGAAGAAAAAAAACTTACTAAAAGTTTGTTACTCATATTATTAAAAGTTCTCTGCAAAACCTTCTTCAAGAAGAGAATAACGGCACCACCGTAAAATCCACCCCTAAACTTTGGAGTACATTAAAATTATTCCCACTTTTGTAGTGCAGTGGCGTGTAAAATTGATCTTATACATCCTAAGTTAAAAAGGTACCTGTGAGTGCACAAAACCTAGCTTCAATTCAAGTACATCCATGGCCTTTGAATTGTATTCAAATTATTCTCATTTTGCNAACACCAGGATCTATGTTTTCCTTATGAAATAAATTCGTTAAGTAAAGAAACACATCATGAAAATTATAATATAATATAATATCCTGAAATAAGTTGTCTTTAGAATCTTCCTCGTTTTCTGTCTAAATTTTTTTTTTTTATTTTGAACTCTGAAATTGAAGAGAAAACAACTTTATATTTTTGATGCTGTCAAGTGCAATAAATATCAAAAAAACTTTTCTAATCATTTTCTAACAACCCTATGCCTACTCCTGGACATCTTCACTTTAGATTTTAGACTGGATGATGGATCGGATTAAATTTTATATATGTCTCTTAGAAGAAGGAATGTTTTGTTAAAAATTAATACCAGCTTGTTCGTGTTGTTTTTATCCGATAAGAACTTTACAACGAGCATTATGTTTAGACCTATTCTCAGACTAAGAACTTATGCCTATATTTTTGACCTTAAATGTGTATTATGTGTGCATAAAACATTACTTTTCCTTTCAAAAAATAAATGTCATCCTTTTATTCAACTAGAAGACAGCAAAAACACTAGATTTGTATTTCATTAACCTCATGATTTATGTTTTCGTTATGAAAAAAATTCGTTAAGTAAAGAAAAACATCATGAAAATTATAATATGAATTAAATTACTGAAAAAAGTTCCCTTTAAAATCTTCCTCGTTTTCTGTCTAAAAAAATATTTATTTCGAACTCTAAAACTGAAGAGGAAAAATCAATATAAATTTGATTCTGTCAGGTGCAATAAACAACCAAACATTTTCTATAAGGTATCATATTGCTCTTGAAGACCTATGCTCAACTTAAACGCAACATACTCCCACAAAATCAAAACAACAATTCCCTCAACTCATCAACATTTCGGTCTTTTTAAGCTCTCGACCAGATAAATCAGAAAAAGAAAAATGAAAAAAAATTCTTCGAACGGAAAACTACAATGCCAATAATATATGCGAACTCTAAAAAATATTTTTAACAACCCTATTAATACTCCTTGAAGCTTTCATTGGGAATTTAGACTCCGAAATGGATGATGGATTGGAATAAATTTTCAAAAAAGTCTCTTAGAAGAATTTTTTATGAAAAGATATTATTCCTCATTATTTCATTGTCATTATTCAAAAACAAAACAGAGTAAATAATTATAACTATATAAACTATTTCAATAAAAAATTTCTGCGGAAAATATTCAAAAAAGTACTATTTGAATTGAATATTATAATCTGAAAGGTTTCAATGAATACTGTTGAAGCAGTACGACATAATACTTATTAGAAACAGTATTACTTTCTGGATTAAATCACAATTATATATATATCGAGAAAATCAGCTAACAAAGTGGATATGATGGTGGTGGATATTCTCATATTGTTCAAGATTTTTTTTAAAAAATACGCCACTTTAATGCCAATCATGAAAATCTTTTTTTCAAATTTTCTTAGGTGTGTGTGTTTTTTTTTAAAGCCACTTGGCGCATTTAGCTTTGAAGGAGATTTCAAAAACTTTTAATTCGGTTATCATTTTTCAAATCCAATAATATTTTTCAACACTGTACTTCACTAGAATTCGAAATCGAAGATTGGGATTCGAACAATCGTGCCAGTTCGTCAATATTTTAGTCTTTTTATGTACTTGACCATATAAATCTGAAGAAAAAAAAAAGAGGAACATTGTAATGTTCATAATACTAGCAACTCTAAAAGGACATTAATGGGAGATATTAGAGAAACTCCAAGAAATATTCTTCTGTGATTTTAGACTCTTACATGGAAAATGGATTTAAAGAAATTTTCAAAAATATCTCCAAAGGGAAGGAATACTTTGAGAAAAATCGATTTCATCTATTATGATAATATTGCCTTTACACAAATCCAAACAATGTCAATGCACAATGTTGAAAATTTCCAATATTTAAATGTTTTTGCACGCCACCAACTGCGTCTCCTACGATATTTCTGATTTTCCTAGAATCAAACACAAATAGTTATCATCGTTTCTTACAAACCCATCGTTGAAATTTTTCTCAATTCTTAATTTTTATGAAGTAATTTTTAAATATTTTTTTTTTAGTTTTTTCAAATAAAACAGTGATTCGCATTCATGCCCTTAAGAAACTGTAAAATGTGAAATTTTACCTTGAATATGTTATCTAAGTTTTAGCATAAGAGTTTGAAAATGAAATTCCTGCCAAAAAGTTTAAAATAATTTACATTTGTCAAGTTTCCAATTTCTTAAGCGTTTATTCAGGTAATATTTCAATCATATGCACATTTCATTGCCTAGATATGAAATTAAAATGTCCTCGACATGAAGCAAGATCATTCAAAGAAGTTGGAATATGAAAAACTATGTAATTAATTTTAGTATGAACAA
>BMAV01018316.1:41638-64316 GCA_019973955.1 Trichonephila inaurata madagascariensis | reverse complement strand
ACTGTATCATCCACCAAGATATTTTGTACATCCTTCTCAAACTTTGATCATGAGATAAATGTTGTTGAACAAGTGATTAATTTCATCCAGCTCAATTGTTTTAATCAAAGACAATTCTTGAGAGGTTATGAAGCTAAATATGGCGCTGTTATGTATTACGCTGAAGTTAATTGAGCTGAAAAAAGATGCTTCAATGACTGTGAAGATCAATATGGTAGGAGAGGAAAAAGGATTTAAGGACTCCTTCACTTTCATATTACACATAAAGTTTTGAGCTTTTATTGTTTGAGGTTTTGCTGAAAAAATTCGTTTACACGGCTACATATATTTCTTCATTCCTACAAGAATATTGAAATCTCTTTTAGCAGAAATGTGAGATTTCTCCAAATATTGAGCGATAGATAATACGTAGGGATATCAATATATCAAATCCTGACATTTTAAAATCTGTGAATACATAAATTACACTTACAGGATTTTATTTCAAAATATGGTATAAATCAATATTTGTGGAGAAAGTATTGATAAAGAAAAATATTGGATTTTTTTTAATCTTATAAGTCTTCAGCACATTGTCAACAATATCAATTCAATTGATTCAAAATTTCGGTCCTGATTGGATTACGAAGGCAGAGAGTTGTATTTTATGATTATGATATAGTACTTCAATTGGCTTTACATTATCAAACAGATATAGGTCACGTTTCAAAGTAAGATGGGACTACACGACGGAACCGCTCAATAAATATTTTTCTTTTTTTTGCCAATAATACCTTTGTCATAATCAATTCTATTCCAAAAACTGAAGATGTACGTCTGAAATATCTATTACTAATTTTAATGCTCTAAGGTTCTCAATAAAAACTCTAAATTGATGATTCGTTAATCAGTAAACCAGTGATTCATTATTTTGTTCCGTCTCTCCTTAGATGAATGAGAACGTCACTCCAGCTTTAATGTCATTATAAGCATATATATAGGGCAGTGTATCTCGAAGGTAATAGCATAGCTAAAACAAGGGATCTGGGTTCAAACTGTTGATTACTCAAATGTCAAGTTTAATTCTAATTCATAAAAAGGTAGTATTGGCTGGCCATTCTTATCGAATACTAATGACTTTATCAGAACACATTTACAAAAATTTCACACGACGAAGACTATTCCGAAAGGAGAGATGATAGCACCGTTGTGACGACGTTGGCAACAATTTTCTACAAAACATTGACAGAGATGTGCTGCATTAGAGCTTAAAGAATTTGAAAACTTATTTTCTCGAACATCTGCAGACTCTGTAAGGAATGAAGAGCAACAGCAACGATGGATACAGGGCAGCATCCTCCTATGAAACAGCATCGCCTATGACTACACAGTTCACTCAACAAGAAGTCCTGAAACTGATCAAGAACATGTAAGATAATAATTTCATTGAGCTGCCATCAAGTCCTGGGACATTTTTCATCATTTTACTCAGGAAGAACGACGGTTCTACCAAATTTTGTGTGGTCTATCGCCACCACTCGTGGTTTATGGACAGCTACTTACTAAAAAAGAATAAATGACACACTCGACACACTTGCCTTCAATATCTGGTATTCTACTTTGAATTTTAAAAGCGGACGTTGGCATGTAAAAATCCATCCTGAAGATAAAGAGAAGACTGTATTCACCACCGGAGAAGGAATGTGGCAAAACAAGATTATTCCTTTTGGCTTGAGTAATACACCAGCAATTGTAGAGAGCTTACGGTGGACTTTCATACGAGACCTGCATGGTTTATTTTTGATGGCATTATCATCATATCGCGTTCCTTCAAAGAATATCTTAAAAATACCAGACGTGTTTTTAAATACTGAAAGAAGTGAATCTTAAGTTAAGACCATCCAAGTAGCAACTGTTCCATCGTGAAGTCAGCCACCTATCTCGGGAAATCATTTCGATGGAATGTGTCCGATCTTGCTGAGAAACTTCACATGCCTTCCATTAGGAACTGATACTTATGGTTGATAGGACTTTTTTGTTAGCATTCAAGAAATTTCTATCTCGTGCTGGAATAGCGAATAAAATTTAGATTTTTCAAATTTAGAACGAAGTAAATAATCGAAGTAACAGAAAAAATAAGAGAAAAATTCCTTAAAAAAAGGCCGATCCATATAATACACGTGTTATATAAACGTAATACGTAATATACGTAATCTACTTAATCATGTTGAGTGTGACGGAAAGACAGAATCTTACCCAATGATTCCGACTCCGTAAATTATATAAATTTTAAATAAAAATTTAGAACGTTAGATAGAACTTGGATTTAAATATAAGGAATATATACAAAAAGAATGATATTAGTCGAATCAATCGTCAACTCTGCAATCTGTTTTTATCAACGTTCAGCTAAAGACGAGTCTCGATGATTAATTAACAACACATGAACCTCAAAACTTTTAATGTGAGAAACTGATGAAGCCAAGAAACTGAATAAGGCATTTAATATCTTCCTATATTATTCTAGTCTGTAACTGCATGATGGATTTAAAGCAATTTTCAAACCTATCCGTACAGGAATATATTTTGAGAAAGATTTACTTCTTCTATTTATGATTTTTTTTCTCGTCTTCTTAAATAATTCAAATATATCTATTGTACATTTTCAAATTTATCTGAATTTTCGGAAAAATGACACGACAACAATCACTTTAATTCAATATAATTAATGTGGGAAATCCAAATCTTTCAAGTCACATCTACGTGAGTCAGTCAAAACAGTGAGAACTAAAAGAACAATAATTCAAAATCATAATTTATATTTTAAAAATGATTCTGAACATGAATTGAATCTTCTTTTTAACTATCGGGGATTTTACTCATTAAAACAACTCTGACATACTTCTTACATGTTTAGCAGTACTACAGCTGAAAAGAAACTAGCGGTATTACAGCTGACATATCAATATTTTCAATATTTTAAGTACAATATTTAGTATGAATAAATATTTTGAGAACATACTGTTTCGTGGTAAATATTGTTTTCCTCTCATCATACAAGCCTGCGGCTGATTATCTTTTGTATGAGTCCTTGTAATTCGATATTTCTCTCGTGATTGGATCATGAAAATGAAGAGTTGCTTGGAATCATCAAATGCTTCTAAATGCTTTTTACTTAATTATTTGTTCTATGTTTTTAAAAAGAATAATTCCGTTTCAATAAAACAAATATTTTTTTTCTTATTATTTCAGTGCGGAAACTGTGTTTTTTTCATAGATTAGTAATATATCTCTCTCTGTGTCTGGCTGGATCACAGAATTACATTTTTTCCATAATTGCTTATCATTCTTACGCATTTCATTTTAAAAGGATAACTTTTTGGTAGTTCCAACTTTAATTTCGTAATTCATAAATTGCAAAACGATTCAGAACAATTCTGCTTTTAACCAGAAGCCGTGCTTTGTCCATCACTTTCTCAAAGCATATCGTATATTAGTTTGTCTGGTGTGACAATTGCGAGACGCGTGGAAGATCTCGTAAAAGATACATACGCTACGGCCAAAGCCCGATATTCGGCCAATTCACCTTTTGTGCAAGAGGTATGGCCATTGCATTTAATATAGTATGTTCTAATTTAGCTGGCCATTTTGAGAAGTGGCTTGTAATCCTTGACGAAAGCCCGATGTGATAATGGTGCTTTGACCGGTGGGCGTCACATCTGTCGCTTCTGTTGTAAATTAAGAAAAATGTATTGACACTTATGTATAAAATATAAATAAGAACGTGTTGTAGGGGAAATTCTACAGATGGCGCCAACAAAGAAATGTCTTAAAATTAAACTAACAACAAAACTATTTTTCCTTCATATATTTTTAACCTTTATATATATATATATATATATATATATGCTATTTTTTTTGAAAAAAATTTCATGTTTCGAAGCGATATTTCGAGAGACAATGCAATTTGGGATTTTCAACATTATGTCTATGAAGCAGGATAATACTAAGGATCATAATCAAAGTTAGTGGTCAGATTGAGTTCCACATTATCCTTTGTAAATATACATTATACACAACGCATTTGCTTAAGATATAATTCTTCTTTTTGAAGGGAGCAGATCTAATCTTCTGCACGTTATCACGCTTTGATAATAAATACGTTCGCTGAATAATTTCTATTATGGCTTTAATATGAGAAAAAAATTTTCACGTGATCATATTTTTATATATTACAAGATCATTTTTAACTCAGAGGCATTACTTATATTTGAAATCGTTTATGAATAACAAAATTCGATTTTTTTAGAACGATTATATAATGTATTTCTAACAATGTTAAGTTAATAGTATTGTATATTAAACATAGTTTTATATTTCACGTAATATTTTAAACTATCAATATTTCTTATTTTAAAGAGACCTACAGATAAATATGTATAAAAATCTGAAATTTCAAATTCAATACAATTCCATTTGCAAGCTTATCACCGGAAATATCGATATCGATAGATAAAGGCAAAATAAAGAGACGAAACTGTAATTCAGAACATTATGAATCGGAAAATCTATCGAATTCTGTCTTTAAGAATTTAATTTGGTGAGCATATTCTGTAAAATTTCATTTGGGTAATCTGATAAATAGATATGGACAGCTTTTAAATGAGTGAGACAAGATTTCTTATTGTATCTGCTACCGCAAAAGAAATAATTTTTTGTAAAGTGTTGATATCAAACAGTGTTGCAACAATTTTTTTCTGGAAGCTATTATTAAAAGGGACTATATGTATACGGAATATATTCATGTTTTCTTTGTCAATGTCGTAATATGGAATAATTAAATGTATAAACGCATCATTACAACTATAGTGTAAATTAATGTGTTGAGAAAAATTACGTTTAAAATATTGCTTGTTTACATTTCTAAAAAATACTGAATTCTGAAAATAAAATGAAAAAAAAAAGATTTATTCTATTCTGAAGGCAAATAATCAGTGTAAATGCTTTATCTAACGGAAGCATGTATTATTCCCGAAAATCCATGTTGCACTTGGGACACTAAATAGTCACTCAGTTTGAAAGTAATAGCGTTTTACTCAAACAATGGTGAAACTTCATAAACATTTCAGTCATATCCATAATATAACTCATAAAATCGACACTGAAATTGAAAGGGCGTAAAATTTTTACACAAGTTCAAAAACAAAAGCAAATAACTCATATCAACATTTTAGACTTAAGTACATGAAAAGATAAATGTCAAGGAAAAGAGAGATACGTCCTAAAAAGAACATTAAAATTGTAAAGAATTCCTATAAAGGTATATTACAATGCTCAGAAGATTTACGAATTCTACAGAGGTATAAATTAGTTCGACAGGACTACCTTGCATTATATTTTCGAGTTATTTACGACCCTAACTGAATAATGAACAGGAAGAACTTTTGAAATATATTTCCAAAATCAGAAATATTTTTACGAAAACCTATCTGATCTACTTAAGGCCTGTAATCAAAAATAAGAATGTAAATGTTGCGATGAATTTTTTAATAAAGAAACCTGTTAATACTCATTTTCTACAGGTATTACTAATACGAAAAATAAGGGACAAAACACTATTGTACTAAGTAAAAGTCGTTTGAAATTAATTCTGAAACTTATACTATTGAACTCTGAAAAGGATGTTAAAAACATATCACAACATATAACAATAAATTTGACACTTTGCGGCAGAATGTCCAGGTAAACTTTAAAGGGCTATTTCATGCACTTTCCTTTTAAGATCTCTCGTAGAAAACAAAAAAGACAAAAAATTATATAAATATTGATGACGTCAATTTTTTAAAAAGTCAATGAATTAATGCTTTACTGCAAGGCTTCGCAGTACTAGAAAAAAGATTTTTAGGACACAAATACCAAATCTGGATGCTACTTCAAACACTCTTCATAATAGGAACACAAGTTTTAAAATATACAGAAGTGCTTCTGTGTTATTTAAACAAAATCATAAAATGAGATACGTGATAATGGAAAGAGGACGCCATCTGATTCTTTCTTCATTTCTCCAATCAATTAATAATTTGATTACATATAAATTTGAACTTTTTAAAAGCTCAGACACGGACTTTTTATTTGTAGAACCTAGCTACTATTATATACATAAGATGATTCTCGTAAATGATTATCTTTAAAATCCAGAGCTCCCAGTCTTGAAGTCAAGTAGATGTACCCTGAAATACAGCCTTCATCTCTGTTCAGAGTTTCTTGTGGTTAGAAGTCATGTCTTTTCGTTTTATATATATATATATATATATATATACCCAAAATTCCCACGGAATACTTAATTTAACAATGTAGCTTCTACAGAAATAGTACATGGAACTTTCGAAAAGCGGGCATCAAATACTCATTTTGTTTTCGAAAACCTGAAAAAAACTTTTTTTGGGAAATATAATATTTATTTTTATAAAGAGGATAAATGAATACAGGTTTCTATCATTAGTAAAAAGGATACGCTGATTCTAAATATACACCAAATTGTCTAGAGGTTCATGTAAAACGGCTCACGGTTTTTCGTCTTAAGCAAGTGTAACGGCAATCACCAAAGCCGGTAGAAAATATACCTGTTACAAAATTGCAGAAACGTATACATTTTAATGACATATTACAACGTTACACTATATATGAAACAGAAAATAATTCTTTCAATTTAGGTTAAGGCCTCACACAAGTCACGTAATAATAAGTTCAAAGCTCTCGGGACGAAAAAAAATCACAACCTTCAAGTAGCTTTTTGACACTTTCCGCACAATTTCATTATCTACAATAATCCTCATCAAAGTAAACTAAAAAGGGTTCCTAAAAAAGTAACGAAATATAAGAGTTATGAAATTTGCCCAAATCATTGATCTCATCACCAAACTAAAATAAAAAAGGCCAAGAACCCTTACATATTACGAATAATCCTTTTGATTCAATGTTTTCTGTTTCGCAAAGTGTTACGTACTGGATACTAGGTGTGCCTAAATTACATTTATAAGACTTTATTTAACGAAAAAGAATATTTAGCTCATTCATAAATTCATTTCTTTAAGACACGATGTGCGTGTGTGTGAACTGCACTGTATGTAACTCTCATCATCCTTGTCATTCTACTTTACGTCCTGGAAAAATAAATGCTTACCTCTTTTGCTCATGATAATTCAAAAATCTTTATCTCATCACCAAAATAAAACAAAAAAAAGCCAAGAACCTTTACATGGATTGAATAATCTTTTTAGTTAAATCTTTTCTCTTTCGCAAAATGTTACCAAATTGAAAACAAGCTGAACGTGTAAAAAAAATATGTTATTTAATAAAATCAGGCCATTGAGCAAATAAATATGCATGGCTCACGATCTCACAGAGCTAAGCACAAACCGACTCAACTGACTTTCGAATAAATAAGTAATGATATTGTATGGTGGTTATCGTAGTTATAGACAGGCGGGCACAGTAAAGGAAAAATCAGATATTTTACTCTGAGCTGCAAAATCTCCATCTTATCTCATCACCAAAATGAAACAAAAAGATCCAAGAACTTTTACATACATGGCAGTATCAACACAGTTCCTATTACTGAAGGTCCTTGTTTTAAAGACGTTGTACTAATTTTAATGTTCTGAGCCTCTCTGAAGTTGACAATTTTGACCACTCTAATTATAAAACAATGTCAGGATCACATTCAAGCTACAAGACAGCACCTTTACCTCAATCCATCATTACTACGAATATTGTCAGACAGACAGACACCAGCGAAGGTAAAGTTTAAGACCAAACTGCTTGACTTGCTCAGAGCCCAGAATTACACATAAGCAATTTAGTGGGAATTGCTGGAAGTGTAATGGAAGTATCTTTCAAAATGCATTAGTTAGTTATTGGTCTAAATGGACGAAAACTTCAATATCTCTTTTCCATACTTGCAATAAATTTTCAGCTCCATATTTCAACCCCTAAGCTGTTGATTCGACAAATAAGAATTCTTATCTTAGAACAGCTTTTTCATCCCTTTGTCCCGTCTTGCCTTCAGACGAGAAATGCACTTTTAAAGGTGAACGTGTACAGAATATTTTTCCTAAAAACACATATCCCATTTTAGGGCAAAAATTTGGGACATAAATTTTAAACAGTAACAAGTGAATCGAACACTTTTGCTGCCATATCAAACTTTTACATTTGTTTTCTAGATAAATGTAAAGAAGAAGTGTGAGTATAAAAAGTAATGTTACAATGTTCACAATACACAAGGTTCTTAGTGAATCCTCATGTGGTTTTACAGTCTAACTGGATGATGGGTCTGAATAAATTTAGAAAGATATCTGTGATTAGGAGAAATGTTTAGAACAAAATCGATTTCATTTATTACTGATTACATTGAAAACTAAAAGAAGACTATTTTTTTTTCTGTCACACATCAAAGCAGAACAAAAATGAGATCTCATCAGTCGATAGTCTTTCATATATCCCGCTTCTAAGTTTAGCTTTCACTTTTTTTAGATTATTCACCTCTTCGAAAATAAAACCAAAAAAAAAAATATCTCGTTATACTTATGTCTCATTCTTTTAGGGAAACGATGTTTTTTTTGTAACTTATACTTCCGATGAATACATAATTCTCATATAAAATAATCAAATAAAAGTAAAAATATCCAGAATATAAATAAAAATATTTTACTTATTACTTAATAAAAGTTTCTATTCAATAATTAATTGTCATTTCGAAAATAGCCATTTTTAGTGCTATAAAATACCTTCCAAGTTAAAATGTGAAAGTTTATACATTTACACCTCTTTATTACTGAAATATATTTCTTTTCAATAATGAAATAATTGGTTAAATGACGAATTGCATCATGGTAATTATAAAAAGGTACATTTAAGAACTTGCTTCTTTATCTCTCTAAAAGTTTAATTCACACCTGTTCCATTTCAAATTCTTTCGATATTTATGGAAACAAAGGTAGTACATTTCTACCTGGCATCCTTGAAGGTTAACTTATAAAGAAAATTGTTCCTAAAAATTCACATTGCTTGCGATGTCCCAATCAATTTATCATTAGCTACCCTTCTACACAAAGGAATAGCTCAATATATATTTTTTTCTAATTGTTCCAGTGATACAGCTCTTTCAGCATCAACACAGTTCCCATTACTACAGATCCTTTTTTGAAAGAACTTTTGCTGATTTTAATGTTCTGAGCCTCTCAGTACAATCTCTGAAGTTGACAATTTTGACGGCTCTTATTATAAAGCAATGCCAGGATCATTCAAGCTACAAGACAGCACCTTTATCTCAGTCCATCATTACAACGAATACTATCAGGTAGACAGACACCAGCGAAGGTAAAATTTGAGACCAAACTGCTTGACTTGTTCAGAGCTCAGAATTACACGTAAGCAATTTAGCTGGAATTGCTGGAAATGCATTAGTTAGTTATTGGTCTAAGTGGATGAAAACTTCAATATCTCTTTTCCGGTACTTGCAATAAATTTACAGCTCCATCTTTCAACCACTAAGCTGTTGATTCGACACATAGAAGTCTTATCTTAGAACAGCTGATTCATTCCTTTGTCCCGTCTTGCCTTCAGACGAGAAATGCACTTTTGAAGGTGAACGTGTAAAGAATATTTTTCCTAAAAACACGTCCCATTTTTAGGGCAAAAATTTTGGCCACAATTTTAAAACAGTAACAAGTGAATTGAACACTTTTGCTGCCATATCAAACTTTTACATTTGTTTTCTAGATAAATGTAAAGAATTGTGAATGAAAATTCCTAAAAAGGAATGTTACAAAGGAATGTTCACAACACGCAAGGTTCTTAGTGAATCCCCACGTGTGGTTTTACAGTCTAACTGAATGATGGATCTGAAAAAATTTAGCAAGATATCTGAGATTGGGAAAAATATTAGAACAAAATCGATTTCATCTGTTACTGATTACATATATGCAACACGAAGGCCTCAGTTTGACATCAGATTATTACAATGGGATTATACGAGCCAAGCTCGAATTGACAAGTTGCACGAAAGCATTTTTATTCAAGACCATTCTTCAAGATTCTCTAATCCATTTGACTATAATTCAACATAACAAGAATTATTTCACAGAACGAGCCTGCTAGACGTAGTGAGATCAGTTACTGATGCAACAGAAAATTCTGCACAAGCTTTGCCGAAGATACTTAAACTCAAAATCCAACAAAATGTACATTTAAAACCGTTACGTTACATTTAAAATGTTACGTTGACACTATGGGATAACACAAATCTTTTAATTTTGACGTGTCTCTCAGACACTCGTGTTATCAGTACATAAGCAGTATTAGGATTTATAGTATATTAATTAAAGATCAAAAGTAAATAGCTACAGCATCAGCAGAATAAATATTGTAAAAAGTTTGTATTTGGTAACCATGCATAATATCTTCAATAAAGATCCCCTAAGCCTGATCATTTCTATTCATCTGTGTTAATTGTCCGAGTGATTGGCATCTTGATTGAAAAAAAAACAAATGTGTGTTGAAAGACAATTGGATGCTAACGGGGATTGTCAAATGTAGAAAAGGCTTTTTGTATTAGAAACGGAGCATATTCCAAAGTTGAAGCAAAATGCATTACGTTAGGTAGATTGAAATCTAGAGTGTAAGACATTTTATCCTGTGTGAAAATAGTCGGATATCTGAAAATGGAGCATTAAAAATTCTCGCCATACTGGGACTCAGATTCATATTCTGCGAAGTGTATGAAAAAACTGAATGAGATCTTAAAGTAAAATAATTTAAGCTCCAACTTCTTTAGCACCAGAAAAATTTGATTGCATTCCACATTGAAGCTGGTAATGAATGAAACGCACTAGTGCATATTCTCAATATGGACAAGCAGCATAAAAAATGCATTCTTCATCGAATAGAAATAGTTTGATTAATGTATATGCTCAGACAAATAATGGGCTCTCCGTTCCTCGACAGTTGTTTGATGCACCTTTCATAGTTATAATCGTAAGCCAACGTCCCCAAGACAAAATAAAATGGAAGAGATAAATAAGAAGAGAAAGAAATCACAAAGGCCCTCCGAGTGTGTAAAGTCCGTACTTATCTAAAGGAGAGGAGCACCTGAAGGCAAATGGAACACACAATAAATGTCAAATGTTCAGTTTAATGTTGTCTTTTTCTAAAAGAGCAAAAGCCTTGTTAAATGAGGCCCAGTTAAGAAGCATTTATATAACTAGGAAAAGTATATCCTTGGGATGAAACCAATTTTCAGTGGGTTACGGCAAATAAGACACTGCAGATGTTATTTGTCAGCAGCTCTTTGCTTTCAAACGCAATAAGTATTCTGAATACATGCCAGTCTACACGGATATGTCGAAGACAGGACATGTTATCTGTAGTGGTGTGTTATTGTTGTGGATAATGCCACCTGTCTGACGTAGTCAGAACGAGGCCCACGAAATTCATCGTGGCAAGGGGCTAGAAGTACGCCTGTCGTTGGCCTAGGCCTTGAGCACCATACAGGTGATATAGTACGAATTATCTCGAAGAAATTCCCCGAAGGGACGATAGATGGTGACCACCTATCTCCACCTCCACAATTTTGGCAGGGAACTGAATGGGAGGGAAATATTCTCCAGTCCCCTGCACTCGTGATTCTGCCCACAAGACTTTCGGATTCACTGATTTAACAAGCACGTACTCCGTGTGTACTCGGAGGGTATTTGGTGGCATCGGGCATCGAACCCAGGCCTTCCGGTCTGGAGTCCGATGCTCTGACCACTAAGCTACCCACGAATTAATGATACCATTCTGAATTTTACCCTAGTTGCATGTCTGCCTTTAGTGCAGAAGTAACTGTCATTCTTCTGTCACTTTAGTTCCTGTTCATTCCTGTTTATATCTTAGTTCCTGTTCATCGTCATTTTCGTGTGCACACTGACAGTAGGAGTGCTTTAGAATCGTTATACTCTTATACGGATCATACACATTCCACTGGGATGGAAATACTTCTACTTTACCACAATTTAGAAAGCAAGAATTTTGACATAACTTTTTATTAGGTACCGGAACACGTGGGTACACCTGGTAAATGAATTGGTTGATAATGCTGCAAAATCAATGTCTGATCATATGCAACAAATTTTCAGTTACCATGACTTGAAAGCTGTACAGTGCTATATCCACCTTGTATGGCTAGAGACTTAGTATCAGCAAGTCATTAAAAAGCTACATCGTATTCATCTTTACATTAGTCATTGGGCAGCGGTAACGGCATGAAAACCTGATGTTCTCTTGACTCGACTTCGTATCAGACCCTAGCGTTTAACGCATAAACATTTGTTAGGAGAGAGTATCTTAGTATGCAACTTTTGCCAATGTTACCTCTCCATTTTACATCTTTTTAATAGAATGTTCTCATTATTCACCCAAATGAAACACCCTTTTTGAAACAAATCTTTCAACTTTAACTAATTTAGTTGGAAAAAACTTGCATCCAAATTGTTTTCCATTTTCACGTTCAAGTGATATTTTTATCAAATATAATTATGTTATGAATGTTATTATATCGTTTGTTTTTTATATATTAATTTCTTAACTGACTTCGTGAGAATTAAGAACACTTTTACGCTGCTACATTTCTGATAAAATTTTACTGTATTATATATTTTGTTTATAATCTGACTTTTCAATATATATTTTCATATTTATGTATATATATTTATATACATATATGTATGGGTATATATACACGACGGTACATATGTGTAAGTATATTTATGGACTTTTAATATTTTAACGAATGTTTGGCTCAATTTAGTCGAAATCGGCTCTTCCGCTATTAAACCATACACTCACTCACCCTTAACATCCTTGTGTATTCTGAGAAAATCTTCTAGAAGATTCTTACATTTTCTTATCAAATAGTCATTCTATAATCTTCTGCAGCTTTATCAAGCCATCTATTTTACTTGCAAAATGTGATGATTCGGCAACATTTCAAAATCAAATTCGTAGCCAAGTTTGTTAGGTCAGTTAATTTTTCCTAACATCCATACACGCAAGATATAAACATCACTGTCAAAGCATCGCTTCCAACAATATCATGTTTGGCTTTGCAAACCACCAAGTCGTTGTGGAAGGCATAAAAGTAACACCAATTAAAGGGCAGATTAACATAAACGTTATCGACTTAAGGGATAAAGAGTGCTTATTATTCGTATCGTTCCTTCTAGCACAATGACCACCACAATTTCACAAACCTCTAGGAACACGCACCCGAAACAAGCAAGGAGTAATGCATCTACAGGTTTAGCTGAAACTTCAGTTTGTTGAATTCTCTAAACGTGATTGAAAACGCTTCAACTTATCTTCCTACATTCAATGAATCTGACAACGTAGTAAGGGGGAGAATGGGTAACAGATGAATAAATTTCCATTGTGTTATACCTGAATCCAATCCACCACAGAATCAAATCACCACAGAATCAATCCACCACAGAATCAATCCACCACAGAATCAATCAGTCAAATCTTACACTGATTTGACATGCATCTTGGAAGAAATTGCATAGCTAAGACTATTCTCGGGCAAGTATTCGTATGTAATAAAGACTGCATTACCACTGATTGTATATCTGTTCTAGAAAAGATAAACTTGCTTTGGGTGCTATTGGAATAACTGCTATAATTTCCTGTATCGGATCATAAGATGAGTCCATGAGAGTATAACAAGGCCGGTTAATATATTTCAGTTTAATGCCCCTTTGTAGGTATCATCAAAGCAAAATGTACTATTCCTTCATTACCTCTGCAAGCTTTATACAGTCTGATTGAATAGCAATTTCTCTAAATTTGTGCTTTATCGGGATATCATGGAAAGATATTGTTCGAGGCAAGTTATAACCACCGGTTTCCTAAAAAGATCTAAGCATTTTAAGCAATGATTATAGTGCAGTCTGTGTATGAAAAATACACCATCTCTAGCTACCTTATGTAGAACAGGAAGATATTTTTTTTATTCAACCATTGAAAGTGACGGGGCAAGGGGTTTACGGGACAAGTTCCAGTTCTGGTTAACCTGCGTAAAATATTACCAATTAACGAGAATATAAGATCATTAAAATATGTTGCAACAAACACTTTTCAAAATGCTGAAACAATTACATATATTAATTTTACAAAGTACCTCAGGTGGACTAAAACGGGATCCATTGAACTAATCAAGAAGTTTATATTTAGTTCTTATCCATTTTTACTATTTATGAAAGAACAGTCATATCTTTGTGATTACGTGGCAAGCTTATAACGCATATCTAAAGCTGAAAAAATTGCACCTCTTTGACAAAAGAAAAGAAAAAGATCGAATTAAAGAAATGATAACCATCTTCAGTATTTAAGCAGAAGTCAAATTTTTATATTAACATTCATCACTAAAGACATAGCACATCGATGCAAAGCACCGTTTCCATAAATATCATGCTTGGCTTAAAAATCTAACAACACGTCGTACTTTCAAGTGTAAAGTTGCAGTATCACTGAGAATACAAGTCGATCGCTTTGGTTGCACTGGCATCTTTGCATGTGAAGGGATAATGTTGGACGCGTGGAAGCCACGATAACACAGAATGCTAAAAGGGTGATTCTAGAAACCCTTGAGGTGTTACCAGATCGTGCGATTTTTCGCGAATTTTGCTCTTTTTGAAAGCGTTTCGCTTTTTTTTGTCCTATTGCTACTTCGTAAATTTTACGCTACTACACGTGATCATTCCGCTACTATTTTCTACTTTCAACCACACATAAAAGAGTTGGAACAAGTTCGAATAAATGACTTATAAGGGAAAAATCAACAAAAAAAATTTAGTGATTTTAGTCACCAATGAAAACATGGCTTAACTCCGAAATGACATGGAACGCTGTAGGAAGTTGATTTTGGATATGTGTTTTTGAATAAACTGACAAGAAAAAGTAAAATAATTTCTCCAGAATCTCCAAAAGTAATCTATCAAACATGTCATAATTTTAAGTTCATGTGAGCAACTTTTAAACCGAATCCCTTCAAATTTCGAATTTCCCTTCAACCGAATCCCCCTGATATTTTCTTAAAATTGAAATCGTCCTTCTTTTTATGAACTGTCTTTAGAATTAGAAGACCAATCTAAATTGAACGTTCTGGAGAATCAATGGAGACAAATTTTTAATGTACGGTTGAAAGATGTTTTTCATTCAAAATATGAGCTTTTGAATGATGGAACACACATTATTTTGGTAAAACATTTTTAATATAAAAGACGCAGTTGGAAATCCGTTTTTAAGAGATATAGCTACATTTGCTTGAAAGCTTATAGCCTACGCATAAGTAATGCCACTGTAGAAAGGGTATTTTCGAGAGTCTCAACAAAGACAAAAATAAAGAATCGAATTTGCCTTGGAACTGTTGGATTCAACTCTCAGAATCAAAATGACGCTGGAAGAACGAATGACTTGCTGCGTTGATTTCATTTCATCGCCACAAATGCTTCAATATAATTCAGAAATTTGTACAAAAGACACAGTAGATTACGATATTGGGCAGGAAGAATTTGAATGTATTTTAAATAATTAAAGCATTTTAACGTATTTTTTAAAACAGTGTTACAAAATTGCCAAAATTAAAAATATATATATTTATGAATTGCAAGTAAAAATCGATTCACTGCTTTTTCCCCTGAATTATTCCTATTACTATTAAGAGAGTGTGAAACTGGATGGAGTAAGTGAAATAGTTGAAATTGATGAAAGTTTGTTTGGGAAGATGAACTATGGAAGAGGGAGAAGAGTGACTGGTAAATGGGTGTTTGGAAGAGTGCAGAGAAAAAACAAGAAATGTTTCTTTCGTGTGCTTGAGTCTAGAACGAAAGAGGAATTACTTAAGGTAATTCATGAATGGATCTTACCGGGAACCGCTATAATTTCAGACTGTTGGAAGTCTTCTGACTGCCTCTCGGATGTTCATTTAAGAATCAACCACTGACTTTTGTGGTTCCGAGATCGGTGTGCATACCAACTCCATTGAAGACACCTGGTCTGCAATAAAAAATGGCCTTCATAAAGCGCATGTCAAGGGGCAATTTGATTCTTACCTTGCCGAATACATGTGGCGACGATCAAACGGAAACAAAATGTTGGATGAAAACTTCAATAACTACATTGCATCCATCGCAAGGGTGTATCCACCACCCGAAAAAGACGAACCGCAAGAGTACGGTAAGTGCCTTTTAAAAATTTTTAAAATGATAAATTTCATGTATTTCTTCGATTTAATCTTTGCGAAACGCTCATTTCGTCCTTTTTTTTAAAAAAAGTGTAAATCATGTACTACACACGGGTTTTTTAGAGTGCTTTTTTAAAATTAATTTCATTGGCTTCTCCGATTTTATCTTTTTAAACTGATTAATTTCATGTATTTCTTCGATTTTATCTTTGCAAAAAACACACATTTCGTCCTTTTTCTAATGTAAAACATTTACTACCAACGGTTTTCAGACGTCCCTGAAGCCATTCAGGAAACCCCATTCATTGCATGATTTTTGCCCATTTCGGCCCCCCCCCCCTCCCCATCTGACACAAATGGTTTCCAAGAGTTTTTCGTCTCTGGAAAAACTTGTGTTTCTCAATTTGGAACGATTTGGCGAAAACATTTTGGAGCCAAGAATCACCAGTGGGTCCTGCTAGGATTTTACCAAAATATTATTCACCATTTCTGATGTATTTAACGAATTAGAGGTTGCCATCTTTATCGACATCTGGTTTATGAGGTAGGGAGACGAAGAACACCTATTGACTGGAATCTTAATTTCGAGCAATTCTTTCAGATCACTTGGAAAAAGTCGTTCAAAACTGTAGCTATGACAACTGGGTGGAAATAGCTCGAAAGGGTTGCTTGAAGGAAAAATTGCTCCAAATACGTGTATGTTTGAAAAGACCTCAAGTCCCTTATCTAAGCAAAATGTATATATATCGAACATCCTAAATTAGTTATCGATTACTTGTTCTTAAGGCAGCTGGTTAGGTCAGTCGGACGATAATTTAGGGGATTCTCTAGATATTTACCAGTTTTCAGGTTGTGAATATCTTTTCTCCTGTTTACCTGATGCCTCTATATACTATTGAACAGGGCAAAGGGTATTCAGTGGAGAAATATTTCATATGTTATTCAATAAGGATTTGAACTTGTATTATGGGTCAATAATAAAGCTCTAAAGGAGAAGAATATGATCATTTAACAGTCACTCACAGCCATATCTGAAACTGGCACCATCATGAATAGCATTGAAGGGGAGTGGTGGGAAGACAAGCAGGACATGAAAAATCAAACTGCTTCCTCGTTTGACATCTACCTAGTGATCATCGAAAATGTCCTCAGAGAATTTGACATCATGATAATCATATTGTATCTTTTGATGGAAAACGGTGACCCGTCACAATGATATACATTCAATTTTCCAATTTTTTTTTTTTTTTTTTTACTTTTTTAATAAATTCATCTACACGTAACGTTTGTCGTTCTGTGAGGAACAGTGACGTCCGGTTCTTTTAGACATCATGCCACATTTTTTCCTGTTCCAACAACTTCGAAATTAACAAACATTAAATTGTAGTGAATTCCAAAAATAATTTTCACGCTCTCACCAGATGGAGCTCTAAATAAATGAAACTGCGTGATCAATGACTTTGAGACAGAAATTTATGTAACAATTCAATATATCGAACAATATTCACCCAAATAGAAGAAATGACTTCTTAAATGTGTAAAAGAACACATCAACTACCACAACCATTTACCGTTACTCGTCAGCTTTTAAAATCTTCTCCAGGGGTTGCACCGAAATAGGAAAATGCCTAATGTAACTATCTACTTTACTAGCGTACGAAAGATGAATTTCCAAAATGGGAGAGCGGAATGCATAGGGAAACCCGGTGGGCTCGCCCTTCATATTTAACAAAAACAGAAAACCACGATCGCACTTTTCAAAATGCTTCTCATGTTCAAAAAACCGGCTAATTGTCATTAGGAAAAAATAGAATACCACTTATATAAATGGAATTCGACATTTTCTTAAGAATGAAAATTCAAGAAGTGCACATTGAATTACAAATTATTCTTACAATCACAAACTTAAGGAAAAAATTAAAATCGTCTAATGAATTGGTACCAATACGGTCTTTTAATAATTTTTTAATGAAATATAACTCGTCGATCACGTGATTCGTGGGTTTTAGTCCTAATGTTCTTCGAGGACCTACCGTGGAGATGTATGTTAAAATCTATCGAAGATCAATTTTTTCCCATTAGCATGAACCCATTGGAGAGTGATGTGCTAATTTAGGTATCATCTTTGTCGCTTGATGTTCAGCATAGCTCTCTCATGTGCTTAGAAGTTTGACATCAACAAACTATCAATCATCGGACCCTCTGCCTATTTTTGATTCAACATAACAAACAATATTTGAAGACCATAAAACCATACAAATTAAATAAAACCACAAATAAACTACACCCAAACATACAGACCGTCAAAATTGCACATAATACTAACTACACGAATAACAGAAGACCACATCAAACCAACTCGATAACACGCGCACACAGCTGAAACAGATGCTCTAACGTTTCATTTCGAAATATCCGTTTGTACACGTGTTACCACAGTTCATTAAAGTATTGTTAATCATACTTTCCATATATTGCAAGTCATCATCGAAACAGAAGTTCATTTATCATATTATTATGCAGCTTAACATCCTGAAGATAACTTGAAATCAAAATCCGTTACATCTTGCACATAAATCAAAACACTGTCCTTAAACAAACATCAATAAAAGATTTCTAAAAGCACTTCTTGAAGCTGTGAAGTATTAGCAACTTTTGAAGATAATTTCAACAATAAATACATCGAAACAGTTGTCTTCAAGTATAAATCGAAAGTTCCAAAGTTTTCCATTCTTGTATTCGTAAAGAATAAAGGCTGTCGACTAACCAGTTTAGAAAATTTTGTAGTCATGCCAAAATATATTTTCCGCATAAAAAATAATTTGAATTACAGTTCGATTATCCATTCATCTTCGGATGTTTTATTTACTTCCAAGAACGAATTATTCATCAGCCGAAATTTCGAACAATTGATATAATTTAGCTTTTATCGAAGTATCCAGTCATTTCATGCTCTTGGAAATGGCTTTATACACAAGTTCAAAATATATTAGAAGTCATTTAGAGTCTTTATACATACCATTAACATATTCGATTCAGAAAGAAAGCACACCGTTTTACCACAAAGAAAACATCTCACTTCAAAATGAAATTTTTTTTTCAGTGCTGACAAAATCAGGTTAGTCCAGATGCAAAACCACTACACAACATTCACTAAATGTGAAAATGCACATTCTCTTTGAAGACTTATCAGTTTTTTTCCGTTGCAGATGAAATCATTTAAGTCCAGATGAAAAACACCACACGGCTTTCAATACACACAGAAATATACATTTTCTGTCGTTAATATTAAATTTAAGAGTGCATAATTACACAGGTTTTGAATTAAGAACATCCATAAGCAAAAGTAAACGTCAAGTGGGATCTCGAAAGTTCTGCATGAAAGGGTCTTATCCATCTAGTCATAAAAAAGAAAATTTATCGTTTTTTTTTTTTTTCACTGGCAAGTACGCTTATATCTCACCACCTCTCTTTTTCTAATAATTTTGCATAAAGCATTTTGATTGGCTGAAATGAAAACCTGTTTTCAGATGAAAAATAAAATTACTTCCTAGAAAAATAAAAAATATTCCAACAGGATTGATTCATACTTGAAGGGGGGAGATATATGTTCTTCAACAATATTGCGAAATTAAAAGGATTAAAAAAATAAAACGCGTACAAAGAGAAAAAAATAGAACTCTGAAATGGTGTGCCAGAAATAATGAATCATCTCACAGATGTCTTATGGATTTATGTTCTCACTAAATATTTGAGCTTTAAAAAAAATCTATATTATCATAAATGACTCAAATTCTAGATTGGTAGAACTAATTTGCCTAAAAACACAGAGATTAAAAAATAGGGTTTATTTTTTTATATTTTAATTTAATGCAACATATTTTTCATAATTGTTTTTTTTTATTTCGGAGAATATAGAATTTAAACTGAAATTAATACTTTTTTAAAAGAAATGCTCTATTATTAATATATATATATATACGTTTTTACATTAGCGCAAAGCTGAATGTAAATTTAACGTGTTAAAACAGGAGTCGGCAACCTAAGGCACGCTGTACAATTCCCAGTGGCACTCGGCACTACTCTACAAAATTGTCAGTTTTTAAGTGGATGGATTCTTATTTGACAAACATTTTCAGAAATATTGACAATTGCGGAACTACTAAAAAAATATTAAATTACAGCTATTTTGTAAATTATAGAATGTCATTGCTGGAGACATTTAATTGTTTGAAGAGAAAATAGCATGTACTCTGCTTTCCACTTTTGGTTCGACATATCTAAGTAAAAAATATTCCCTTGTATGAAAAATATTTCGAGTCCGCAAAGAAATTGTTTAACAACTGAATACTCAGAATCGTTTCAAATTGAAAGTCTCTAATTATACTCCTATTTTGCGATATGAAAGTAGCTCTGTGCAAGTACTAGGTTCGCATTACATTTTTATTTAACTTTAATGAAGGAAAATATAGTCGTACTTCCATATAACGAACCTCTATATTGCGAATTTTTTCCTAGAACCAATACCATTTCTTGCCAAAGAATTACCACTAAACGATTTTTTTTTCTTTTAACAAAACTCTTGAGACAAAATTTATGTGTATATTCTAATTCAACTGACAGTAAGTACCAAAAAAATTAGTCATTTATACGCTTTGTCAAAATATGACTCAAATATAAAAATACCAATCGCGAACTCATATCTATAATCACTGGATTACGTTGTCACAGTTGTTTCTAAAAAAGAAAATTTAAATCAGGAACTGCTGATGGTAAATTTATGCTATTATGTGTATATACCGAGGTCCAAATGCTGGGCTGGGCAAGGTTGACTCAGCCTTTCATCCCTTCACTGGGTCGATAAATGAGAACGAAGCTTGCTTGGGAATTTAACACTGGAGGTTTCACCCACCTGACCGAAACATCTGCTCATGTACCTCAGGATCCAAGGTCGCATATACTGAGTTGGGCAAAGTAGGCCTTGGTCTTCATGGACTGTTGGGCCACTGAGTTAAGTAAAGTATATGTATATAAATTCCATGGCATTTAAATTTAATGATGGAACATTTTACGGCTGTTTATATCTTACTTTAAAATGAAAATATAAATTCCCTGGATCTATTAATAAATATGAATGTCTAATTTATTGTAGATTCTAACTATACTGTATTAGTAATTTATTGTCATTTCCTATTTTTAATTTACCAGTCACAGCAGTATTAATTGCTTTTAATTTAAAACTAATGCAGTACGAGCCACTTTTGATTAATTTTCATTCGTAAATTATTTCCATAAATTTTGAAAAATCATTACACATTTGCTATTTTCTTTCACAACATCTTCCGCTTGATTATTACGGCGTTGTAACCTTGTGGTTATGAACATGAACTCGTGGTCATGAGTTCGAGTCTTAATGCCCCTGAAGATCTGCCTTGTAAAGGGGCTGAAGCGTGTTCAATCTGAGGCAAAAAGTCCTATCATTGGCGTGGTGTAGCTTTCTTTAGATGGGATGCCAGCAGGGCCGGCTCTAGCAGTTTTACCACCACGGATAAAAATGGAAAATGCCACCCCTCTCTTTAAAGCAAAAAATTATAATTAATATTTATATTGTCCTGAAAAATACAATATAATTCGAAATTAAGAACGTAATTACCCATTATGATTCACTGGTGTAGCTAGTCCTGAGTGAGCCCTGTATAGAAATTCCTTGAGGAATTCGAGGAGGGGGGAGCTTTACATTTTACAATGCTTTGCTAACACAATTTGGGGCCCAAAAACTTGGCGGCCCCGTATCATTGATACTCCTGATACGGCAATATCTAAGCCCCTGTTATGATTTTAAATGTATTTTATGATGTATGAGAAGAAATAGCCCATTTCAGTATACCAATTTCTTCAAAAAAGAGTGGATCACAAGGTGATAAAAACTGACGTTGGGGATCACAAGCGTTTTTATTTTAACTTATAGTAACTACACTCAAGGCTAAAATAAAACATCTCCTGTGGCTCTCTATCTACTAAAAATTCTTATTACCCTTGTCCCTTTTGAAAAAGCTAGCACCGGACATCATATGGGTGAAAGGAATGTCCATTGTGACTCCACTCCTGGATGGGGAGAAAGTTACTAGTGAAAATGCGCAAACATATCAAATTTCCTAATTTAACATACACTCCCGCTTCGAACCCTTCAAGTTTCAATGTAAAAAAAACTAACATTAAACATACAGAGTACAAAATAAGGAAATAAGGTACTTTAAATGAAATACCAAATTCACACCCAACAATATTTCAGAAAATATATCAAATTTTTTGTAACATAAAAAAATATTTTCCAAATTGGATCCAAATGCTGCCCTTAAAATTTGCCGTCATGGCAGGGGTCCGACTTGTCCGGCCCCTGATGCCAGATCAGGTGTC
>BMAV01018315.1:0-21095 GCA_019973955.1 Trichonephila inaurata madagascariensis | reverse complement strand
AACATTTAGACCTACAGACTTAAAATTTTGGTCGTGTTCCATTTGAAGTACAGATCCGCAAAGGAAATGGCCGCGGTAGCCGAGTGGTATAGGTATCGGACCGCGGCTTGCCTTGTCACGTTTTTCGAGCCAGTACCATAAAGACCCGCCGTGTAGGGCAGCGATGCACGTTAAATCTGTCGAAGCTGAAACGTCCCCCCGTTGGTGTGGTGTGGTAGTTAGGAGGGGGGGTGCCAACTCAGGTGTCGTCCACGTCACTTGACCATGGTCCAAAATTACGTGGTCCGTCGCCAAAAGCCCCGAGTAGCTGAACAGTGGGGCGTTAATATTCAATTAATCAACCGCTAGAAAAGTTTTGCGAAAATAGACCCAATGGGGAGTTGCAGGAGTTCAGAGGAACGTTGCGTTAGACCTATTTTACTTTTTAGACCTACAGACTTGAAATCTATTAGGCATGTTCCTTTCGTGGAGTATGGGGTTCTTCAAAGGGCAGGTTTGAGTGGAAATCACACCCCCCCAAAGTGTTTTCCCAGGGCTTAAAGGGCTGATAGATAAAAAATCTTGCGTTTGAACTGCTAAACCCACATATTTGAAATTTGAAAAGAATATTTCTTTCTTGAATAGATTATATTGAAATAACGTTTTCAAAAAATTTTGGGGAAAGTGTCGATCCTGAGAAATAAATATCCAGAATAACAATCTCTGTCAGCAATAACAGCTCTTATACGACTGGGCATTGAGTCAAACAGTTTGGGATGGCTTGTTCAGATACAGCATAATACCATAGTTATAGTCGACTTTATTGACTGGCGTATGGTGATGAGCCAATCGTTCAGCGGCATTAGGTAGGATGACGAATCTTTCTGAAAAAGAACAATCTTTAAATCAATTCGAATCGTAACCTGACGCATCGATTCCAAAAAAATCGAGGTCTAAAAGTTCGTTCTCAAAAAAATCGATTTTATTTCTCAATTTCGCATTTACAATGTTAATATAAATCCATTTCATGAAAAACAAGAAAGATACCTAAGAAACGATTTCTTATCAGAATTTTCTAGTTCAGGGATTTCGTGACAATTACAATTTTTTTTATTAACATATGAAAGTATCAGGTATAAAGGAAGACATTTATTTTTTTTAATATATTTGTTACATGAAAAAGTTTAGAAAATAGATAATATAGCTTCGAGTTCCCAATGCTTAATATCTAAGCTTTTTAAAAAACCAGTCTGTCAAGTCTACTGGGATTCAAGCGGTTCCGCTCGTCCCTTGCGATGTTGCCGGCAATCGAAAAAAGGCGCTCACAAGGAACAGATGATTCAAGGATACTCATATACATCATGGCTATTGAATGAACGCGAATATAAATATTTTTTCTGTTCTTGCCAGTAAATTAACCCTTTAACCGCCAACACCGTAATATTACTGGTTTTAAAGATAGTGCATTCAACTAATTGTAATGATTTTTACCGAAACAAAAAAAAATTGAATGTCAATTTTCTAGGATGAAATATCGATTCAATGCTACATATCGATTTAAAAAAAATCGATTTTTTTACCTGAGAAATCGATTTTTCGATTAATCAATCTCAGATCACCATCCCTAACGTCAGGCTAATAATTAAAGAGGGGCCGCGGTTATCGAAAGTTTAAAAACCGCTGTTTTGAGTGGTACCAACATAACGATGTTCGAAGAACGCTAGCAGAGTAGCACCTCTACCGTGCGGACCCATTTGTTAGTCATTTGCATATTGTGTTTTAAGATATGCACAATATATAACATTCCATTTGTTAAACTCCTTGATGCTTATAAAAACAATATGCTCAAATTACGTCAAAATAGATTTTTACCCTTTGAGTTCAGTACTGTAGTTCTTTATGCTTTTTATAAAGGAATTAATTTTGTTTCACTAATTCTCAAAAATATGATTTTTTGAAATGAATGTTCTGTATTCATAAGAAAAAAATGGTTGCCAAATGAAAGACACTCTATGTTATTATGCAGACATATCTTCACTAAAATATCTAAAATCACCTATATTTCGCATTTATGGGCTTTACGACTCTACTCTTCGTCGGCTTCTCAGTTTGAAAAATAGTGCATCATGCAATGGATCCCAGCGCATGCTGGTATTGATGAAAATGAGGCGGCTGATACCAGGGCTGGCTGTAGCAGTTTTGAAGACCCGGGCAAAAGTGGAAAATGCCACCCCTCTTCCCAAAGCAAAAATTATAATTAAAACACACACACATGTACATAATCCTAATGTCCTAAAAAATACAAAATAATTTGAAATTGGCACATAATTACTCGTTATGATTCACTGGCGTAGCCTAGTATTGAGTGAACCCTGTATCCAAATTCTTGAGGACTTTTTTTGGGGGTTCTTTACATATTTCGATGTTTTGCTTACACATTTTGGGGGCCCGTATCATTGATACGATGATAGTTACGCTTCTGTTATGATTTCAAACGATTAAAATGCAAGAAAAGAAATAACACGTTTCTGCAGGACAATTTCTTCGAAAAAGAGCCTACTGGTGGTGGGGATCACAAGCGCTTTTAATTTAACTTATAGTAACTACAATTGGGACTAAAATAAAACATCTCCTGTGGCGCTCTATCTACTAATAGCTGTAATTACCCTTGTCCCCTTTAGAAAAGCTGGCACCAGACATCGTTTGGGTGAAAGGAATATCCGTTGTGATGTCCGTCCGTGTAAAGGAATGTCCGATCTCCTGGATGGGGGAAAAAGTTACTAGTGAAAGTTTTGTAAACATATCAAATTTCATGATTTAACATACTCCCACCTCGAACCCTTCAAGTTTCATCATAAAAGGAAACTTACATTAAACATAAAAAAAATAAGGAAATAAGATAAGTTAAATGAAATACCAAATTCACACCCAATAACATTTCGGAAAACGTATAAATCTTTTGTTACGTAAAAAAATATTTTCCAAACTTGATCCGAATGCCACCTCTGGCAGGGGTCCGGTTTGTCCGGCCCTAGAGCCGCCCCTGCTCATACACTGGCTAAGGAAGCAGATCAACTGAACAGTAACGTCAATACTACAACACTCGTCGTGCTAACTGGTACAAACTCAGTAGCAAAAGCAATACTTTTCGATACAAAAATCAAGTTGAAACATCCGATTCCTGAAATGAATACTAGTAGAAGCCGGGTGTGAATATTAACAAGGCTTAGAACAGGGTACTTTAGGGGCAGAAGAAAGGGACAAGAAAGTACTCTTTCCGCAAACACTGTGACGTCGCGGAACTGAACCCATAATTATTTTCTCCTGTGCTACCATTCTGGCAAAATTATAGCACATAAACAACAGAACTTATGCGAAGATAACTGCATTCAGAAAGTACGATGCCGTCAATAGGACATTTGGTCCTTTTTAATTATTGCCCACGACAAGACGCTAACCAACAATAATCTTAATAATGTAATCAAATGCAATCGCGTGATGAAACATAAGCCAAATCTTCCACACCTAGCTTACAGCTTAATAAAAAATTCATCAGTTCTCACACTATAAGACAAATTATATAAAATTTCATTTCCAGATACATATTTATAAAATTGCGTAAGAAATGATATTGCATTGAATTCACGATTACTTTCAAGTACAGACGATATTTTCTCGGATGCATTGATTAGGTTCTCAAAAGACAGATTGTTGTGGCAAAATTTCTGAATTGAAAATATTGCTTTAACAAGTAATACAAACAAAAAGAATTTTAAGTCAACTCCTACTTAGGTCAGAAAAGAAAAATTTTATTTTAATTACTTTTTATTAAATAATTACAATTGATATAAATATGTATACACATAGGACCAGAGTCACACTATTAAGTGACAAAATAGAAAGTGATTTTCCTTGCAATTTTCCATTTTCCTTTCTATACACGGTGATGGACTATTATTTTTGTTTTTTGCTATTTATTTATTAATTAGAATTAATTATTTCAAAAAATAGTATAGTAAAAAGAAATCACATATATTCTCAGAAATTAGACCATCCCAGGTGGGATTCGAACCCACGACCTTTGGCTTAGAAGTCCAACGCGCTATCCATAGCACTGCAGGGAAACAAAAGATTTTCCTTTTTATATAAGGTGTTGGACTATTATTTTTGTTTGTTAATATTTATTCATTAATTAAATAGAACTAATGAATTCATATTTGAAAAATCTGTATTAGCATCATGTTTCATCCACTACAAGTTTAAAAAAAATGTACTTGAACTTGAGTAGATGAATAAAAAGTATTTTATTTACAATTGAAAATTTGGACAAGATTATATATGACAGAGAGAGAGAGAGAGAGAGTGTGTGTGAGCTATAATAGTAGGAATTGAAAAATAGTCGGAAAGAGACGAATAATATAAAACAATCGCAAGATAATATTAAAGTATAATCTTCACAGTGTTATTGAATGTTGTATTTTAAAACTAGAGCACACACAAAAATTTAAAAACATGTATATTTTTAAATTAGCGTTTTAACGTGAAAAAAATATATTTATATACCGTAATATCCGGCTTATATAACGCGTGTCACGTGACGCACGCCTATAGTTTCAAGCTACAATTTTTAATTTTTTGGTTTATTCGCCGTATAATTCGCACTCCCTTTTTTACGAAGAAACCTTAAATGTATGTTCGCAATGCTCTTACGCTTAGTGGTCATTTATTCGAGGTATTATTCCAAGCTTTAAAAAAAATAGTATACTTCTAGAACTACATTACTTCTATTTTTAAGTTCATAAGTAGTATCATTTCTTTTAAATAAGCAGATGTCTAATTTTCTCTCTATGGTCATTTTTTTAAAGCTCTCATTTTTATATCCGTGAATTCGTTCTTATTTTTTCTGTTAAAAGTGAGCGTTATACGCCGGATTTTACGATATGTAAAAATTTCTTTTTTGTTTAATATTGATTTTAAATTAACATCACAAAATACCCAGTGAAGAGGGAGAGTAACGGTTAGAGTTAAATTTTAAATTCTAGGTGTGAGATGGGATTCTCCGAAACCCCTTAGACCCCCAAGGGATCCTTGAGTCGACAAAGCTTGAAAACCACTGATGTTTGCAGTCTTTTAATTTGACTGACATTGAAAAATCTTGATGTGTTCATTTTTACACTTTCTTTTTTTTTATACTTCGGACCTCTAACGAAGTTTCTAAATCTAGGAAAAAACGTTAATTATATGGTAAATTCGTTACATGGAGATTTATCTATTAATATACTTTAGATACCATTTAAAACCAATTTTATACATTCATAAACTCGATATACTATTTAAAAAAAGTAATTATTCCCACTTTTTTTTTTAAAAATTAACATCGATTCATTTTATGTATTTTACCCATCAATAGGAAATCTGCAAGAAGAAGAAGGAAAAAAAAAAGAACGTTGTCCAGAAATACACTGTACTTACAATTTAAAAAAAAATTATATTATAAAATCAATGTATTTTTTTAATGACGTTTTCTAATTGTTAGTCTACAAGTAATTTTAACCATACACTACCTCATAGTCTTAAATTTAACTGTTCATAAAATCTGTTAATTATACTTGAGTTCTTTCCTTTGAAAAATTAAGGGACAATTTACTGTCCTGGGTGAATTAGGCACCTGGTAAAACCAGTTCACGGCCATTGATCACCATAAAATGTGTTTTAAAAGAGAATATTTTGAAAATTCTCCTGAAATATTTTAAAAATAGGAAGGAAAAAAATCGAATCACAAGAGGAAAAGTTCGTTAATTAGAAAAAGCACTTCGCTATTTAGAGATAATTTTACGAAGAAAATAGTAAAATATTATTAATTCCAGGAAAAAGTTCGCAAAATAGAAATTCAATAAATGGAGGTTTGACTTTTTACTTAAAAGGGAATCAAAATTAATTTTCATTGGCATGACAGCCCTTTGTGGGCCTAAGCCTTCCTCAGAAGTTTTTCCCATTCTCCCAGCAATTGATCTCCAGTTCTTCATATTTAGAATGGCAGTTCTGACTCACACAGTCTTTCCATCTCTTTTTAGGCCTTCCATTTGGTCTCTTGTTAGAGGGAGTTGCATTAAAAACTTTCACAATACTCTTCGTTCTGGGCTCATTCTTACTATATGCCTTGTCCGTCTCATTCAACTTAGTTTTACGGACTTAATAATATCATCACGGTTAAAAATCTTATATATTTAAAATTATATCTTTTTCTCCAACTCTTATTATCGAGAACGGCAACAAATAGGGTTCGCAGGGCCTTCCTTTCAAAAGTCTCCAAGATCGTCTCTTATTTTTTTTTTGTCAAAGGCCCACGTCTCCGAGGCATAAGTCAAAACTGATTTAAGGTATCCAACTACTTGCGACATTTTTTTTTTTAAATGGACATATGGGGATTTTTTTGTAGTTTTAGATTTAGGTAGTACATTTTAAGAAACATTTGCCAAAATTAAAAAGAAAAGAAGAAATTATCACTAAAATGGGAAAAAATGGATAAACATTTACCAAAAATTACATAAATGAGGCCCATTCTTTACAAAAAGTTTATGAACAAATTTTCGATTCTTCAATTCCTTCAAATTCTTGCTTTTTAAAATAATATTTAGGATAAGAGCTACTTTAATTTTTACAAAAACTAGAGCACATTATATTAGTTGTTATATGAAATTGCTTAAAAAAACAGTGATTATATTCACATAAGGTAAATTTTGTAATAAAACAGTAACTGATAAATCTGAAGGTTAAAACACTTCTACTATTATACAGAACATACACACACAACAATTTCAGTTAATTATTTTAAAAACGTTTTGAGCAATCACTGTCCCCGTTTGAGCATTTAAAAAAAAACGCATTTCAAGTAATAAGCCTTTTAAAGTAAGACATCTTGCTTAAAGTAGTGGCATCTGCTTTTACTAAAACACTTGTCGTTTTTGTTCTAGTAAATGGAAAAAATAAATTTGCTATTTTTATAAAGTTAATAAGATGGACTATGAAATAAAATCATAAAAAATATTGTCGATTTTTATCAAAATTCATAATTTTACGGTAGTCAAGTATCTTAATCAGTACCTTATACAACAGAATTTTTTTTTGTCTTTTTTTATTATGATACTTCAGTAACGATCTTTAATCACAGAAACAGTACTTGGCTGCAATAATTCTTTCTGATTTCAGAAATTGATTTCATCGAAGCCATTCGATTTCGTGCATGGAACATTTTTCACCTCCCACACAACGGTGTGGCGAAATGGATAAACCCCACCATTCATTCATTACTCCCCTTGTAAAACATCTTCATTTTTCCCTGCCGGCACAAGGCACCTCATTGTGGTCCCTCCAGCGCACACTAGTTGACCATTGTGCGGCGATTTCAGCCCCGCTTCATAATAGAAGGCGCTGAAAGAGAAGGGAGGGGGAAGACTTCTTTCCAAGAGAGAAAGGCCCGGGCCTTTTGTCCCTCCAACAAAGAAGGAGTGAAAGGCAGAGAGGGGGAAGAGGGGGCGACGTTCTGAAGGGGGTGCTTGGAAGTTTAAGACAGGTTTTACAAAAGGCGCCGGATGTTTTAATTCTTTTCTTTTCACCTGAGCCCCTCTTTGTTTTCTGGGATCGTCATCACGTGACAATGTCCGACACCCCCCTTCCCCCCTCTCGACAATGAAAGAGGAAGGAAAAGACAGAGAGAAGAGATAGAATAATAATAATAATAGTGATAATAATAAAGAGATCGGCGATGAGGGGTGGAGAGGGGGTGCTCGAAGAAAAAGTTTCAGGTACAGAAACAAGTGCCTCAGCTTCCTGGCGACTCCGGCGAGCTTTTCTGTGTGAAGGCTAATAAATATTCATCCACCGAGGGCCCGATATTATGAATATAAGGGAGATAGACGGGGGGTGGAGGGGTGGCAAAGTTGACAAAAATAAATTCGAAGCTTTTGTCAGACTAATAATAACACGGTCTCCTTTGTTTGGGCGAGCGGCACTCATCTTTTAGTCTAACCTAACGGGTTTTTGAGAAGAGTTTAAGTCACCTCTGTGTATTAGTACTTGAATGTCTCCGTATCGGCATGGAGTGCGCTTTCGCAGTGTTTTTCGCGTTCTATCGTTAGATATTCGTCGAATATATTTTTTAGAAAGAAAAAAAAAAGAATGTCGTTTGGCGAGAAACAATGGAAGAACTATAGTGTCGTAACAACAACACCGATAATGTCTACAGGATGTTAAAAAAAGTTAAGATGCATATGTACATTAGTGTTATTTTTACGCAGATTGTGTATTGTAACTGATAAATTTCATCGATAACAACGCTCACTTTTTTTTTTTTGCTGTTTATTTCAAACTACCTGGTATACCCGTTCTTCACACGGGTGAATTGAAAAATAAAACAATAGAGATTGAAGGAAAAAGAAATTTTCTTAGGTTTTAAAATTAAGTGAATTTGCAAATTAAGAAAAAAAAAAATGTTTTTTTTAGATATCTCAGCTCAACAAAAAGTCAGTTTGCCAAATTTGAATTATGTAGGTCTAATAGTTGAAAAAGGGGATTTTTTTTTATCTATAACGCCCCCGTAACACCCATGTGGTTTCTAGTCTGAAGGTGTAATAGTTCACAAACAGGAATATTGATTTCTAACGCCCCAATAACCCTCGCATCCCCCCTTGGGGATCTATTTTCGAAAGACCTTTTTAGTAGCGGATCACTACTCTACGATAGGAACATGTCTGCCGCATTTCAAGTCTATAGATCTTGTAATTAAAAAACGGGAATATTTTTCTGTAACCTATATATATATTTACCTCGAAACCATCCTTGCTTGTCGATTTTCTCAAGCCATTTATTAGAGGCTCATTACTCCATAAAAGGAACATGCCAGGCAATTTGAAAGCCTGTAGTTCTAATAGTCCAAAAACGGGTATATATTTATATATACTGCCCCTTAAGCCCTTGCAATACCCATTGGGGGTCGATTTTCGCAAAACCACTTTTGTAATGGTTCTGTACTCTATGAAAGGAACATGCCTACCAAATCTCAATTCTGTAAGTCCAAAACGGGAATATTTGTCCTCAACGCCAATTAAGCCCTCGCACCACCCCATGGGAATCGATTTTCGAAAAACCCGTTCTTAGAAGAACTCTATTCCATAAAAGGAATTTGCCTATCAAATTTCAAATTTGTTTGTCAAATATTTCAAAAACGGGAATAGTTATCTTTAACACTCCTTAATGTCCCACAATGCCCCTTGGAGGTTGGGTCGATTTTCGCAAAACCCATTCTGTAGCGGATCTCAGCTCCGTGAAAAAAAATCTGCTTGTTAAATTTAAAGACTGCGTCTAATAGTTTAAAAATGAAAATAATTATCCATAACGCCCCTTTTAAGGAGAGTAAGAATGTTGAATGTTTTTGGGAGTTTCTGTTTCCTGCAGGGAAACTTAGGGGAGTAGGAAACCTCTATACGGACAATGTTAAATTGGCTCTTTTCGATGTTATTGTGTCCCAAAGCAATATTTATACCTAAATATAGGTATTCATTTGAGGTAAAAAATTTGGGGCTTACCTTCTTATAAAAAATCCGGGGCCCTTTTTATCTTCTTTTTTCGTTCGGGAGGTATAATAAATCAAAATGAATCAAATGAAGAGTCCTAATTTGACATACACTCTTTCTATTTTAAATTAAGCATAAATACGTAGTTACATAATGACTACGTGACAAAAACGAAAAGAAAATAACGCGCGAACAGCAACAGTTCACAGTTAACAGAGAGAAAAAAACATGACATCTTTTCACTTCATTTCATTCCGTGCGGGCTTTGGCAAAACGGAAATACAGATGGGAGTTTCGCATTTCGCAACATCCTCCCACCTTTGAGTTTCAAACCGGGAAACTCAAATCCTAACTATCTGTTTTATTAATCGTCCATATCGGATCGTTTCTCAGGAACAGTCTCTGAAGAAAAGTCATAACAGTCCTTGGACATCTGGCTCATCAGGAATTGTCTCTGAAGAACACTCTTTACCAGTCAGTTGGACAGTCGGTTCATTCGTAGGAAAAATTCGGTCTACTGGAGGTTTCCCGAGATCAACTTTTTGAGTCACTTCAAGGGTATTAATCGGAGTACAGGGCGTAGAAATTTCCACTTTTCATTTTTACTTTTACCAGTCTGATACTTCCATCTTGGACGGATAGAGTTCCATAACTTTAGCTAGAGGCCATTCAACCTCTTGGTTTTGGGCACTAAAACAATACAATATCACCAATTTGGAGAGGTTTCTGATTTTTATCAAATTTCGACGACTGAGTAAGTGGCCCAAATATTCTGTGCAAATCTTTTTCGTAAGTCTTTTCACCTGTTGTCTGTAAGCATGCCTTTTATTTAACGATGATGAATCTAAAATATCAAGATCGGGAAATTTCCCCTTCTTGTTTAAGGTCATGCAAGAACATGGAAAGGAGGGGGAGTCAAGTCATTCAGTCATCGAAACATAGGTCAAAGGCCGTGGTTAATTATATTTTCTGTGTCACAGATAATGGTGTTCATCTCTTCTAAAATTAAGTGAACTTTTCCTAAGACCTTTCGTAAAATTCCTTTTTATAATTCCGATCAAACGTTCCATATCCACCCTACCATGGTGCAGATGGAGGATTAAATTTACAAATAATCTTTTGAGATCCACTGAAATTGAGAAATAACATTCCAATCGATTTTCTTCAGTAAATTTTCAGCGCCGGTAAAATTAGGGGCCATTGTCACAGTATATTAAAGAAGGTCGCCCCCTTCTGAGCAATAAATCTTCAAGAGTCTGCAAAAGTTTCTTAGATAAAGATGTAGCTAACTCAAAAATGGATAGCTCGTAAATGCGCATGTAAATATAACAACCCAAGTTTTCTTACTACCCCTTTAAAATCAATGGACCTGCGTAATCTATTTCTACGACTTCGAAAACTGCAGCCTCTTTTACGCGATCTTCAGGAAGAGGTGCTTCGACGATAGGTTTAGGTCCCCAAATTAAATCGTCTACATCGCCCCACAGGTTATAATTACATTTCTTACAGTCTTCCGATATTTAAGAATCCAAAATTCTTCTTAAATTGCACATCACAATTTTAATTCCAGCATGGTTTAATTTTCATGTCTGGTTCGAATAATTTTTTCTACAACTGGATGCCTCGAAGGTAATATTGTCGGATATAGAAAATCTCTTGTATCTTTTCTCATTAAAATTCGAGTCTTTACTTTCAGAATACCGTTTAGATCAACGTAACACTGAATTGCCTTTAAACGTTTATCATCAGTTCCTGAAAAGGATTCTTTCTGTACAATTTTCAATACTGCGATTTCTGCCCTATTCATCTTTTTCCAGTGTCAAAACTCAAAATAATTCGGTTACTCTTTTCAATTTTACAGTTAGTAAAAAATCGATACATCCATGCAGTAACTCTTAGAAGTTTGTCGTACGAGGAAACTCTGTTATAATATTTTTCCTCAGAGGCTCCCTCATGGTTAGCAGCGCTGATGACAGTCTTCCTTTTTCAGAATTTATAATATCAAAATCAGGAGTTACGTTAGACTTCGGCCATTCTTCGGGAGGTCTTTTAACCAATCCATCCCTTTCCCCACCATCTTGACATCGCTAGAGTTTCCAACACTGCAAACACGAAAGGAAGGTCAGTGCATTCAATGGCCCCGAACGTGGTACCAGTCTTCAGTGTTTGTCAACGAACGAATTCTTTGACTCTGTTATACAAAAGGACCCCAGTTTTCCTTTCCCTTTTTGATCCAATATAAGCACCGCGAGTCTGACCAAAAAATTTTAGGCAAATTTTCCAGTTTCTATCACTACTAACACTCTGGGATAATCTAGCTCCGATACTATGCAAGGAGTTCCAGTCTCGGAATGGACAGAGACTTCATTGGAGCAACTCTGCATCTTGCCTGTATAAGTTGACAGGTCGTTGAATTTTCACCCCGCATCTTAAAAATACAATAAGCAGCATATGCTATCTTACTCGCATCACAGAAAACGTGAAATGTAAAATTTCCCGGTGCATTCCTTCCGGAATAGACATCGTAATTTCTATTTTATTTAGCTTAGACAGTTCTTTTCGCCATCTTTCAAATTTTTACTAATGGAGGGGGAGTTCTGTGTCCCATGACACTTTTAATTTCCAGCATTCTTAAAGGGGAGGACCTTGGACCCAACGTAACAGGAAAAGTGAAACCAAGAGGGTCAAAATCATGGAGGTTGAAAAAAATTTTCCCCTTTTTGTCACAGGTGTATCGTCTTCAACACAATCTCGTAAATCTATCGTAAGAGAATCAGTTTTTAAATGCCACCTAAGCCCCAGAACAGAAATGTTTTTCCTTCTGGTGGTAAAAGGTCGTAAGATTCTGGGTCACTGTAACTGTGCTCCCACCCTCGAAGTTCAAATTTAGCGGTGCTAAGGATTGTTTGGATTCCTCAACAAATTTCTAAGCTCTTCATGGTCGTCCACACTGGTAACACAGTTATCTACGTAAATGATTCTAACAACAGAGTTGCTGTTTTTCAAAATTGTGAGGAACGTTCTGAGATGAAATCGAATTGTTGCCCCGTAGATAGAGAACAAGAAAGCCCGAAAACAACCCTCCGATGCCGAAAAACTTAGGTTTAGCTGGATCCCCTTCCTCCCACCATAAAAATTTTAGATAAGGTCTATCCAAATTTCTCAGACCAATCTGCAAAATGCTCTACGAATGTCTGCAACAACGCCTATTTCTTAAATCGAAATCTATCATGATGGCTGGAATGAGTTTTGAAGTGTTTGGTCCCTTTCTAAAAAAATCGTTGATAGAAGGCGAATTCTTTCTCTAGCTGATCCGTCAAAAACAGGTCGTACTTTTGTAGGGGGAATTTTCCTTAATTACTGCCCCTATGAGGTAAGTAATGGTCACTTTTATCGTTGCAGTAGTTCTTCACTTCTTCTATGACTCCTTCTTTTAGCCATTCACTGAAAACTCCTTCGTATGCTTCTAAGTTTCCGGTCTTCTTCAAGGAATTAATACAATTTTTCAACCTTCTTTCAGCTAGATTTCTGCACGTGGGTAAGGGAGGATGGCCTTGTATCCATGGGAGACTAACAACATATCTTCCATCAGAATCCATTTCACACTTCTGTTGAATGTTCTTCTGCGGCCTCAAGTTCTTGCCTAGTTCTTTTTTCTCCTGGGTCCAAGATTCCGAGTGTATCTAGTCGCCATAAGTCGGAAATTTTAGCGTCGTTTACATGAAGAGAACTGACGCTATTCGTGCTGTCTGTAGATTCCTCCTGCGTCTGTTTTCCCATTAATGTCCACCCAAGTCGAGTTTCCACCAAAAATAGGTCAGACTTTTTAAATTTTTTTATGTTTCCTGTATATAATTTACCTAAAACATCAGCCCCAATTAATCCCATGAATTTCATCGGAGAAAATTGATACAGAAGTCTACTTGGCTATTTAAATCAGACAGAAAAATTTTATGTTTCTTAATTTCTTTAATAAAATTACCCCGTGGTATTCTCGGAATTCCAAAAACAAATTATTTTTGATTCAACACTTCGGAAATTACAACGGTATTTATCAGAAAGTCACTTTAAAGGGAAATCAAATATCTTTTGTGGGTTTCTGCCGTCTCTTTACCGCCGAATAAACTATGTGTCAAATTCTCTTCAGCAATGCATTCATATCTCATTTCTTTAATGGCGAAATTAGTCAAGTATGATTTACTACTAAAAGAATCAATTAGGGAACCTTATATATTTCATTTTATTTTCACCCCTTAGACGAACAACGAGTGTTTGCAAAAAGAACTTTGGAATGGGGGTTGGTTGGAAAGAGTCGGATCTCTTCCATTTTCGTTTTCTACTTTTTCTTCCTGACGTGGGTTTTTCGAATTTTCATTAATACATTTTCAGGACAATGACCTTATAATGAGATTTACCACAAAATTGCAGGGTGGTACTTTCGCCTACAAAAAAGAAAAACGTGTTTGACTGCAAAACATCGAAAACAAGCGGCCTTTTTCATCAATATCCGCTTTTTTCTCATCAGATAAATTATGAGCATATCTGCAATGGTTGCTAAAATGTAATTTACCGCAGAATATACAAGATTCTTTTTATTTTCAGAAGAGTTATAAAGCTCTGCAGCTGTCGGAATTTTTCCCGCCTTGATGACGCGGGGAAATACATTTGTTTATATTATCTAGTTCAAAAGGGTTTAAAACCCGCTTCGAGCTAACCGCACCTTTTTTTCACTTTCTATTTCCTGCCCTCAAAATTTCATAAGGGCGTCTAATTTATTATTTTCTTCATTCGGGTTAGATGTCAAGACATTGAGTTATAATTTCTTTCCCCGACTCTTAATATATCGACTGGTAGGCAAGATTCAATTAAAGGATATAAAATAGAAGAATAATTTGCACTAGAAACGCCTAACATATTTAAAGATCTCAAATAAGTTTCTATTTTGTCATACAACTTAAAAAGCGGTATTTTAGAACCTTTACTCATTGCATTATTCATCATTAGTGAAAGAACTTCTCTAATATAAACTTCGATTAACATGTCAGTCCGGCCGAAAAGTGCCTTTAAACATTCGATGACGTTTTCATAACTATCACCAGTGGCAGGATAGGATTCAACAATTTCTCGCGCCCTTGAACCTTTTAATGTCGCCTGCAATAAATAGTGATATTTATCTTCATTCGCGATTTCTTCGTCATTGTGTATTTTCTGAAACTGAGCCCAAAAAAGGGCCCAAACCATTCTTTAATATCTCCCCAAACAATTTAAATTTATTTTAGGTAGTTTTAAAATTCCGTTTTAACGGACTTTTCGACTAGTTGAGAATTATTTTCCATTTCGACATTCTTCAAAAAATTTTTGAACTTTAGTTTTCAATTTAATAAATTCTCTTCGTACAAACTAAAGCTTTCGTATTCTTTATCGAAATTTGCTTGAGAACACTTCTCATCATTCAAAAGAATATTTTGAAATTCCTTTTCCTTTACACTAAGTTCGTTCCATTTTCCCTCCAACTGCGCAAATAAAATTTCGATTTCATCAATATTTTTATCTCGTTTTGTTGTTCTCAAGCAAGTTAGCGAGCGTGTGAAAGCGCTTCTAAGGGCGTTCTCAACTTTTAATTGATCCATTATTAAACTAATAAGCTACTAAATTCTAACTCTGTTTCAAAACAATTCAGATCCCACCAGGGATGCCAAATAATATTGTGTCCCAAAGCAATATTATTATACCTAAATATAGGTATTCATTTGAGGTAAGTAAATTGGGCTTACCTTCTTTATAAAAAACCGGGTCCTTTTATCTTCTTTTTTCGTTCGGGGGAGGCATAATAAATCACAATGAATCAAATGAAGAGTCCTAATCTTGACATAAAACTCATCTATTTTAATATTAAGCATAAAATACGTTAGTTACATAATGACTTCGTGACAAAAACGAAAGAACACATAACGCGCGAACAGCAAACAGTTCACAGTTAACAGAGAGAAAAAAAACATGACATCATTTCACTTCATTTCATTCCGTGCGGGCTTGCGCAAAACGGAAATACAGATGGGAGTTTCGCATTTCGCAACAGATGTACCTTTTGTGAAAATCTGTTATATGTACATGTTTGAAATTTTTCATACAATTAAAGTACACCTTTCTCATTACACAAAAATGAGCTTTTAGCTAATTTTGAATTTTTTCATAATTTATAAAATATTTTATCAAACAAAGTGAAAATTGGCCCATTTTTCACATAAAAAAAATTTGTAAAAAAATAGATTTTTGAGTTCTTTACAAAAAGCGCATTTCAGTATATGTTGGCCATCATTATAAATATATCATAAAAAATTTACATACCTGTGAACAGTAGTTTCTCAGAAAAGGTTCATCGAACATCAAAATTTACATTTTGAGATAAATTGATTTTAATGTATACACAGTGAGACTTCTAATCGGCAAGGAAATAAAAAAAATAAAAGGCTTAATTTACAATAAAAGATACATGTTTTGGTTTATATAAAAATCACATATTGTCAAAAAAATAAGATTTTAGCTTTCCAACACCTCTTAATCCCCGCAACGCTTATTTGGCATCTATCGGAGCATAGTTTTACTAACTCAGAAACTTTCACGGGCACGTGTTCAACCATTTTCCAAAGTTTTATTTCAATCGTAAGAATGGCTTAGGAAGGCATAAGGGACATACAGACACCCCCACAACATTCATTTTTATTTATATAGATTTTATTTTATATAACTGATGTTCAATAGAGGTTGATTTCGGGAGGGACAGAATTTCAAGAATAACATTACTGTCCCAATGTTCATTTATGCAGCTTTGGATACTAAGGTACACGGAGATATGCAAAAAATTGGCATAACATGCTGCTATTATTATTTGCGAGAAAACAATCCACTCATCCGTTGTGGATTGCAGCAAATAACAAAAAAAATCTCCACTCAGCTTGAAAACACGGTATATTTATGGCATTGTACAAAAGCAATGACACTTAAAAACCTTCCTTCATTTGGGGGGCGGAAGCAAATAAAGCTCTTCTAAAACCAGAAAAAAAACCCCAATTTATGTCAAGTACCAGTTTAAAGTTATGTCAAGTACCAGTTTAAAGTTATGTCAAGTACCAGCCTTATTTTGAAATAGAAGAATAGAGATTTGAAGATTTCAATGGTTTTCAGATATTTAGACTCTGAACTGGACATGATCCCAGAAAACTCGCTATAGTCACTGCGGTAATGGAGTTTTTATTTTACGACCCAGTGTGTCGTAGGGCCTGGGGTTCGAATCCCGTAGAAGACATGAATGTTTATAAATGTATAGCGCCTTCGTGGCATGGGGGTACTCTAAACAGCCGTCGAGACGCAAGTCCTCTCGTGAGGTGGGTGGCAAGGGATGAGGGGTGGTAGGCCCTTGATCCTCTCCCCCAGGGTGTTCTCCCTCAAAATTGGGATGGAACCGAGGTAAATCTTACTGCCACATGTATGGTGCGCAAGGCTAAGGTCAACGACAGGCGTACATCAAGCCCCATGCCATGATGAATTTTGTGGGCGTCGATCTAACTACGTCAGACAGGTGGCATTAACAATAACAACAATTATTTAAAATATAATTTCATCAACAGAAAAACAAAATTACTCATCTACAAATCATTGGTAAGGCCTGTTCTTACATATGCTGCAGAAACAGGGGCAATGCCCGAGACACAAGAAGACTTTGCATATTTGAAAGAAGAGCCCTTAAAAGTTTTTTTAAGGTTAAAATGGAAAACATTTAGAGAAGAACCAATTTTAAAAAAAATCATAAAATTTTTTAATACCAAAATTCAATAAAAAAGGTTGAAATGGGATGAAACCTGATAAGATTGGACGCAATCGAACCACAAAACATATTTGTAACCTATGATACCGGAAAAAAAAGGAAGACCGACTCGGGTGGATCGTGCCTGAAAAAGTTCTAAAACTTTTAATGTCAGAAACTGGAAAAGTCAGGCCAAGAACAAGACGCCTGGAATGGATTTTAGGAGGGGCCTTTCCACCCCGTTTGGGGCTTGAGGAAGGAAGGAAAGCGGATTTTCGACTGTGTCCCACTCCCCGGGGTTTAAAAGGGGTTTCCACGAAAATTAGAAATTTTATGAAAAATGGTTTTTATTTTTAGGGGTTTTTAAAACTTAAACCCCGTCAAAAAAAACAAAAATTTTTATTTATATGAATTTTTTTTCGTAATTTTTTTTTAAACTTTTAAAAATATAAATAAATAAAAAATTTTTAGATTCCTTACCTGTACTAGACTGGAAAATACTACCGCGGGTCCCCCGAAATAATTTTATACTCGTTAGAACAAGTTTTGCAAAACTAAATAGTTTCCTAATGTAAAAGGAACCTTTATCCGTTTTTGGGGGGGGGAACCAATTTAAAAGGAGAGGAAAAACATCGACATATATCAAAAGGTTAAAAAAATTTCAGAAAAGTTCCCAAATTTTGGTTTCAAATAACATAGAATAATAGGGGTTTCCACAGCTATAAATATTTTAATGCATTAGAAAAATGCATTTAAGCGAAAAAAAATTTTTAATGCAAATGGCTGTCAAAAAAAAAATATGAAAAAAAATTGAGTGAGGGTAATAAAAGGACTGAGATAATTTTACAGACCTAAAACTTCGGGTTTGCGTAAAAAAAATTTAAGCACCATGTCTAGTTACTCAAAATAATGCATGGGTAGGGAACGGGGCCACAAATCAATTATCAATGGTAAATTACATTAATATTATATTACTGTTTTTTGTTGACTTTTTTTTAATTTGTCTTACATATGTCGAGCTACTTTAAATATGCTTTTAAGATATATTCTTTTAAGACAAGAATATATTCTTTTAAGACATTTATTCTATTTCTCTAAGACACCTAATAGCTTTTAGGGGTCTGCAAGTCGAAAAAGATTGAAAACTACTGGTGTAAAGTGACACTAAAAAAAACAGCTCCTCACACAAATTACTTAAAAAAAGTACATGCCAACTTCATTCTTTGCTGTTAATTGAAATGAACTGAACATGAGTCAAATAAATAACGTACTTCTGCTGCCAGATTTCGAGGAATGTTCATCTAGAAACGGCGAATATCTTGGAACAAATAGTTCGGAGCACATTTCGGTGTTTAGATTATGGTAGTCGAAGACCTGTTTGAAAGCCTCTAATGTCGACTTATAACCCGAGTGCAGGCGCGCACTCGATACTAACGTTAAAAGCACCGCAGGGGGTGACGGATTTCCCCTAATCAGGTTTTTATAATTATTTTTACTGTGCACCACAAAAATCGTAATTTCAGTGAACAATTTAATTTAGAGAAAGTATATTTACCAACTTTTAAGGCCTTTTAAATTTTTCTTTGATAATTTGAGAAAAAATATCAAACTAAACGAAGAAGTTTCAAATGTGCATGACTTTAATAAAGGACACACATCACAGACACTTTTCGCTAACATTACAGGAATGTTTTTGCAGGAAAAACTGTCATATTTTGTTCAAGTTATTGTAGTTTTATTGTCCTTTGATAATCGACAAATAGCATGTTGAATTTTTTCTTGCTTGTGTCTTTTTGACAGGGTGAAGTGTGTTTTATGGTACACATGTGGCTTCATTTTTCTCCCATGAAATTCTTTAGGTAGCATTTGAACATATTTTCCTTTCAACTCAAACGTTTCATGTTCATCGCTTTTCTCAAATTTACTTTTACTACCATGATTAGTATCAATTATTTCAGTAGGTTCTTCCCGGGGCAGTTTCAATTTCCTTCAATAAAGATCCTGAGCCCTTTTTTTTCTTTTTTTTTTTTTTAAAATTCTGCTCATTTACATTTTTTAAACTATAATAAGTCGTTCAACAAAAACAATCAAAACCAAGGGAAATCGTTCACAGAGGGAAAAAAAAAAGAGATCGGGGCAAGGAATTCCAAAAAACCCTAAAATTGTAAAAAAAATGCTTACCACTTCCAAAAAAGAGGGAGATATGTGAAAAGTACATTTTAGTTCCCGCGAAGACTGTCATATAGGAGGATATGTCAAGGTTATTGGTAACAAATAAACAGTTTTCCCAGAATTAATGATTTTGGTGAGCCTGGGGTGTCTCTATGCCCTCGGACCGCTCCCGGGCTTACAAGAGCAGACTTCTTCAGTTCACGAAGAAGCGCATGGATTGAACAGTTGATGACTGGAAAAAGTCATGTGATCCGATGAATTGCGTTTTCAATTACACCATGCAGATAGCAGGGTGTGAATGTAGAGAAAACAAAACTAAAACAGGGCATTACCACTACTCTTCAAGCTGATAGAGGCAATATTGTGGTTTGGGGGATATTTTCTTTGCATTACATGATTCCTGTGGAAGAACGTCTAAACGGCCAAGGATATTAGGCCATTTGAGGTTAGTGATGTCATTGGTGGACACACCCACTTTTCTTTATCTATGGCCGTGAAAAATGGACATGAAGGTTGAAACAGTAAAAATATGCATAAGAATTTTCATTGCTCATGTATGTGATGTTGAACACTTTTTCTTTATTTTATGGCTTTGAATTAACTAGGAAAATGCATTTAAAAGTAAATTCAAAGTGGTCTTTAGGAGTAAGAAACAGTTTCACTGATAAAATGTCTCCGTACAGCTGGACATTTATAGTACATGGGACAAATCTATGTGTACCAATACTTTGTGGACTACTTAGATCCTACTTAGATCAACAAATTTTTTTTTTTATTTTAGCTACTTTTTATTAAATGGTTTTAAAATTTAAAATATACATATGTGCAAAAAAGGGCAGAATCACAACATTAAGTGGTCGTTCTTTTATTCATTATCATTAAAGTATCGTAGTGTCATCAAAACAATGTGTCATCAAATTTAGTTCAACTGAATGTTTAAAACTTGGAAAAAAACCTTTTTGAGTTTTGAAAAAGTCAAAAGGGTCGCTAATCCCAACTGGGTGTATTTGTAATTCTTTTAAAAAATTAGTTTTAATCAATTAAAATTTTTATTATAATTCAATTACTGTATTGTCATCAAAATAATCATGTATATTTAAAAATTTTAGCTCAATGATGTGCTTTAAAATGTATTTTATGAACGAGAAAATTTCCCTCAAGATAAATAAATATATAACGATTGTAAGCTAATACTAGGAATTGAAAAAGTAGTCTTTATACATCATAGGCAATTTCAGGACTATTAGGCCAAAACATTCTACCATGTGTTTGGGTTAGGGGAAAGGGGGTTCAAAAAATCTGAGGGGGGTCTCGATGTCGCTGGTACCCAAAAAAAACCGCAGTGATCGAAAGTTTAAGAATCACTGTTTTAAGCGTTGGGTTTCCCCCTTTTTTCGTAAGTAGAAGATTTTTTTTGTGCTTGCCGTCTTTTTTAAATTTTGGGTTTTCGATCCTTAAATTCCCCCCCCCCTCCGTTTCTTATTCCAATCTTGGGTTTAGTTGATGTTGTTTTTTTGTTTCAAGCAATTTTGGGGCCCAAAAAACAGCTCTTTTACTGCGTAAATTTC
>BMAV01018314.1:0-21206 GCA_019973955.1 Trichonephila inaurata madagascariensis | reverse complement strand
GGTCAAGGGGCGGTAAAAAAAGCGCCAGTTTAAAATTACCAAATTTTCAGGAGCCATTCGAGTTTTACAGACGCGATCGGTTTAGGAGCAGTACTTAATCAACAAAACAGACCTGTAGTATTTGCGCCCGTACACTGAACAACGCAGAGGGGAAATTTATACAGTAACCGAAAGAATGTCACATTTGTATGGCGTTGAACAAATTCAGAACATATTTGGAATATTGCCCTTTAAAAAGTAATAACGGATCACCCCGCCTTAACACGCCTAACACATGGCAAAATTTGTCGAGTAGGATGATTAGATGGGCACTCAAATTAGCAAATTCAATATAGAATGGGAACATAGACCGGAACTCAAAATGCAGTGGCTGACATACTATCAAGGAATCCCGTGGAAAGTATAGTGGGAGAAAAATTTAATTGTGCCATAATCGGGGATTTAGTACTTCGCGGGACAATTAAAAAACAGAACAGAAAAATGACCCAGAAGATAGGTCATATCTATAGATATTTAGAAAACCCGGAAGATAACTCGGTTAATGCAACGATATGTGAGAATTGGTCCACGATTTCCGTTTAATTGAAGGATTTTTTTATAAAAAACACGCAACGTCATTAGGTGAAATGGTGTATACATTCAAAATCTTTAAGGAATGAAATAATAGAGAATTTCATGAAAGGCCAATAGCTGGACACTTAGGCAGATTTAAAACGTATCATAAAATTCGGGACGTTTGTTATTTCCCGTACATGAGAAAATTCATTGATCAATATTTTCTCTACATGCCATATGTTGCATTAATAACTATAAAAACGCTTTACCTGGTCGATTAATCAATTATATCAAATTATCCGAATGAGATAGTGACGTTAGATTTGTTAGGCCCGTATCCTATATCGAGAATAAGACAATCGCTATATTTTAGTAATAACCGATCATTTCCAGCAAATGGGCTGAAATTATAAAAAGGCCTCATCTCGATAATAGGGGATTTTTTTTTGATAACTTTATATCGCGTTATGAGCTCCAATAAAATTAATAAGTGATAATGGTCCAATTTATATCAAAATTTTTTTGAGCACTTAAGTGAAAGATTAGGCATAAAAGGGATTTAAGACTTTTGCATATCGACCACAAGCAAATCGGACTGAAAAGAGTTAATCGAGATATAGTGCAAATGATTGCAAATTATGTTAATGATCAACACGATACTTGGGATCAATTTACGTGAGTTTGCTTACGCTATTCCTGTCGGCGGTAAATGCATCAACGGGAAAATCACCTGCTGAATTATTTTGGGTCGAAAATTGATTACACCATTTCAAAACTAGTTATGATCTCGAAAGTTCTCAAAATTCAAAATACAAAATATCGAAAAGCTTTAAGGAAGCTAGAATTAACGCAATGAAAAATTAAACAGAGGTGAAGATATTATAATAGACGGTGAAAGACATAAAAAATAAGCAAACAGATTGGTCTATTAGAACACACCAGTAGCCAACAAAGTATGTGCTAAATTTAAAACAAAAATTTAAAAGGACCGCAGAGTATTAGAAATAAAAATACTGTCAATATTGGTAATATGGAAATCAGAAAAAAGATTAAGCTAACGTAGATCAAATAAGAATATATCGTCATAGAAATGACGAGGTCGAATTAGGAACAGGTATCCCAAATAGTAGACGAAGTCAGAAACTCGTACTTCGGGTAAAAGTACATCAAGGATTAAATGAGTCACAATATGGGAAAGAAAAATCTGCGGTGAAACGTGTTAGAGGCAAAGGATTGGTCGCCAATCAAATCAATATAAAAAATACAGATAGGACCCATAAACGTGCAGATCACTGTATCAGATCAAGCTTCCCTAGTTCACTTTGGGAGTGAAAGTAAAAGTAAAAAGGATATAAAGTGTATAGTGGCTAAGAGATCAGGAGTATCAGGGGCAGCGGACCACAAAGAAAGTGGCAGAGAAAGGGACCCACAACATAAATAAAAAGACAAGTTTCATCCAGTACTATTTCTAGAAGTAGAAGAAGAACAAAAGAGAATCAATCAGTTCCAGATGAAAACCAAGTAATCTGAGGCCACGCCGAAGAACAGAACAAGAACCCCGACCAGCCAAGGAGAGACAACAGGGAAATCAAGAAAGGGACGACAAGGATACAAGCCCTACAACAAGCAAAACAAGAAATTCCAGTGCAACCGAGGAAAGAAAAAGTGGTAGCACCTCATCAAGTTGGACGTAATGGTGGGAGACCACATATAAAATCAGGTTGTATTGTTCCATTTTATGATCTTCCAACAAGTGGTCGGAAGAATTATTGCAAAGAAAGAAGTCTCGGCGGTGCTTTTGTGTTATAATAAGCAAAAAGTCAAACACTACAATGAGTGTTTATTTATTTTTGGAACTTTGACTTGTTAAAATTTTTTTCTGGAGAAAACAATTGTAATTGCACATTTGTTTGCTTCGATGTGACTCTCGTGAGATGTGGAAATTCCTTTGGTTATTTGTTATAATAGTTTATTGAAAAATGTTTGTAATTGTATAATATGTGTATATATATATGTTGTTGTATTGTTACGTATTATGAGGCATCTGGTTCAGGGAAACGCGGCGTAGGGCAATTCAACATAATACACCTGATGCTGCGCGGCTCATTAGAGTTTTTGGAACGATATAGATGGAGATGAAAATTTATTGTGATATACAAATAATATATAATGAATAAAAATTGTAAAATTAATTGATATTATGTAAACATAGATTGGAAACAATGACTCAGAAAGTTTACTAGGAGACAGACCCCGAAAATTATGATATGTCGAAGTTTCTAACAAGAAATGGAGCGGAAAATCCAGCTCCATAGGCAGTGATGATAAAGATAAAGTTTGGGTTCAGGCACCCAGTAGCAAATTTTTTAGAAAATTTAAGTGTATAGTTACTCTAAGTATAAATGTTAAAAGTGAGAGTGGGCATGAATTCAAACAGTAATTATTAATGTTGGCCTAGCATTGAGTAAAAATTTATTGTCACGAGTTTAAATTCTAAATTCTAAATTGAATATTAAATTTAATTCTAAGATGAGTAAATGAAAATTAAAGTCAAGATAAATATTGGAAAATTATAAAAGCTAAAATGAGATTTAAGATTAAAATTCTAAATAAAACTCCAGAAAGCGAAGCATGAGATTCAGAAATAGATTTAGACATCGCAATTTACAGTTAAGGGCATTGAGAACCCCAGGTCCGATGTTTTTCTTTCTGGAGGGGGTTAGACGTCTCTCATGTCCTTCCTGCTAACATAACTCCTATGTTCTTGACGGCCACGATTAATGGCAAAAACCTTTCCAACCCAATACCAAGTTAAAAGACAAACGAAGGAGGACATGTGTAAAATATATATACTTTTAAAAAGGATAGAAGCTTTGATGATAAAGAGCGGCAAGTTTAAGAGATAACTTAGTGTGAATCATTCTGATCACGAGTTAGATGTCTTATATCTCTGAAAAGTTAGAAGATTACGTTCATTATAAAGAAGTCTGAATCTTCGTAGTTAAAATTAAGTTATAGGTATTCTCTCACAGGTGAAGGAAGGAGACTCTACAAATAAGGTAATATTTTTGTATAGAAGTTAGACGAATCTGTTAATTTATTATAATTAGGATAAATGATCTAGTTGCGTGATTCACTTGAATATAAGGTTTAATTGCGTTAACTCTCACTTTAAGAAAGTTGTCAAATTAGAATTAAGTAATATAAGTTATTCTTAATAAAAGTTGTATTGAACTACATATTCATCATTTTGATAATCCCACACCTCTAGCTTACGCGGATCCGGAAAGACATAGTCATCATAGGATGGCTATGTCGCAAATGTACGGAAAAAAAAAAAAAAGGTTGAGAACAATTAGACTTGAACAACACTTGAAATAGTACATCTCAAACATCTAACAGATTACTCTCAAAAATTAAAATGACTAAAAAGAATGTCTTCCATACGGGTTCGAATATTCAAGTTAAAACGAAGGGAAAAAAAACTTATACGGACGAGATACATTTGAAATACCAAAAGCGTTTAAATAAATACATAAAAGGCGTAGAAAATTATCTTTAAAGAAGTAAGGTAAGTCGTTTTATTTTCAATAAATATGTATTACACACGTTTTTTCAATGTGTTCGTTTAAATTGCATGTTACAAACGTATTAATTAAAAATCATAATTAATTATATTCTTCAGAAAATTTAATTAGACACGTGCACCTAAAAATCTTCCACTGATGCACATTAAATCAATAGAGGTTCAAAGTCCTTGTGTGGCGTGGTATAGAAGTATGGAAAATGGGGTGTTATTTCTGATTTTGTTCTCATCGCAAGGTACAAAATTACGAAGTTCGGCACCAACAGCCCTAGTTTAGTTTCAAAATGCGACGTTAATAAAAATCAAATCAAAACAATTCAGTGAAAAAAAGGTTGGCCTTTTTAAAATTTGAAGAAGAAATAATTAAGAATTATTTTTTTGGCACTATTTTTAAACATACTGGGGACAAATCACTTGTCACTTCACTTGATATTTCTGCATTTTGCTTTGTATGGCGCAATAACTCGTCGTGGTACTGATGTAAAAAGCTTCTGAAATGTCTCTACAGTGATTTGGACCATGTTTTTGGTATATTTCTAGTTTTTTTGGACATTTGTTAGAAGGTTATTCGATTCATGACATTGAAACCGTTTTTTAAAAAAAAGGGATATTTTTAATTTAGTGTCACTATAAAATACGCATAAAAATGTTCTAAGGAAAAAGCCCAAAAATTTTTAAATTTTTTTTTTTAAAATTTAACTTAGATAATTTTTTTCAAAATGTTTTTGTAAAAAATGTTTCTATTATAATAATTTTTTGTTTTTATAAGCTCAGCCCTTTTCACAGAGGCTCAACTAGATTTTTTTGAACAATTAATTATTTTCAGAGTTACCCCATTTGTTAATTATTGGCGTTTTTCTTAAAATTCCCCCCTCTGTGTCGTAAAAATATGAAAAAAACCCATTTTAAGTTATATATTTCAAAAATTTCTTGTTGACCCTTTTGTAGAGGGGTTCGATCAAAACAGGCAAAATATTATTATAATAGATTCTTTTTTCCCAAAAGGGAATTTTGAAAAAGATTATTCTAAGTTAATTGTTTGCCAAAAATATTGTATTTAAATAATTTTTGTCAAAATGTCTTAAAAATTTTTTACATTATTTCTAATTAATACATCAAAAAATTATCCATTTATCGAAAATCACGGTTCCGAACGTAGTCGGATATCTTAAATTCCTTTCGAGTTCACCTCAAAGATATAGGATTACACTATTATCCGGATTTTTTTTCGATGGTCATTTCAGATGATGAAATACACCATGGTTAGGGTTAAACCAGTCTACACAATTTTAGGGGCCATTGTCGCCCTGATATATTCCGTCAACATCTGGAAACAAACATTTCGCCGTGAATGGTTTGACAACTATTTTCCAGATGAGATATGTTCTCACTTCCAGTTCTGTTACCCTTTATAGTGGTAAGGGGGTCGATACCATTCCAACCAAATGCTCCCCAGATCATTAGTCCTTCCAGGGGCGGCTCTAGCACCGGATAAACCAGACCCCTACCCGGTGCGGCAAATTTTAAGGGCGGAATTTGGATCAAATTTGGAAAATATTTTTTAATGTCACAAAAAAATTTGATTTATTTTCTGAAATATTATTGGGTGTGAATTTGGTACCTCATTTAAGGGGACATGGTACGATTTAAGCAAAAATTTTAATTTTAAGGTGATGATGATGATGAGTTTGGTGTTTTATGGCGCAAGAGCCAGTTTTGGCTATACTGCGCCAAACATTCATAGGCCTGTGGTCTGGACGGGAAAAGAAGAAAAGGAGAAATTGGATGACAAGATGGAAGGTCGAAAATAAAGAAGGATCACTGGGGTACCCCGGGGTCATGACACCCGTGTTTACCAAAGGGAAAAGGAAATGATCACTAAGGTACCTCGGGATTTTAACACCCGTACCCACTTAAAGAAGGAGGGGTTTAACCCCTGAGGGGTTTAATTTTAAGGATTTTCAAAAATTTTTTTGGTTGCATCCTACGTGTGTATGCTAAGTAAAACAGATTTTGTGCTCAAAATTTCATAAAAAGCTATCTCTTTAAGTTTTTAAGGAAAAAAAAACTTTTAAAACAATTTGTGAAGTGATTTTAAAATGCTACTCCTACTACAAAAATTTACGTACACGCATGAAATTTGATTTTCAAGTACTTCAAACTATGTATAATGAAAGTTGGTATGGGTTTTGCGATAACACGTGGTATTCGTACAATACTTCTTTTTATGAATGCTTATTGAAAATTCCTTAAAAAATGTATTAATTTTGAGTTCAATTATTATTTAAAAAATAAGTATTGCTTTGATTCTGAAATACATACCAACTTTTGTTACATGTACTATTAGCAATAGGTAAAAAAAAAATTCAAAGCATCAGGCTCAATTCAAAAAAAGCCTTAGAATTTAAAATGAAGACAAACCAGTTATTTTATCTTTCTGAGATAAGTAAGTTTAAAGTTTTGATTTCCCATAGGGATGTGAATAAAAATGAACGTTAAAACTATCATAATTCTACGTTTTTTAGGCTTAGAGCTTTCAAATTTTGTGAGGATATAGAAAAGTATATAAAGAATAATGCAGGCTAAAAAAATTAGATTTGATTTTTTGACCAATTTTTGTCAATTGAATCATACTGTGTCTCTTTAACGTATCTTATTTCCTTTTTTTATTTTTTTTTTGCACTTTTACATTAAAACTTGAAGGGTTCGAGCCTGGAACATATGTTAAATCAAGAAATTTGATATGTTTATACATCTTTCACTAGTAACTTTGTCACAACGGAAATTCCTTTCCCCCATACGATGTCCGGTGCCAGCTTTTCAAAAGGGGACAAGGGAAATAAAAGTTTTTATTAGATAAAGAGCCACAGAAGATGTTTATTTTTGTCTTGAGTGTAGTTACTATAAGTTAAAATAAAAACGCTTGTGATTACCACCATCAGAAAACACTTTTTCAAAGAAATGGACCTGCTGAAATGGGCTATTTCAACACTAACATTTTACTCGATTGAAATCATAATAGGGGCGTAACTATCGAGGTATCGGCCGTATCAATGATACGAGGACTCCAAGTTTCAGAAGCCCCAAAATGTGCAAGAAAAAAAAGTAAAATGAAAAACCCCTCTTAAAAAAAATTTCCCAAGGACCCGGGTTTCAGAGCCAACTCAGGACTAGTAGCTCATAAAGGGGAATTAAAGGGAATTTTGAAATTTTGTATTTTTTGGGCTATATATAAATTAGAACTTTTTGCTTTGGAGTGAGGGGTAGCATTTTCTATTTATGTCCGGGGCGGCAAAACTGCTGGAGTCCACCCTAATCCTTCATACCCAACCTCCCGGACAGGTTGTATACAATAGGGGTGAAAAGCTTCATGTTGTTTAGGACGAGTTCTTTCTCTGCTATCGTTTGTAAAAAGTGTAAAACAGCTTTCATCGGCTCATACAACTTTTTCCACAATTTTAAGTCCCAGATTTTCTATTCTTTAGCCCAAGCATAACGATATCATCGATTTAAGGCTGACATTCGTGTTGGTCATCGACTTTCAAGTACAAGAAACTTAAGTTTTCTCAGGGGCGGCCAGCAATTTGACGCCCCGGGCTGAAAACCCCCCTCTCTCACCAATGCCCCCCCCCCTCTATGTATAAATATTTTTTTAAGTCTTAAAAAAATTTAAAATAACCCCAAAAGAATAATATTTGTTATTATTTCCCCAAAATAGTGTGAAAGAGTAGGAATCGTCTATTTAAGCAAACCAATTTTCTGAAAATGTCTACTAATGGGGGGATCACAAGTTTGTTTTAACCCTTTTGATAACTACACTCAAGACCAAAATAAACACCTCCTATGACTCTCTATCTTCCCCATTCCCTTTTTCCCCATTGGGCGCGAAACCCGGGCATCAAGGGGGAAAAGGATGTACCCCTTTTGGGGCCCCCATTAGGGTGGGAAGAAAGTTACTAGTGAAAGATGTTTAAACGTAAAATTTCATGCCTTAAATAATCCCGCCTTAAACCCCCTTCAAGTTTCGACAAAAAAAGAAAACTGTCATTAAATATCAGAGTACAAAAAAAAAAAAGTAATAAGATACGTTTATATATAAATGAAATACCAAATTAAAAACCAAATATTTTGAAAATGACAAAAATATAAAACCCCAAAAAAAATACAAAATTTTTCAAATTTGATCCAAAAAGCCACCCCGGGAGGGAGTCCGGTTTTCCGGCACTAGACCCGTCCCTTTGGTTTTCTTCGTATTAGATAGATCTGTGATAGATCTTTGTTTTCCCAGTTTTAAATTGAACTCCTTTTTTAATTTGTGGGTAATAGCTTATTTCCCCCATTTTTCTTTCAGAATCTGAATATTAATTTCGATGTAACTGTATTTTAGTTTGAGGATGTTTAAATACAATTAAATAAAAAATTTTTAAATAAAAGCAACAAAATAAAACAACAATGTCCCCCCTTTTAGTGGGGCCCCGGAAAATTATCAAACTTGACCGGGCCACCGGGGTAGAAAAGGTTTGGGGGGCACTGCCCTAGATGATGAAATTTGTGCGCCCCTTTTTTAAAATGCTTTATATATCCTTAAAACCTTTTTTTTTGATATTCTGTTTTTTTGACGTTTCAGATATTTTCAGCCATTTTGTCGATAGAAGCAATCTTGGTTTTTAAAAATCAAATAGTTGTGACATCTCTCGCGTTCTTTTTTAAAAATCCCCCTACGTTCTTTGCCCACGTTAATGCAAAATTTTTTAAACCCCAAATCAAAAAGTAAAACAAGAAAAAGATGAAAAAAGTAACCTTTAAAAGGATAAAAAGTTTAGGAGGAAAAATGGCAATTTAAAAAAGCTGAGTTCGGAGATAAAAAAGTGTGGATCGACGGTTTAGAATAAAGAGCCCCCCCGCAATCGATACAAGGTGCATACTATTGCACACAGCCCATCAGTCTACCAAAAGAAACATCATTGAGACAACCAAGGTAGGGAAATATATTCTGAACGTAGATATATTATTGAATCGAGTTTAAGGGGTTTAAATTAGTTTTTTAAAAGTGATCTAATTCCCGGATCAGTACTTTGGTTTTTTCTCATTTAATATAAGTTTGTTTTGATATCTGAATTTGAAATTCTTAATAAAAATCATATTAAAATTATAGAATGTCTCATCCTTCCGATAATCCCCACCCCAACCCCCGGGAAACCCCAAGACATAGCTATCGACAGATGGCTATGTCGCAAGCTTTTATTGATGCCGTCGGTAAAACACAAAAACAATTAGTTTTACAAAGTTAACACAACCTTGATTTTAAATGATAGAGTCGATTACATTAGCAAGTACTTTGATATTAATGAATATTTTCTATAGGTTGTAATTTAAGTTAAAATAAAATAAGTGGAAGATGACTTGTCATTTGGTCACTGTGTGATAAAAAAAATTGTATTCTATTTATTGGCTATAATTACAAAAAAAAAAAAGGAAAATATTGAAGAAAGTCTAGACAAAAATGTGGCAGTTTTGGTTTTAAAAAAACTTCAATAAACTTCCAAATTTTTGATTAATCCTTTTTAAATTTTAATAATCCCTGATTTTCCGTTTTAAAAAATATACGATGCATATATTTGTTCGATGTCCAGTGGGTGAAAGTAGTGCATCGCGCCAAAACAGGCCCGAGGTTCAAACCAAGGTTGGGCGGTTGATCAGCCTTTCATCCTTCGGGGTATCCCGGTACCGCGGGAACTTAACACTGGGGTTTTCCCGTCAGACGTCAACTGACCGGAACATCTGCTCAGGGTCCTGGCCCAAGATGCATAGTGATATGGACACAGTGGCCTTGCCCTCAGGATTTTTTGGCCATTGAGTCAAGTTATATATTTGTTTAAAATTGTCATATAATTTGAAAATTTATGTAGTTTGAGGGACAAACGTTTTACATTATTCCTTGATTTCACTAAGTCTAATCTATTTTATTGTAAAAATATTTTTTTTTAACTTAAAACAACATTATTTATTGCAAATTATTATTTATATTTTCTGTCAAATCTCCACATAACGAACCTTTTATTTTAATTTTTTTTATAAGGGAAATTTTTTCCCGGAACCAAAAAATTTTTCGATTTTCTTCGTAAAAAAAACCTCTAATACGAAGTGCATTTTTTATATAACGAACTTTTTTGCTGTGATTCAATTTTTTTCTCCTATTTGAAAGTACAGACATTTTTAAATTATTTTCCCCTTTTTAAAAATTTTTTTGGTGCTCATAAATCTTGAACTAGTTGTATTAGATGCCTAACTCACCAAGATCAATAGAATTATGGGTGTTTAAATTGTATTTCAATTGTAATTTGTATGTTGACAACTTCTAGTTTTAAAATAATGTATGCTTTAGATTAGAGAAAATGTCCTTAAAATTCATTAATTTTAACATACAATTATTTTCTTAATGTTGAAAATACAGTGCATTCTTCGGATTTTTTTCCTTTTTCCTTTTTTTTTTTTTTTGGGGAAACTATAAAATAAAATATATTTTTAAAAAAAGGGGAATAATTTCTTTTTTTAAAACATAGTGTTTATGAATTTAAAATTTCTTTTATGTGGTTTATAAAGTATATTGAAAGATTAACCCTCTGTGTAACGAATTTTTCATGCAACGAACTTTTTTTGAGATTTAGCGACTTCGTTATATAGAGGTCCGACTGTAATATTTATTTCTTAATCTTAAAAAGTTTTGGAGCTTGTAAATAAGTTTGATTCAAGTAGGGAAAATATACTTAAATTACCGAATTTTGCTATAAAATAAGATAAGTGCTAATAATTTTTATAATAAATTACACATGTCTAAATTTGCATGAGACATAAACTTTAATAAATAAATTAATTAATTATTTTTAATAGGAAGTCAAAATATGGAAACAAGAACTGAAAGTTTTCCAAAAAAGTTAGTTAAAAATAAATATATATAATTTGTGATTAATTACTTTTTCCTTTTTTAAGATCTATCACTGATACTTTAAACTTAAAATTTAATAATTTCCCATTTCTCTTTTTTTTAACTTTCTTACTATACATTTATAAAAACCATAGCTAGTGAGCAATAAAAAATAAAAGTAATATCTGTATTATGTGGATCGATAAATGAGTACCAAGCTTTCTTGGGGATTTAAACACTCACTTCAGACTGACCACCTGATCGGGACATCTGCTCACGCACCTCAGCAATGGTCACGTTTACTGGGATCAACACAGTAGGCCCTGGCCCTTATGGCCTGTTGCGCCACTGAGTTTGAATTTGAATATCTGTATTATAAATCCGTAAGTATTCATTTGCATAAATATTGCGAAAGAGGGAAAAAAGCAAAGTTTCATAAAACTATCACTTTTAAAAAAATAAAATTTCAAGAATAAAGATAAATCATAAATTAAAAAAAGTAAACCTTAATATTTAAATTCGTAATATAAAAAAGTTTTAATTTCCAATAAATATTTTATAAAAATTATTTTATATAAATTTATAAAATATAATTTCACTTCATAGCAACACATGCAAAACGTAAAGCCAGAAAAAAAAATTACCTACATTTTTACAAGTTGAGTCGTTCTTGATCCAAATCTTTTTACTCTTGAACCTTGAAAAAATAGCAACCATGCAGAATATCTGTAAGAAATCAGTAAAATGCATGAATAAAAAAAAACATTTAAAAACATTTTTAAAAAAGCACTGTGATTTGAATTTCCACAAAATATAAAACCATTACTTTAAAATTAAAGTAAACAGTCTAAGCACTGAGACTTTACTAAACATTCCTCAAACCGATTAAACCAATTTTCACTATACGTTTCTCAAATGCTATAAAACTTTCATAGACTAAAGAAAACGGGAAAGTTACGAAAGTTCACGAGATTATCATTCTTTATCAGTTTGTTTTTTTATCACTTCTGATTTTTAAAACCCAGAAGAATCAGTAAAAACGGAAATAACTGTTAGTTAAAAATTCTTTCCCGTAGATTCAAACGTGTTTCGGGGATCATCTAAATAAAATAATGTTGTATCATAATTGATTATTTAAATGAGTAGGGATAGTATAATTATTTGTTGGATATTAAAAAAAAATAACCGAAGTAAAGTAAGAACACTTATTTGAGAATGATAACAACCTCTTAGGGTTCTAATCGCAAGAACACTTAAGAATGATCCAGAAGTCTTTTGTTTTAAAGTGTCTTACGTGTAAAAAACAATATGCTTTTTAAAATGTAATGCTTAAATATAAATCCAACTGATTAGAGAGGCAGGCTCTTTTAGAAAAAAACAATAAAAGCACGTGATGTATAGTTATGTCATTTTGTTTATGATCACTTGAATAATTGGTTACGTATAGAAGAAAAACATAAGAAAACTATTTTAAATGGTTAATCTATTGTAATCTGTATGAAAATTCGATAATTTTTTTTTTTTATAATTATAACCGGTATTACTTTAGAATACAACTTTTGATGAAGCGTCGTACTTCAATTAATATTCAATGATTTCTTTTAAACATTTGGACAATAATATTCTTTTTTTTTATAAATAACTTGAAAAGATGTATTGATATTGTTCGAATTCTTAATGTAGTTTTTATAAATATCGTTTGCATAAAATAATTGATGAGAATTTTTTTTTTTTAAAAAAAATATTTTATTCAGAATTTTAATGAAAATTATTTTTATTAATTTCATCAATTGAATTGTTTTCATTGAATATAGTTTGAAAACAGATTGCGCACTAATGATGGATTAATCCTAAATAGTCTTCAGTTTTCGTATTTCTACAATGAAAATATCAATACTTACATCTACTTTCTTGTAACAGCAAAAATTATTAATATCCTATCACTTTCAACAGCTAATAAATCCCACAATAAAGAATGAAATATTAGTATCTTTCAGCTTATATATATATGTAATAATTCCCTCTAGTATTCTTTTTATTAACTCTTTGTATTAATATTTAAAATAACTTTTTCTTTGGTTTTAGAAATAACACTGTAATCTTAATCGTAATCGGCTAGTCTAAAATCCCTGTCCCGCCCATTCTATCCAATCAGAACTACTATTATGTAATAATCACGCGCTTGCGCTGCTGGTATAAAAGCAAGAATCTTGTGTAATCGCACTTTTTTGTCCGCTTGCCTTCATCATGTAAGAATGTAAATAACTGCATCTCTTTGTCTTTGTGTCCTCCAATATGCCGCTGCGTATTCAATGTGAAAATGTACAGCAATTGGGTTTTAATCTGCTGACGTGTGCTTCATAATAAAGGAGGTAAAGTTATTCGGAATATGTCTTAATTAAATCAGATATGACAACAACCAATACCGGCCAACGCTACTACAATACTCCACATATACATATATATATGTATATAATTTTTATATTCTTATTACCATTACATTTGAGTTAAATTTATTTATAATATATACGTAGTAGGATTCAATAGTTCCCGGACTGAGTCTATAACGTGGAAAGTATTTGCAGTAGAGCGACTAAAATGATGTTTTTGTGTATTATTGCATTCTTCCCCTTTTCTAAAAAAAAGTTTGTTCCAAATCACGTGGTCGGTGGCTTCTGTAGGCGGATACATTCAGTCGTCGATGATTGAGAGATTGCGTTTGTTGAGTAGATAATAAATACTAAATTTTGTGTTCATTTGGGAAAAAATTCCATGGAGACGGATGAAATTTTGAAGCAAGTGTAAGGCCGTGGTACATGAATGTGAACCCAAACTTTTGAGTGGCATTAACGTTTCAGAGAAGGCAGGTAAAGTGTCGAAGGCGACAAACGCTCTGGACGTCCATTGACTTCCAGCACTGCTGAAAACATGGAAAAGGTTTCAGAGGAACATGCTTCAAACAATAGCAGAATCAGTTGGTACATCCTCGTCCACATGTCAATGGATCATGGACATGGACATGTCAACATATCGTTCCTCGCTTTGTTAAACTAAGACCCATTTGTGGATGAAGTTAAAAGTGCATCGCAGGCTGATTAAGGTATCCGAATACGTTCGGAACCATGATTTTAAAAAAGCGCATAAATGTATAGTACCTGTGATATTTGAATTGTCTTATATTAGAATACATGTATAAAATTGTTTTAAGGACATCTTAACAAAAGTATTTAAATACAATATTTCCGGCGAGTAACTTAGAATAACCTTTTTTTAAAAATGTTGCTCCTTTGGTGAAAATGCTTCTATTGTACAATAATATTTTTGCCTCTATATAGCTCAGACACTCTGTACAGAGGGTTTCACTATGATTTGAAAAATTCACTTTCAGAGGTACAACCGATTGAAATAATTATCACGGCGTTTTTCTTTTAACCACTCTGTTGTCGTAAAGCATGGAGCCGGCCGCTTTCTAAGTTACATATATTTCAAAAATTCTAGTTGAGGCACTGCAGCACGAAGGTCTGAAATATATTTGAGAAAAATATTACATTTCCTAAAAATATTTTAATAATTTGTAACGGATCCAATAACAACAAAGACACCCGATCTTTGGGGGTCGTCCTATAAAGTTCATTTTTGTCAAAATATTGTGCTTAAAATTTTTATCATGTATATTCATAAAAACAATTTTATGTACATTAAATCTAAGTGACACTAATATCATTAATATTATCCATTTACCTTTACTGGAAATACAGTTCGAACGTAGTCAGTTTACATAAAGTTTATGTTAAAAATGGATTCCAGAAATATTTCGATGACCTTTACAAGTCTTGGCAAAGTGTGTTGTTTCTCAAGGGTCTTATTTCAAAGGAGGATGTGCTTCAACAAATTAATTAGTAATAATTTTTAAGTTATAGACTCAGTCCGGGAACTTTTAAATCCTACTACGTATATAAATCAAATTATTTATTAAGGGATTAGAACCAGTGCCTTCAGCGTGTGACGGGCTCACGTGTCTTTTCATTAACATGTCCTTTGGGTTCTTTTGGGGCCAAGATTGATGGCAACTTTTTTCCAACCAAAACCCAAGAAGTGAAACGTGAAGGAAAGATGCAAATTAAATAACTTTTAAATATCAGAAGTTTGAGTAAGTGGTGAAGCAAAATTGGGAAATGTTATGTTAGAAATTGATACAATCGCATTGAAGTGACGGCCAACCAGAGATTATCCCGAATGGGAAGCCATTAGGTCAAGGTTATGCCATTTACTTCGTGTAAACACCCAGCTTTCCTTAGTATCAGATCAACGATTGAATGGGGACGGATGACTATTTAATATTAGGATGCGATATTGGAATTGAGATTAGGCGGGTTAGATATTTGATAGTGGTCCGAGTTATGTTATTTCGACGTACTTGTATTGTTTGTTCATCGTAGATTCTCTCATATATATTATTGTTTATCTGTTAAACGCTTAGGATTAATAAAGATATTTTTAAGAACATGTAAACTTCCACAGTTCTTTAGTTGAACCACTTTACCTCTGGCCTCACGCAGATAATCCAGGAGAAGGGCACCCTAGGGGGGCATTTTCACAAGCGTTTGAAATTCACAAATTATAATATCACTATAGTAGAATCACAAAAACTTGGACCAATGTGGACCGACGGGAGGCCAAACTGGTGAAAATGCCAGGTTATAGAGAAGGGGATTAAAGAAAAATACAAGTACAAGTGTTTCCTCAGAAAATATTGTACTGCACTCTTGTTTACTGTTTGCTTAAAAATACTGCAGAAAATAAACTGCCCAAATACCTTTAAAAAAGGAAAAGTACGTACTTTGTGAAGGCAAAAAGCATTTACTACATAAAAATAAGAACAACGAATACATAGTGGGGGTGTACACATACAGCAGGGGTGGGCATTAAGTCGATAGCGGTCGACCGGTACATATTCAAGATATTTCGTGAGGACCACCTGAAGATTAACTTGAGTGGTAATTAAAACCGAAATATTCAAGATTGATGACGGTACGGACTTCAAGTCTTCTACTGGGGCTAAAACTAAAAGGGGGCGTTAACTTTTAGATGATAATGTGTTTAGTTTTTAATATATTTTGAATTGTTTAGTAACAAATGCATAATTTGATATTATTATATTTGTGACTGTTATTATTATATATTTTGGACCTTTTTTCTTAGCTCACCACAACCTGAAAATAATCTGGAAATGCTGCCTTTCGAATTGCTAAAAAAATGTACCTTTTGGTCTCATATCATAGAAAAAAATTTGAAAATGAATTACAGTTGAACCTATATTTAACGAATTCACTAAATCCCCACCCCTCTCCTAACGTTGTATGTAAAATTCGTTAAATGGAGATTTATCTTTTAAGGGGACATGGTACGATTTAGGCAGAAATTTTTAATTTAAGGATTTTTAAATATTTTTGGTCTCTCCTATGTGTGTATGCTATGCAAAACAGATTGTATGCTCAAAATTTCATAAAATGCTTGCCATTTAAATTTTTAAGGAAAAAACTTCAAATTTGTGAAGTGATTTTAAAATGTTACTTCTTCTACAAAAACTTACATACACACATGTAATTTGATTTATAAGAACGTCAAACTATGTATAATAAAAGTTGGTATGGGTTTTACGATAACATGATTGGTATTTGTACAATACTTCTTTTTCTGAATGCTATTGAAAATTCCTTTGAAAAAGTATAAATTCTAAGTTCAATTATTTTTAAAAAAATAAGTATTGCATTGATTCAAAAATGCATATCAACTTTTGTTACATGTACTTTTTGCAATACATAAAAAAAAAATTCAAAGCATTTGGCACTATGAAAAAACCTTAGCATTTTAAATGAAGACCAACTAGTTATTTTTATCTTTCTGGAATAAGTAAGTTTGCAGAAGTTTTTGATTTAGAAGCTGGGGATGTGAATAAAAACGAACATAAAAACTATCATAATTCTGCCTTTTTTAAGTTTAGAGCTTTTCAAATTTTGTGAAGTTATAGAAAGTATATAAAGAATAATTTAGGCTAAAAAAATTAAATTCGATTTTTTGATTGATTTTTGTGAATTGAATCGTACTGTGTCCTTTTAATATACTTTAAAAACCACATAAAACAAATTTCAAATTCATAAATGCTATGTTTTATTTAAAAAAAGTAATTATTCACACTTTTTTTGAAAAAAAAATTAATGTATATTCATTTTATATATCTTATCCATCAAAAAGAAATCTTCAACAAAAACAAGAAGAAAAAAGGTGTTTAGGAATACACGGTATTTTTAACTTTAAAAAATAATTTTATATTAAAACTAATGAATTTTTTAACGATATTTTGACCACGAGTAATTTTAAACATACATTGTTTTATAACAGTAATTTTAAGCATGCACTACCACACGCATCCTTAAATTTAATTATTGATAAAATCTGTTGGTTTTATTTGAATTTTTTTGTTTGAAAAAATATGACCATTTCATCGCTTTAGGTGAGTTAGGCATCTGGTAATACCAGTTCAAGGTCATTCCTCATCATAACATGTGAGCAAAAATGGAGAAAACATTGAAAAGTGTCATAAAATAGGGACAAAAAAAATCGAATTACAAGAGAAAAATTTCGCTACATAGAAAATTCACTTCCCTATTTCGAGGCTGATTGATTCATTGATTGAATATTAACGTCGCACTGTTCAGCTACACGAGGGATTTTGGCGACGGACCACGTATTTTTGAATTATGGTCAAGTGACGTGGATGACACCTGAGCTGGCACCCCCCTCTCCTAACTACCACACCAACGGGAGGACGTTTCAGCTCTCGACAGATTGAACGTGCATCGCTGCACTACACGGCGGGTCTTTAGTGGTACTGGGCTCGAACTGGTGACAAAGCAAGCCACTGTCCGATACCTATACCACTCAGCTACCGCGGCCACGCTATTTCGAGGCTATTTTGCATAGAAAATAGTAAAATGGTTCCAGAAAAAGTTTGTAGATTAGAGAAATTAGTAAAACAGAGGTTCGACTGTATTCTAATTTAATTTTCTTTACAATTTACCAATATCGTAAGCTATTATTCTAAATGTGAAGTTTAGAATATGAAGATTGAAATCAAAAATTAAAATTTAAAATTTAATTTTATTTCAATCTTTTTGTTAAGTTTGGATTTCGTCTCCGGCAAATCCATTGATCTAATTTTCCAAACCCATGCTTTCCTTGCAGAATCAAAAACGTAACTCAATGAAAGAGATTTAATTGACTTTCTCACAATGGTAATTAATTAAAATGCATTCACACTAACTTGAATTATTAACAGATGAACAGATTCCCTTTTGAAGAAGTCAGTAGTTTTTAAGAGTGAAACTTTATTTGTACTTATTAATTTAGTGCTTCTCAAACTTTCAATATTGGTCACCCACAATACATTCATAATTTTCATCAGCCCTTCCTCGTACAATCACCAAAGTATTGAATACAATAATAATGTACTTTAAAGTATCTGACTACGTTCGGAACCGTGATTTTAAAAAAGCTCATAAATGGATAATTTTCATGATATTTAGTGTCACTTAGATTAGAATACATGTATAAAATTGTTTTAAGGACATTTTCAGAAGAAAAATTATTTAAATACAATATTTCAGCAAAAAATTAACTTAGAATAATCTTTTTTCGAAATGTTCTCCTTTTGTGAAAAATGCTTCTATTATAATAATATTTTGCCTGAATATAATTTCAGACCTCTGCACAGAGTCTCAACTATGATTTTGAAAATTCACATTATTTTCAGAGTTACAACCATTTGAAATAATTATTGGCCTCTTTTTCTTATGATTGCTCCCCTCTGTTGTCGTAATAAAACATGAATAAATCCACTTCTAAGTTATATGTTTCAAAAATTCTAGTTGAGCCTCTGTACAGAGGTCTGAGCTATACATACAGGCAAAATATTATTATATAATATAAAGCTTTTTTCCCAAAAGGGAAATATTTAGAAAATGGTCTTATGTTCATTTTGTCAAAATAACTTAAATTAATTTTTATTGAATACTATTCTTAAAACAATTTTATATACATTTTAATCTAAGTGACACTAAAAATCTAAATATTTTCCCTTTATACCTTTTTTAAAAACCGGTTCCAACTTCGATACCCTTTTATGCCTAAACTACAATATATATAACTTTTATTATAAACCGTACAAATTATCTATGTAAGTAAACAATTTTGTATAGTGTTACTTTTGAGTGATAAATATTTCAAGTAACCTTTAAGTTATAGGATACGTATTATGTAAATTTTCATAGCTCAGAATGTACTTTTGCTTCCTTTCAGTAAAGTAATAATTTTTTAAGTAATCTTTTGTTTCCGACATTTCAATATGTTCGCCCCCCCCCCGAAGGATTTTCACGCTCCTACAGTTTGAGAAAAGCTATATTAATTAGCTTTACTATCTGTTTTCGGAAACTAGAGGAATAGAAGCTTTTTGTATAAAATTTATTATTTAAAATCACAATTTTAACTATTTACAAAAACTCACATATTTTGTTGTTGGCGTGTAATGACATCTTGAATCCTTCTTGGGAAATAACACATTTTGACATGTTTATGATAAGGAAGCTTATCTTGCAAAATTCTACTTCGATAACCGAATACCGGAGACTCCATATCCCTTCTCATAATAATAATAGACATTTCTGCCACATTCTTCTAACTTAAACTCTCAACTTCCAAAAGCATATGAAAACAAAAGTAAAGCCTTACCCAGACATTGTATCTTTACCATTTGTTGATGATTGGAGGAAGGACAAAATAACATGGTGAACAAGTGACAGATGCCTCCTTTTGCATAACAGCTTGAATATGTTACTTGTCAAAAGATAATCACGTGGTGTGAGGGACAGCTTCAAACACGTGAATTTCTTGTGACACTCCAGCTTTCATTCCCTCTATTATGAATGAATTTTTGTCAGAAATCTAATCAGAAATCTAAGTACAAACAGTATTCTTTTAAATAAAAACAAGTAATGTATACAAAAAAATTAAGTAAATTCCCACTTAGGTCAACAAAGAACATTTTTATTTTAGTTACTTTTATTAAATGATAACAAAATTAATACAAATATCTATATACATAAGACAGAATCACAATATTCAGTGGCAATTAATTTTTATTAATTATCATTTAAGTATCGTATTGTCATCCAAAACAATCGTGTATATAAAATTTCATTTTAACTGAATGCTTTAAAATGTGAGAAAAAAAATATTTTAAAGTTTTGACCCAAGTCTCTGAAAATGAAGCCAACGTGGCTGTACGTGTTCTTTAAAAATAATTAGTTTCAGTTAATTAGTTTAATTAATTATAATTAAACTATCGTATTCACCCATAACAATCGTGTATAGAAAATTTGAGCTCAGATGAGCGCTTTAAAATGGGAGAAAAAGAAATCTCTTTTAAAGTTTTGACACAATTCGCCAAAAATGATGCCAACGTTGACTGAATTTGTAATTCTATGAATAATTAGTTTTATTCCATTAATTTTTATTAATGATAATTAAATTACCGTATTGCCATGCAAAACAATTGCGTTTATAAAATTTCAGCTCAAATGAGCGCTTTAAAATGTATTTTATTAACAATTGAAAATTTGAACAAGGTATAAAAAGGGAGATTGTGAACTAATAGTAGGAATTGAAAAAGGAAGCTTGAAAAACATATTTTCTATTTACAGTCTGACCCTGATTTAACGTATTCATCAGGATCGAACATTTTGTTCCATGATTCAGAGTTATTCGTTAGAAAGGGGTCCAAACAAAATATAAATTTTTTGCTTTTACCTTTTGGAAATTCTACAAGCAACTACATGAAAATATATCCGTAGTTACACACTTCTTATTCAACAGCTTAAAATAATATTAATAAATTATTAAGCGTCAGTTCAGTGGAAATTTTAAAATGCTGACTAAAAGATGTTTAAAAATCTTTTTGATTCCAAACTCTAAAGAGTTCTTTTCGATTCTAGAGAAAAAATACTGTATCAAAAATCCTGTTGATAAAAAAGGTATGTTTTCCAGTTTCCAAAAAAGTGAAACATTCAAAATTAACAGTTAAAA
>BMAV01018313.1:68335-81236 GCA_019973955.1 Trichonephila inaurata madagascariensis | reverse complement strand
CATGATTAATATGCATTATTTCAGCAAGTGTTTCCCTTGTTTGATCAGCTTCAATTTCCTTTCAGAGAGATCACAGATGCCCAATTCTTTTTTTAGATTCTGCTCATTTACATTTATAAACCATATCAGTCGTACAACATCACAATTAAAACCCCTAAGTTATTCATAGGGGAAAATGCAGCATGTTCAAGAAAATATTTTTGAAAAATAGTGGTCGTGCCGGGAACTCGGTCTAAACAAGTACCTTAAGATTCTAAAAAAACGTTTGCCACTCCCAAAAAAGGAGATATGTTATCAATTCATTTTAGATCCCATTAAGACTGTCATATTAGAGGATTCTCTATCAAGGTCATTGGTAACAAATAAATGGTTTTCCCAGAATTAATGATTTTTGTATTATATGTTTCAGTATACTCGTAAAAATAAATCTTGGCCAATTAATCCTTCAAAGTGCTCAATATGCTTATCCATGTATCAAAAAACTCTTTCACATTGTGAAAAAAAAATGCAACAGAATTATATAATTTACAACTTCCCTAAAAGAAAGGGATGCAGGTAAGGGATGCAGTAAGTTCGAAAGCCAGCAAAAGTAATATTTTAAGTTAATAGAAACGTAATAAAAAAATCTCTCATCGTAGGATTACAGCAAAGCAAACAATTATTTTTTTTTATTTAGTTATAGGATCAAAGATAGCTAATGAGCGTTCAAAGTAGAATCTTTTATTTTTGATGACCTTTTTTCACCAGATGATATATATAAATCATATCAATGTAAATCTGTATTTTTTTATTATATCAGAAGGTATTTTGTTTTTTTTCATTCCAGTAAGTTATTTTTTTTAACTTTTTATTTTCAATATGCTCGCGCTCCCCTTGAAGGGTTATCGCGCCCCCCAGGGGGCGCGCCCCACAGTTTGAGAAGCACTGCCCTAGAGATCTTAACAAAGTAATTAAAAGAGAACATTATCAAATTCCTTGTACAGATGATATCATTAGTAGATTAGAGGGCAAGAAAATATTTTCAGTTGTAGATTTGAACGATGGTTTTTGGCATGTACCTTTAGATAAAGTTAGCTCTGAAATTTATACATTTAATACACCTATTGGAAGGTACAAATTCAACAAAATGCCATTTGGTATAGTTTCTGCACCTGAAGTATTTCTGAAGAGAAATCAAAAGCTTTTTGGAGATATTGAGGGAGTAGATATTTATTTTGATGACATTATTGTTGCAGGATGTGATGAGGATTCACATGATGCAATTATGTCTAGAGTTCTTTAAAGAGCCAAATTGTTAAATATAAAGTTTAATCCAGATAAACTACAATATAGGGTGTCTGAGGTAAAATATGTAGGTCAAATTATATCTAAATCAGGTATAAAACCTGATCCAGATCACATAAAAGCAATTATTGAGATGCGAACACCAAAATCAAAAACTGAAGTTAGGAGATTGTTGGGCATGATGAATTTTCTTTCAAAATTTATACCCAATGTATCTAAAGTTACTGCTCCATTAAGAGAAATCATTCATGAAAATGTAGAATTTAATTGGGGAAAAGAACAAGAATTGTCCTTTGTCAACATTAAAGAATTGTTAGCTAAAGCTCCAATTTTAAAAGTTTTTAGTGTTAATGATGAAATAGTAATACAATGTGATAGTTCAAAAGATGGGCTAGGATCCTGTTTAATCCAAAAAGGTCAATCGATATCATTTGTCTCACGCAGTTTAACAAACAGCGAGAAAAATTATGCACAGATTGAGAAAGAATTATTGGCAATTGTTTTCTCATTTGAGAAATACCACAATTTTGTATATGGACGTAAAGCTGTTGTACAGAGTGACCATAAGCCCTTAATGGCAATTGTTAAGAAACCTATGCATAAAATATCTTCTAGAATGCAAAGAATGATTTTAAAATTATTAAAGTATGATTTTGAAATAATTTATGTACCAGGTAATCAAATGTTTCTCGCTGATACTTTATCACGAGCATTTCCTGTTAGTGAAACTGTAAGGGATGATCCTGAAATGCTAAATATTGTGCATACTATTTCAAAACATTTACCCATGAGCGAAAAAAGACGTGTACAATTTAAAAAAGAAACTGAATTAGATCCAGAATTACAAATAGTTGTTAAATATATCAAAGAGGGTTGACCTAAATCTTACAAAAATGTAGACAATAGTGTAAAAACATATTATAAAATTAAAAATAACATTTATATTCAAGAAGGGTTGTTATTTAGCAATGAAAAACTAATTGTACCTTATAGTTTGAGAAAAGATATGCTACAACTAATTCATGAGGCTCACTTTGGGATAGAGAAATGCAAGAAAAGAGCTAGAGAAATAATGTATTGGCCAGGGATGAACTCTGACATAGAAACATTAGTATCACAATGTGTAATATGTGAAAAATTTTAAAAAGCTAATAGTAAAGAGCCATTAAAACCTCATACAGTTCCCTATAGACCCTTTGAAAAGATAGGAGTAGATATAATGGATTTGGGTAATACAAGTTATCTAGTTGTAATAGACTATTATTCAAAATGGATTGAAATTGCTGACCTTATAAATAAGAGTGCAGATGAGGTAATATATAATTAAACTTAAAACAATTTTCTCTAGATTTGGTGTTCCATATATTGTAGTATTAGATAATATACCATTTAATAGTTATATTTATAAAAAGTTTGCAAATGATTGGGATTTTAATTATGCATTCATTAGTCCTCATTACTCCCCAAGTAATGGAATGGTTAAAAAAGCAGTAGGAATTTCTAAAAGCATTATGAAAAAGGCAAGGGGATAGACGAGATTATTTAGTAGGTTTAATGGAGTATAGAAACACCCCAATATCAGGTCTTGATCTATCTCCAGCTCGAATGATGTTTAATCGTAGATTAAAAACAAAATTACCAATCTCGAATAAATTGTTAAATGCTGAATTATTTAATAACATTCGAGAAAAGTTAATAAAAAGGCAAAATGTTCAAAAGATACATTATGATAAAACTGCTCATCTATTACCTGAACTTGAGCCAGAAGATAATGTCAGAATACTAAATTTTAAAAACAAAACTTGGGAACCGGCTAAAATAATTTCAAAGCATAAATTACATCCTAGGTCATATTTTGTTAAAAATCAGTCTTGCAATATTTTAAGACGTAATAGAAAACATATAAGAAAATCAAACACACCCTTTAATATAGAAACAGATCCTAATGACATAAGTACTTTCAATTCTGATTCAGAAGTAATTGTAAATCCTCAAAATATACAGAACTGTAAAGAGTCAGATTGTAATGTACAAAGAAGAAGTATAACCGTGTTTGTAAACCACCATCTTATTTAAATGACTATGTTATGTGATTAATAGCTTAAAGGTGGGATGTCATGATAACTGTAACTGTGAATGTGTACTTGTGTTAACTGTGTATTGTAACTATATATCATTGCTTGTGTTGTTGCTGTTGTGAGATGACGTTGTCATCTCATGCTTAATAAAATAATTTAACAAAGCTTCTGATGCAAATGTTCTGAAGAACATTCTGAAACCAACAAACATAACAGTGATCACTTTTGTCTGGTAGTATGTTACATGCTTATGAATCCATAGGTCAAGGATTCTAATCTCCGACACCTAGTTTTACAAAAAAAAAAAAAAAAAAAAACCAAAAAAATTACAGTAGACCGAAATTATAAGCATTTCCCATGGCTCAAAAGGCTTTGTAATGAATATTTCTTTAAAAATTTATTTTAAGCACGTGAGTATAGTGGCCAGTATCCCTAACTATTAGCATTTTACATCGGAACCAATCCTAGGCGCAACACTAAATAGAAATTTATACATAAATATAGAAAATAATTCCTCCAATTTATAGAAATTTACGTCGTGTGCTCTTGTTAGCTATCCAGCTATCACTTCTCTATTTTTAAATTAATTTTTAAAGATTTGAAATGAAAGTTTAATTTAGTTTCGAATTTCTTCAATCGAAAGCTCCACTGCACAAAGGCTCACTGCAGACGCATCCTTTAATGAATTAAGTTTACAAGTACAAATTTATCCAAATTCCGAATCTTGACGAAGCGATGAGCACATCTTTTTTTAACCTTTAAGACCGTACCTTTTTAAGTAATTCCACCCTGTATAATGTTCATGGATTTGCACGTTGCTCAGTAATTTATTATTTTGGAATGGCTGTTATATTTCTGCCGAGACGTTGGTAATGACCCCGCCATTTAATTATCTTCCCTTCCGTTAGTGTTGATTGATGGCATTGAGGCGCAATCAACGATTTTCAGGCTTTGAAGTGATTCAGCAAGGTTCTTCGGTGTTTTGGTTTGTTGCTTTCAGCTCTGTAATTTTACTTAAAACTTCATTTTGATTATGTAAATACCGTAAAGGTTCTTAACTATTGAAAAAAAAAACATGAAAAAGAATTTAATGTTATTTAAATCTTCGTAAAAAGTTTAAAAGGAAAATTAATGTTATTTAAAACCTTGCAGTTTTTGTCATTACCACAAATGAATTTGTCAATCAGGAATTTTATAATTTATTTTTTGATTGTAACTTACAATCAAATCAGAAAGACTTCACAATAAGCTACGCATTAATTTATTGTTGCTTACAAATTTATTTATGCTTAATTTAGATAAATAATTGCTTACCATTGTTTTGTTTTTTATTTATCATAAAATCGCGAGTCGAAAGAAAAGGCAAATTTTTGGAGTCGTTGATCTTTCTGCAAACTCCAAACAATATTTTTTTCGAAGAATCTTTTTTTAGTGTGTGCATTCTTTCCGCACATGGTTGCTAAATATCAGCGTTCTAGTAAGTAAACTGTGAAAAACTCTAGGCTCGATTACAAAAGACACACCAAATCAAAGCACACTTCTCTCAAATCCTAAGCGCAGTCTTAAATCTCAAAATATAACATGTGAATTTCAAACATGGACTAATTTCCCTTGAATAGTTCTATAGAAATCCTTTTTATTAGGAATTCTTTTTGAATGGTTTTCCTTTAGAAAACTAATAACAAAAATTTTAAATATTTAAAAATTTTTTACGAAAAGTGAAGGGAAATCAGATAAATTAAAAAAAATCCTAATTTAAGATAATGTTATATTCGAACAAAACAACACTACAACTACGACTTACATTGGTTAAAAACATAATGTAGGGAAATTTATGTTTTCTGTTTGCTAACTCGTGTGTATGTGTCTTCTTTCAAGAAGTAAACAACTCTCTCTCTGATTAAATACACGAAAGAATGTGTTAGGAATCCTGCCATTTTTTTGCGTTTGTTTTCATAAATTTTTTAAGGGATGCGCTATGAAATATTTGCATTCGTCGTATAAACATTCAATACATGCACGTTACTGTGTTTTCGTTATGTTTTATTACACCTTTGATGCCTTCAGGACTTTATGAATAATTTACGAAATAAATAAAGCCATTTATTTTATTTAGAGCCTGGGTGATATATATTCTAAAGTGTAAGTTCAGTGTTTACAGATTTTCTCTAAATCATTTTAATAAGATAATTACAAGTATGATTTTCTATATCATTTTGTTGAGGCATTTATATTACTTGACAGTCAGTTATAATGTATCTCCTTATCAAACCATACTACAATTGTATCTCACTTTACTATTGGTATTGCTGTATGATTATTGTAAGATGAATTTTCATTGCTAAAGTTTTAGATCTTTTGAACTGAATGGCTCAGACAGTTATTTTTAACTTCTGTTAATGAAGAAAAATAAAATTGCTATGTCTACATGAAGAGAAAGTTTTATGGTGTTAACTACTTTGAAATCTTAGATATCAACGCTTGTAAAACGTATTTTTAATTTCTATTAGGAATTGAAAGTGCTGTGTATTATAGTCAGTTGAGTAAAATGTGCAAATTTTGTTGAGTGTAAGAAATATGAAAAATATGTGTTGAAATGGTTTTTTAACATCAATTTGTAGTATATTAAGGCATTAAATCTTACTTTAGGAGTAAAATTACTGATTTTTATATAAACTATCAACATGAAATTTACTTAAGTTATGAGAATAGTTTTTATTTCCAGAAATTTTTATGTTAACGTTCAAGATATTTTTATCGTGATGCAATTTTTTATGTAAATATTTACAGTCTAACATATTTAAGCAGAATACTCAGCTTAAAGTTTGAATTATTTTTTTCATTTCAACTTTTAGATAGAAATTAATATTCTATGGATCATTTCTTGAACTATTAGTTATATTTTTTTGATATTTTTCTGAACGTTGTGAATAAATGTCAAAAGTCATATATATATAAGTTTAAAAGCTGAGAAAATTATAATATAAAGGACTTGCAGCTTCATAATATATATTAATAATTTGATAAGAAAAAGTTCCATGTTAGAAAAATCTTTGGTATATTTGCACTAAGAAATAGAGAATAATGTTTCTTTTGAACATACGGCTTTACAAGATTAGGAGCATATTTCACATAGGATTACAACTGAAGTCAGTATTGTACTTAATAGTTCCATTTGTTTTCAACAATTAACAAACACATCTAATTGTTCATCTTTGATCTTTTTTATTGAACTGTTTTTTCTTCTGCCATATCAATTTTTTATTATATATTTTTTCATCTTAGTCAATCTTGATTAGTTTCATTTTATTCACTTCCAAACTTAATATATATATATATTTGTTTTTACATATTAATATCACTGCAGCCAAATTGGTGCCACACGAATTGTGCCATTTTCCACTGTAATCTGACTGATTGCTTTATTTTTTCTTTTAAAATTCATTAGAATCTTTTTGTTGCTTTGATATGACATAATTCGCGAGGCACCAGTTTTGCTATGTTAACGCTAATACATAAGTATCATTTTTTAAAAATTTGTTTTCATACAAATTTACCGTTTTGCATTATGTATACTGTATTACATAATGAGCAAAGTTGTACACATACTTCTTTCATTAGAGGAGGGATTATATTCTAAAAAACACGTAGACAAAAGCACCGATGGATATTCTTTGTGGTAAAAATTTGTTTTGAACCCCCACCTGTGTACACCACTAATAAAGAATTTATATTTAGCAATATTATATAGAAAATGATATGAATGCTATTTCAAATTTAAGCTGTATGAGTCCGATTTTGTGAATTAAAATTTCATTAAAAATTAGAGTATAAATATTTAATATGCACCATAAATAAACTATACATATTATTGTGATGTCTAGATAAAAATTAAATTTATATATTTAATTACTTTAAAATTTCTCTCAAAACTTTTTGATAAATGAATATTATCTAAATAACAGAAAAAGAAAAAGATTATTATCATATTAACCTTCAACTATTACATTGCAGTGAGCAACACAGGAAAATAAAAGTTAGTGGGGATTCATTGTTATGTGCTACTTAACTTAACATGTACATATATTTTCAAGTAATGTGATATGTTTCAAAAATACATCTTTAATATAGACAATACTTTTAAATCTTTAACTAGATAGGAAGCATGTAAACATTTTGCTTATTGTTGTTTTAGATCCTGTGAAACCGCCTTTTCAAAATGAGTACTCCGGTGAATAGTTTATCTGCAGCAGAAATGATGATGTCACAGCCTCCTGCAACAATAGTGAAAGAGGGCTGGTTGCTAAAGCGAGGTAAATTTAATTAAAATTTTGGATGTACAGGGTAAGCACATATGAGGAACTCGATTTTAAAAGATCACATTTTCAAAACTACTGCATATTTTACAATAAGGGATATATGGATATGAAGAGAAATATACCAAGTTTTTTTCCCCATCAATGATCAACAACACATTCAAGATCGCTGTGATTTAAATCCAAACATGGTCAATTGACAAAGAAGTGTTTTTGTGTATTAGAGTATGCACACAAGTTTTTTCAGTAATTTCGGTGCAATATGCATTTAGAATTTGCTATAGAAAAGAAGCAACTAACCAACAAGAGCATTCTGTGAGGGTTTTATCAATTTAAGAAAACAGGTTGCTTGTGTAAAAAGAAAAGCAGGGGCTAGCCAGGCATCTCTGAAGAAGCAGTGGAGAGTGTGAGACAGAGAAAGTTTTGTTTGGAGTTCACAAGAGAGTTGCCACCTGTGAACTTCGAATGCCCCAGAAAACAGTATGTAAAATTTTATGAAAAAAATTAAACTTCAAGCTGTGTCATTTTCAATTGATTCAACAAATAGGAGAGGATGGGAAGTAAGCAATTGTGCAGCATTACAAACCATTGATAGAGTGATGCTACTAAATCACACTGGAACAAACTGGATCACAGATTGGACATAAGCCATGTAACAAGAGGGTCACACATCAAACATTTGTAACAGAAAGAAAACTTGGTATATTTCTCTTTATCATTCATGTATAACATTGTAATATGTGCAGTAGTTTCGATAATGATTTTTTAAAATCGAGTCTATAATTTGTACTTGCCCTGTACATTAATCTAATACATTACATTATATAAAAGTAAACATGTTAAGACTGGAAGATTATAAGAATATGTAAGCAATTTAAATACTTTTTCTATTAATGGTTCTTTAGTTTTAAATTTTAAGAAGTCTTAATTGTGTGACAGGCTTAGTTGTTCGACTTTTATATATTTGAATTGCTTATATAGAAATTAAGCATGCAATATATTAGTTTGTATAAATTATACTGTCTTCTATCAAAGAACTCAAAGATAACCGATTTATAAAAGGAGTGTAAATGTACCATATGTATTATTGGACAAAATCATTGTTTTATTACTATCATACATAGTTTGCATGTCTAACATAGATATTTTGTCATTAAAAATTATAAATAAATTTGGTACATTTCAGTTTCGGAGTGCTGTAAAAATACAATAAAAGAAATTGCTTAAGCCAATAATATTGTATAAATTTATGTGGCAATAATTGTATGAAAAAATATGACCTTTTTTTCTTCAGTGTTAGAAGCAATATAAAAATTTCAAGCCTCTTCAGTAAAATAATAATTTAAGATTTGAATCTAAAATTGAGATTATTACCTTATTTTGTGTTTGGTGTTTAATTTGGTAAGAAAAAAATTCAACCATTGTCAATGGCCCTGTGAAACAGAAAAGTACCACAATTTCTCTTTATTCATAAAATTTAATTTTTGAATTTTGAGAAGTTAAAAGAATAATAATATTTTTTTGTCTTCCAATTCCGTAGTGGATGCCCCCCCCCCCCCAATTTCTTTTGTGTAAAACAATTTATATTTAAAAAATAAACATTCTTTTTCAAATGCTAATGATTTCTGCAGGTGAGCATATAAAAAACTGGAGACCTCGTTATTTCCTTCTTCTTGATAATGGTGCCCTGATAGGATTCAAAAGTAAACCAGAACATGGTTTTGATGATCCTTTGAATAATTTCACAGTTAAAGGTTGGTATTTGATCATTTCTTTAAATCTTTCTATATCTAATTTGAATTGTAAATCAATCTTAAAATACATAGTATTGGATGAAAAAATTTAATCAATTAAAATTTTAAAATTATGCAATAAAGGCTTAAGACCCTGAGGTGGAACAAATATATTTTTTTTTTTCGTACTTCATTATATTTCCATTTTATGATATAATTGAAAGAATTTTTTTTTAAAAAAAATCACGTATTTGCAGCTTTCTTTTGATTGTAATGCATGTGTGTAACATTGCATTTGAATTATGGGTTTTATTTATTTATTTTATGTGTATATATAGTAATGTTATTTAGTGTTATTTTGATGTGTCCTTTCTCCCTTTAAATTTATACTAAATGGAATGAAAAATTGAATGTGTATGATGAACTGAGTAATATTTCTAAGATAAATTTAACTGTCATCTTAGAGTGTAAGTGTTATATTTTCTAGCCATCTTATATATATATATATATTTCCTAATCAACAAAAGTGTCTTTTTAAAATATTATGCAACTACTTGCTTCCTTGATAAACTTTCCATCTCATAGGTATTTTTTATACAGTTTAAAAATCCATTCAGAATAAGAATTTTTAAAGTCTAATATGATAAAAATTTCTTTAAGCAGATTTTATTCTGATTTTGTTAAACACTGTGGAATGAAGAAGTAATGCACAACCTTAAAAAAATTCTCATTTGGGGGAGGGGGGGACTGAATTTTTAAAAGCTATTAGAAATTCATTGCAGAATTAATTCAAATGATTTCTTTTATTATTTATACTTACATACATTTTAATCATAATAAATTTATGTTAATATTTTATTAAAGGTTGTCAGCTAATGAAGGCTGATAGGCCTAAACCATTCACATTCATTATTCGTGGTCTTCAATGGACAACTGTCATTGAAAGAACTTTTCATGTGGAATCTGAAAAAGAAAGGTTAGTCATATCACATGAAAAATTTGTAAAAATCTATCTGGAAGTTTTCTTGATTATTTTGTACCTGAGTTGCGATTTTGCATTATTTCTGTTTATGCATGTTCTTTATTTAATTTTCTATTAAAATAAAAATTATTAGTAATAAAGCAGTTATTTGGGTGATCTAATTATATTTTCTTGTTTTTTTTAAAAGCTGTATATATTTTTTGGGGAAAATATATATGTATAAAAATGTGTATGTAACTCATGTTAATGTGTAGAATTACAAATCTCTTTATAGTAACTATGTTATTTTCTAGAAATCCTTAGTTGTTAAAATATATTTGTAGTCTCATTTAATCCCATAACTGCTGCCAATGTATATGTATGCCTTTCCAAAATATGATATTTTTCTTTGTATTGCTATTAGTAAAACTATTTTGAAGGTTTTGGAATGTAGTAAAATTACCTTGAAAGTGTTGCGTAGGTTTTACTTATTCCAGAGAAAAATTTGCTTATTTTTGCCTTTTCTTTTCACCCTATTACACCTCATACATGCACCTATGTGAAAAACGGTGACACAGGGAAACAAATCACATAACTTTTCCTCAGCGGTTAAAGGGTTATTCTAGAAATCCACTTTTGGAATAGTAAGGCCTAGGGTAAAAACTACATTAATTGTTCTTCAAAGGTTACATTTTATTTAATTAAATTTAGAGGGATATTATCTTATATTTCATTTAAACATTTTATTTTTTACTTTAATAAAAATCAAATCATTTATAAATATTTATTTCTAAATTAATATTTTTAGAAACTAAATGCAATTGGGTTCCGTTAGGGCATTTATAAATTTATAAATCCTTACATATGCAATAGGGTAAACCAAAGGTCTTGCCCTGATTATAAAGACTCATTACAAAATAACCATTTAATATAATAATGTATCTTTGAATAGAGGTCAATTATAGTAAATTTATTGTGCAATATGTGGCACTAATACTCTTTCAGGAGTGACTCGGGGAAACATTTGTAAGAAAGACTTCTTTTTTTGCCGAAGTGACGTGGATTCAAGAGAATGCCCAATGTGTGCTTTAGTTTGACAAAACAAAATTGCCCATTAAAGTTCAGTATAAATTTCGATGTTGTTATAAATGCAAACCTCATGAGCAAAATCGTTAAATGAATGGTATGAAATGTTTAAAGAAACTGGATGCTTTAAGGATCTTCCTAGAAGGGGCAAGCAAAGTGTGAGTGAAGCAACTGTTGAACTTAACACTTAGCAGGAGTTAAAATACCATTTTTATATATTCTCTGAGCTACCAAGAAGGTGCACATTGAAATTTACTGCAGCAAATGGTCTTATAAAAAAAATCATGGTAGTACTTAAAATATAAATGTAAAAAAAAGAAAACCTTATGTCTAATTATAATAGTTTGACCATAATCAATATTTATAATTAAGGCAAGACTTTGGGTTCACCCAATATATTTAGCCATCCAATAATCAATGCCAACTTTTAATTAGTTATTAGGTAGAATAAATAGTGATAAAATCTGTGACAACAGAGATAAAATATAAATTTATATTATTATTTTATAACAAATGCTTAAAAGTATGAAGAAACTTATAGTGAAATTATTTTTATTTTTAAAAAAGTTGATGGCAGTAGCAACGTGTTTTTGTTCATTAAACTTAGTTTTTTTTGAAAATTTTATGTTTAGGGAAGAATGGATGCAGGCTATTCAGTATGTTGCTGATAGACTACAGGAACAAGAACCTGACCAAGATGTTGAAATGATGGAACAGGATGAGCTTTTAGGAAGATTGAATATATCAACAAAAACTCATGCATCGAGGGGCAGAAAAATTGTAACTTTTCATTTATATATATGCATATATATAATTGTTACATATAAATTGATTGTCTTTTAAAGGTAGGAAAGTTCCATGCAGTTAAGAGGCAGATTCTTATGGAGTTAAATTCTAATTTATTCCAGTACTCTTTAGTAATTACAATACATTTAATTCTAATTGGAAATAATAAATTACACATAGAATTTTAGTTTAAACTAAAAAGCTAAACTAAATTCAGACTTCACAGAACAATATAATTCTCTAACACACAGTTGCTGTCAAGATGATGTACACCCAACTCTTTTCTTACTGACCTTTTTTTTTATACGATTTTGAAATAACACGGTACACAAATTTAATAAATTTTTTGTTCTAGCACGGATATAAACAAAAATGGGGATTTGTGCCCTTTGGATGAGGATGATTTGATCGAATTTATGATAGCTTATGATAATAAAGAAATCGATAATGACAAAGTGAAGTGAAGTTATTAACAACTGATTTAATTAGCGAGTGCTTAAAATTTGCTACAAGTATAGAACAACCTTTTCTTACTCATGATCCTGTTATAGAGAGTATGTTAAAGTTTGTTTTTTGTAGTAGGATATCAAGAAATATATAAGCAACTTAAGGGGGGGGGGCGGGGGGGGGGGGGGGGGGGCGGGGGGGGGCGGGGGG
>BMAV01018313.1:0-67476 GCA_019973955.1 Trichonephila inaurata madagascariensis | reverse complement strand
CCCCCCGCGCCGGAGCTTAGTAGTTAAGGATTTGTGGCTGGCATGTCATGAGTTTGAGTCTAGTGCTACTGAAGACCCACTGTGCAGAGGGGGCTGATGCATGTTAAATATGTTGAGGCTCAAATGTCTTCCCATTGGTGTGGAGGTTAGGAGAGGGGGTTTCCAGTTCTGGTTCATCCTCATCACTTGATCATGGTTCAAAATTACGAGGTCAATCGTCAGTAGCCCTTGTGCAGTTTTGTAGAGCGATATTAATTTCACACTCACTCAGTTAGGGTGCTGTTGAAAAGCAAATGTGAAGGGGTTTTGATCAGTGTGGTGAAAATATGATCTTTTAACACTGACAAATATGTTTTATTACTTTAAAAATATCCAACAACTCTATCTTAAATACTATGTATTTGTACAAGGGAAAACTGTTTTGAGAAAAATGCGAGGTTCCTTGTAATGTTGTCCCTATGGTCATATTGGATGCATTAACCATTTTTTAGAAGTTAAGGGATATTTAAGTATTGCTGCAAAAGTGAAATCCACTTTGTATCACTAGTAAATTTCTTGGATCCAGCAAATTGGGAACTTATGTCTTTTTTTGTGGCCAACAAAGAAAACAGTAAGAAGTACTTGTGTATTTGAGAAACAAAATAGTGTCTCTTTAATGGTTGGAAATTTAAGATATTTTCTAAACAGGTGATATTTTCTTTGAAAGGGAATGAACATTGGGGGCATAGAGAGATTTTGTGGCCAATGAACAGATACATTTGGATAAGTTTGTGTGGACACCATATTACTAGAATCACTCTTACCAAATGTAAGTGCTCCAGGTTTCTGGTCTGAAATTGAAGCAAACAACATATCATTAAAATATGAAGTGTAAAGTTATGGTCCAGCTGGATGGGTAATGTACTAGAATATTAAACCGAAAGTCATTGTAGGAAATTCAGATATCCTATAAAGAACATTGAATTGGAGTTTGATGCTATACATGCTCACTGTCCCAAGTAGCAGAAAAAAATATTTTCTTGTCTAAAATTTGTATATAATCTTTAATGTGTGGAACAGGATACTTATCTGGAATAGACACAGGTTTAAGGTGACAATAGCCTCCATATGAATGTCAATTGCTGTTGTATTTTCGGACTAAGTAGAGGGATTTTGCCCAACAGCTCTTAGAAGTTCAGAGAATTCTTTGTTTGATTATTTAGTATTTTTACTATTACTCTTTGTTAGCTACTTTGCCATTTTTTGAAAGTAAGCTTCTGACTTTAGAAGCAATAGACAGACCAATTATTTCTGTGTGATGCACTATGTTGTGTTGGTGATCCAAATTAGGAAATAGGGATAATAATAACCAAACATTTTGTGGTAATTTGTGAAAAAGTTTCTGGATAAGTTTTGAGCTAAATCTGGTGACAATTAAATGGTAGAATCAGTTATACTGTGAGAAGCACACATACCCACAGAAGAAATTCTGACTATCACTAATACATCCATATTGGCAACATTGAATAAAACTGCATGAATTCTAAAAACGGAATACACTGACAGGAACATGAAGCGTGTAGTCAAAAAATAATAAGTAATTATAACTGAATAATAATGAATAAAAGAAAAAAACTAATTTTATCATTTAATTTATATTTTATTATTATATTATTTTTTAGTATTAAATTTTATTTAAGAATTAGGTAAATCCTTGATTCATGTTTTGCTATTCGAGTTTGCCTTATCAACGAACTGTTAGGCTTAGAATGGTGGCAAGCAGAGAAATATGAAAAAAGCACATGGTTGCTGATTCAGTACCTACAACATGTGCAAAATCAGGGCTGCCAATTTGGTGAATTATCTTAAAATAGGCATGGTTGCTTTAGTATATAAGTACCAAAATTAAGAATGGCCATGGAAATGTTTGGCATAAGTTTACCTTTCAATAAAAAATCGCAGATCAGATGTTTTGTCAGCTGTAAAAAGATGAGCAATGCATTGGCCATTCATCATACGTCCTCAGGTCATGGCCCTGTTTTCCAAATTTTGCATACAATTGCTTGGAGTAATATATTTGCAAGTTTTACTGCCAAAGTTGTGACAAAATCTGGTTAAACAGCTGGTAAAATTTTATAGTAGGCCCTCGAGTTTCTACACTGCTAATCTTGATTATATGTGATTTCATTGTGAATACCGAGGTCCAATGCCTCATGCTCTGAAAAGTACCTCAATTTGCTGATGCTCTAAGACAATATTCAGATCAGGAATTCGATATATATGTAGAGAGAGACTGAGTTATCAGTTATCACAGATAACTTCACCAGTAATTTGCTGCTGGCTGCAAAAAATGCTTGTGTGTTGCTGAGAAGTCAATTAAGCCAGAAAACAAAATAGGTTTTAATGTTGAAACTTATTGCAAAATTAGACATTCTGGAAAAAATCTGAGATAGTTGTATATTACAAGCTAAAGGTCTTTATTAATTTGATGCATTAGAATTCAAGGATAGAAGCCTTGAAAAACTGACAAAGACGAAATAACTTCTTTCAAACTAAAAACTGTGGGATCTTGTAAATAACCTTTGTAAATTAAAAAAAAATTCAACATCCTCTGAACATCCTGCATTTCCTTACCAAAAATTATTTCAACTTATGATAGAAAGCATCTAGACATCTTTTTCATATGCACATGAAACAATCTTTTAATCAATAACAGAACGCTGATATCATCTTGACATCATGTACAGTTGCATAAGTGAATGAAAAAAATTATAATCTTCTAACATTCTTGCAGCATTTTCTTATTCGGCATAAACTGAAATTAGTTTTGATATTATACTTCATTTGTTTTGATTCAGTGGATGTAGAACAATTGTAACACCTCTGTGACAGGAGTAGAAATGGTAGTATAAAATTTGATTTTATCCGCAATGTTTTCCAATTTAAGTTGTGCATCAAGTTTCAAAAACAGAGTATAGGATCAAAATGGTTGATGTTTCACATCAACATGTGTTAACTGGAAATTTTCAAATCTACCAACAACACTAAAATATTTTTCATTATGTAGAATCATTTTAAATAATTAAGCAGGGAAAAAAATGTTTTAATCTTTCTCTTTATTAATTTAGAAGACACCATGCTTTTTCATTAAATTATCCAAATGTAACATGATTTATCTTTTAATATGAATTTTAAAATGCTGCCGAAATATATAAATCTAAGAAAATGCTTCAACAGCTTCTTTGCATTCAGTATTTTTCCTGTATCCATTGATAACAGCACTGTTAAATATTATTGAATAGTAATATAACTTAAATGGAATAAAAAATTGTTTCAACAATAAAGCACTAAATTTTAAAACATCTAAATAAGATCCTAGAGTTAAGACCTTTGGTGACAAAGAAAAAAAAAAATTATGCCAAATTGTACTCGTAGCTTGTTTTCTGTATCAGACATCTATCTAATTAGTCGACAATAATTCACCAAAGGTAGATGTTGATGTAAACATATTGAAGTTATAACATTTTTTCTGAATAATCTTTGGTGTTGAAAAAATAGTTAATGGACTAAAGAATTACAAAGAAAATAATTTATTGAAATTGAATTGTGTAAAGCAGAGCTGTTCAACATCCATTACAAATGCAATATGTTTGTGCTTAGTTTGTTTTGCTCATATATTTGTGATTGAAAACTATTATGAAATTATATTATTTTATTCAAGTGTTGCATTACTTAGTGCACTGATTTAAGTTTTATTTTCCAATGAAATTTGGTAAGTAATGTTAGGTAATGATTCTGAACATTTTTCATAAATGTTCCATGAATTTCTTTTCAAGAAACAAACAGATATTCTTGATGATTCATGCTAGCTTGTGGTATATTTTATTTTATTGAATGCTTGTTTTAATTGCTTGGATGTGTCTGTTGGGAAAATGTCAATCTTAAAAACATCACTTTCAATTACTGATAATTCCAAAAAGATATTGCTATTAAATTTCTAAAGAAAATATTTCTGTAGATTTGAATTAACTTAAATATAAATTGTGAAAATAATGTAACATTTTGTACTACTTCTCAAAGTTCTAATGGACATTTTTTTTTTTTTAAGACTCTAGATAATTTTGAATTTCTGAAAGTATTGGGAAAGGGTACTTTTGGGAAGGTTATTCTCTGCAGAGAAAAAAGTTCCAATCATCTTTATGCCATCAAAGTTTTGAAGAAGGAAGTCATAATTGCTAAGGTAACTTTGCATTTCTTTGTTGTTTTTTTATTAATTCCTGAAAATTTCAAATAAATATTCTACATTATGAAATTATTTTTGGCAAACATTTTATGTAAGTGTAATGAAGCTTTTCAAAAATGCAGTTTTTAATATATATATAATTTTTCTCCATTTTTGACAAGCTAGAAGAAATGTTGCCAAATGATCAGTATGGCTATGATGTTGTTGAAAAATAAAGTCATTATTTGTGTAAAATGTAATAATAGTTATATTTATATTAATGTCGGTACTTAACGTAAGCAACTTTTGGCAATTAGTTATTCTTGTCAATAATTTTACTATAATACATGATTTGAGTTACAATTAAAACTAGTTTTCCTCTAATGTATTAATTAATATATATTTTTTCTTATTATTTCACAAATATATCAATATATTCTAGAATGTGCTACAAGTATCGGCTTTGATGATGGAAAATTGAATGACTTAGTGAGTTTTGATGATGATAAACTTTTCCATTGCTATTTTGTAAATGTAAGGAGAGGGAGAATTGAAGCAATTTTATTTTACTGCTTTAAAAAATAGAAATGTTTAGTAATGTTGTATTTTAAATATATCAATTAAAAGAAATTGAATCTGTTGCAGTATTTTAATGTATTTTCTGTCATAGTGTTAATTAAACTATTGAGAAAAATAGATAAGAAATGGTATACCAGAAAAATATTTGTTCTAAAAAAGCATACACATTTTATTTAGTTTTTTCTAGTTTGTAAAGGTATTTATAACATTGTTGACTATTACTTTTATTTGATGTATATCAAATTTTTACTAATTCTTTAAATTTATAGGATGAAGTTGCACACACATTGACAGAAAATAGAGTTTTGAGAAATACTGATCATCCTTTCTTAATTGTAAGTAAAAAAATCTTATGATTCACATTTTTTAAACTTACTTTATTTCAACAGCTCAGTCATTTTTCTTTGCTCTCTTTAGTCGCTGAAGTATTCATTTCAAACAGCTGACCGACTTTGTTTTGTTATGGAATATGTTAATGGAGGAGAATTATTCTTTCATCTTTCACGTGATAGAATATTCAGTGAAGAGCGAACCAGGTTTTATGGTGCTGAAATTCTACTTGCGTTAGATTATTTACATAGTGAAGGAATAATTTATCGAGATTTGAAGGTAAGTGATGTATAGTTATTTATAATTTAATGTTTTTCTACTGTGAATCATAAAATTTATCCTGTTTTCTTGCAATGAATTATTTTAACAAATAAAAAGTTAGCATCACTTTTCTTTATGCAAGCAAATCTTGTTTAAAAGCCAGGAGGCATGTGGTAGGATTATTTGTTTAATTATCTTTAGATAAATACCATATAATCATTATATTAAAGTGATAAATAAATACTACTGTGATATTTAAAATGTTTAAAATAAATCTCTACTAATTTAGGAAATTTAGTTCTTCCTATATATATCTCTTCTCCAACTTCCAAATTGTAGTCAAAGTGATAATATAAAAGCTTCAATTGGATGGTTTATCAAAACAGTTCCATAAGTTCTTGTGGTGATTTTGGAATATAAATTTTGAATTTTTCCTTATTCCCTTCCTATAAGATTACATCAAAATTCTCCATAGAAACTAACAATGGAGACATTGATAATTATGTAGAGATCCTGTTTTTAATACAGAAAGCAAAAGATACTAAGGGATTGCTTCTGTGAGAGAAAACATTGTGGCATTTATACTTGGAAAAATAGTACTCTTTGAAGGAATCTTTCCTATTAGAAAAATTTTTCATATCATTTTCAATTCTAAGGGGAATATTGGCAATATAGCCATGGCTTTGATTGAAAAGTGGAATTAAAGTGGCTTTTAATAAATAGTATTCCAATTCAGTTATAGGTCCCATGTTGCTTGGTAATTTAACCTTAAATTGTCAATCAATCTCACAACTTAGTTTGAACCAAACAATGATATTCATGACAGCATGTATTCTCAAAGAATTTTTAAATTCTAACCTAAGCACTACTGATTAACTAATCCATCTGAAATTACAAGTGCATCAAAAATTTAAAAACACACAAAGTTCCTGGATTAAATTTGATTTCTTGTCACATGCTTAAAAATTTCTCTTAAAACTTTATTCTTCTAGATATGATACTTATTAATTATATGAGCTGTTTATTTTGAAAGTGGCCTAAGTCCATTTATCTTCAAATCGAGATATTTAAGGGTTTGCGTTTCACGGTACAATTATTAAGCTAACTCTGGAAACTTATGTGTCGAGAAATTATAGTATTTGCTCGAAATATGAGCAACATGAAATGCTTTACTGATAAATAACATGAAGTTGTACCCATAACCATGGTAACCGGAAAAAATTGAAAAATGGAGTTAGGCCACTTTCAAAATAAATGGATCATATAGTGGGAAAATTTTATGCCAGTGGATGATAAGTGGTATTTGGCTTTTCTAGTGAAAAGCTATAGTATTTCCTATTTTAAAATCTAGTTTATTGTGTAAAAATCTTCAAGTTTGAGTAAAATTAAATATTGAAGATTATCTTTGCCAAAAGTGAAGGAGGTCAGAACATATTTTCATAAATAGAAAATAAATTAATATCACAGCAATTTGAAATATTACAATTCATACATCTGTTCATGCATCTTTAAAATTTGAAAAATATTTCAGAAATGAGTTGATTTTTCCTTTAACATGTAAAGGGAAAATTCATTAAGGAGGCAAAATATGGAACTCATTTTATTGGAAAATAGACCAACTCGGGTAGAAAGGAATAATATAACAAAATATGTTGGTCTCTAAAGGATAGCAAAATTAGAATATTAAATTAATGTTAGAGGACTTCCATATGTAGTAATAAATGTTCTGAATTTGATCCTGCTTTTTAGCATTACTCAGAGATGGCATTAAACCTTTTGCCACAACTGTTTCAATTAGCAAACCACTCTTTCGTGCACTATCAGGATGCACTGTTATATGGCGATTTATACTGCTAAGCCTAACTTTAGGGAAAAAAATTTGCATAAATTAGATTTGTAATCCAATTGTTTCAATTTTTGGTATATTACGAGAAACACCCAGATCATTATCAGGAGTAACTCTTCATCATTATATTTTCTTTAATACTTTCTAAAATGAGGAATTTAACGCAGCAAATTTTTTGATTAACTTAATGAAATGTATGTGGAAAAAATATTCAAATAATCATGGATTTTATTTCTCACACATTTATAAAAATAAATATTATTAAAAATTCATATTTGGTAAATTTTTATTCAAATTTTGAAGTGCAAATGCAAAATGTTTCCACTGAGGCATGGCCACAGTAGCCTAGTGGTTTTGGTCAAGAATTCTTGGCTGGCGTATCGAGAGCTCAAGTCCTGGTGCCATTGATGACATGCTGTGTAGGGGAGGGGGACCGATGCACATTAAATCTGTCGGCTTAAAGCAGAGGTGCTCAACCTTTTTTACCGCCGGGCCATATACATATGACAACTAATTAATGTGGGCCGCAACATAAGGATTAATGAGGGTAAGGGGGGTGACACTATATAATATCAAGGGCATTTAAAATGTGGAAAATTGATCAAAATAAAAAAAACTCATAATTTTGGAATTTTATTTGAAAACTATAAAACTCAACTCACACACACACAAAAAAGTTTTGTGCACTTTTTCCTTAGTTATGCGGTTATTTCAATTTCCTTTCATCAAAGATTCCAAGTCCCTTCCCCTCTTTCAATATTCTGTTGCTGTTGTAAAGATATTTTTGAAGAAAATCAATTTAACTCGTCTTGAAAGAGATCCTCAAAAAAAAAAGAGCAATTGAAAGATTTGTGCTTAGTCGTATAGTGATGAGCAAAATTATATATTTTAAATATAACAATTTCCCGACAAATCAAATAAGTTGTTGATCCATGTTTTTTCTCCTCTACAAAATAGTCAAGATCTTAATCCTCTTGAAACAATATATATTCTTCTGATATTTTTCTCTTGGAAGACATGAGGGTTAGTTAAAAATTCAATTTCCCCATAAAATGGTTATTATTCCACTATTATTTGTTATCACTAACCGTTTCAATTACAAAAAGAAAAAAGCTTGCAATTCGTTCCAGCACAAAATCAATAGCAAAATTTATACATGAGATTGCTTGAGTAATAGAATTTCTCGCTGTTTTTAATGCATTGTTCTGAAATACAATCGAACCTCTATATTGCGAATTTTTCTATATATTGAACCTTTTCCTGGAACCAAGAACATTTAACGATTTTCTTTGTAAAATAACCTCCCAATAGCGGAGTGGATTTTCTATATAGCGAACTTTTTTCTTGTGTGATTCAATTTTTTTTCTCCCTATTTTTAAAGTATTTCTGGACATTTCAAGTTATTCTCTCTTTTAACACATTTATGGTTGTCACAAAGTGAGTTTTGGTGCATTGCAAAGATATGAGGTGTATATATTATGAAACAAAGCATTTTTTCAATAAAAAAAAAATAAAGGGGGCCGGGCGCCGAAAAAAAAGTTTTTATGAGCAATTAAATTTAAGGATGCATGTGGTAATGAATGTTTAGAATCTCTAGTTTTTAAATAATATATGTTTAAAATTACTTGTATGCTTTAAATTAGAAAATGTCCTTGAAATTCATTAATTTCAATTTAAAATTTTCTTAGTGTTGAAAATGCAGTATATTCCTCGACATTCTTTTTCTTGTTTTCTTTACACACAGTTTTTCTTTCTTTATATATAAAATAAATAAATATTAATTTATAAAAAGGTGTAAATAATTACTTTTTTGAAATATATCGTGTTTATCAATTTTTAAAATTTGTTTTATGTGGATTATAAAGTACATTGAAAGATGAACCTCTATATAACGAATTTTCCATATAACGAATATTCTATATAACGAACTTTTTGGGGGGGATTTAGCTACTTCGTTATATAGAGGTCCGACTGTAATTGAATTTGTTGTGCAACGGGTCACTCAAAAAGGTCTGGTGGGCCGCAGGTTGAGTATCGCTGGCTTAAAGTCTTCCCATTGGTGTGGTATGGTAGCTTGGAGAGGGTATGAGGATGATAGCTGACCTGGTACCCTCATCACTTGACCGAGGCTCAAAAGTGCACAGTCCATAACCAATCTTTGTATTGTTTTATAGTGTGACATGAAAACAACTCTTACTCTACTGAGGCACTGTCAGGAGATATAGAAGGCACACATGCTAATTTTTTTTAGAAATGTCATTGTCAGAAAAGACTAAGATAAGGAGATACTGAATAAACCATTTTGCATACCTTGAGCTATTTGGAATTTTTACTCTGCTATTGTTTAATCAGATATATCAACACCTTCTCTTTGGAATTTGCTGACCTTCTGGTACTCTTTTTCTCCTTGGAAAATCAATTGATCTCATTCTGTTTTTCATTTTTCTCTTTTTTTTAAATTGATGTACAACAGGGATGTTAAACTCGTGGACCACATGTGGCCCAGCCAATATATTGGCACATAATTTATAATGAAATAAGAAAATTCTCATGAAATTGGAAAGATAGTAGCAGAGAAGAAATGTCTTGTGTCAGGACCATAAACATTAAAATTTTTCTTGTTCTTTTATAGAAGTTTATTATACTGTGTTATTCACAAAATAAACCTGCCTTTCTATGAATATTGATTTTTTGCGGACCACCTAAAGTTAAACCTAGTTTGCTTGGCCCAAGTTTACCTTTTGACACCCCTGATGTGCAAGGTATTCATAAAGAAGTGTACACTTCTCTTATGCTGTAAAACAGTAACAGTCAAAGGCATGCACCACTTCAGCAAACCGCAAGGTAGATGTACTATTAAATCTGTCGCCCCTGGTGCAAGTGACGCTGGACAAGTACAAGATTCAGATAAATGCCTTCTGTGAATTGTCCAGAAAAGTGTTCTGTCCCTTTTTTTCATGCGCAAACTGCCATGGGAGCCACTTTCTTGGGATATGTTCTCTTTGGTTGATGCCACTGTTGGAGGACAACTTCATTCTCCAATTGGATGGTGCACCACCACACTGGTCGACCTACATGTGAAATTACCTTGATGAACATATCTCCCTCAACAATGGATTAGATGAGTCAGACTAAATCATACAATTCACCCCTGTATCAAGCAGCTACTGATGGACTTGATTCAGATACTTTAACATGCGTTTGGGCAGAAATCTATTAACAGCTAGATGTGTGACTAAGGGTTCACACACAAAACATCTGTGACTGTCTCCAACAAAATTTAAAATAATGCCATACAATTCTGTTAAGGTATCATATATCTTCATGATTTATAATGCACTGAAACTATATGAATCACCCTGTATAACGTAGATAATTACACTTGATTAAGTAATTTCTTTTATTTTTGTATTTGGAAGGACGGACACCTCTTTCTTTTTTAATTCTGTGACTAAAATTCTTGGCCTGTTAGCAAATATTATAAATATAATCAATATAGATGCATATTCTGTGTAAATCTTTTAAAATCATGTACAATTTTAATTGTGATTTTATTCTTTTCCCTGCATCACTCCAGTTGGAGAATCTTCTTCTAGATAAGGAAGGCCACATAAAAATTGCTGATTTTGGACTCTGCAAGGAGGACATCAGTTATGGTGCTACAACAAAAACATTTTGTGGAACTCCAGAGTATTTGGCTCCTGAGGTAATTACTTTGATTATGGATTTACTTGCTTATTAATAATGATCTCATTGATGTGTGAAAAACATGATTTTTAAATTGATTCTGATCTCATTTAAATTAGGCTTTTTTCAAAAAATTAATGTGTAACAATTGTTTAAACAAGTTAAAAATAAACTGTTTAATTAGGTATAGTTAAAATTTTAATTCAGTATACTTTTTCTAAATCCATACTTCTAGTGGTAACAAAGTGTATCAAGTGTAATCGAAATCTGAGAAAATAATGCACCTTTGTGTTTTTCATTATGTTTAGGTTAGAAAAATAAAATGATTTGAAAAATTAAGAATTTTCTTCCATTTGCATCATTGTTTTCGGTGCTGTAAAAATTAAACTAGCCCAGAGAGAAGAGTTACTAAACTAGATTGGGAAAAAATTTCATGGTGTATAAGTTTAATAAGATAACTTTGAATTTTTATTTGACTTTGAAACTATATATTAACTATGAAACTATATTCAAACATAAAACTTCCAAAAAAGTCATTTCTGACATGTAGAAAACTATCATTTGTAGCTTTTTATCTGATTTTCAGAAACTTTTCTTTAAAAATTCAATCATTTTGATTACTTGCAGGTGCTTGAAGATACTGATTATGGCCGTGCTGTTGATTGGTGGGGTCTGGGAGTGGTGATGTATGAAATGATGTGTGGCCGCTTGCCATTCTACAATAGAGACCATGACATTCTGTTTGAGCTAATACTGATTGAGGAAGTCAAGTTTCCGAAATCCTTGTCTCCTGAAGCCAGATCTTTACTTAGTGGTTTATTAATCAAGGATCCAAAGAAAAGGTAAATACTGGGAAATCTTTTACCGTATTATTCATTGAAAGGCACAAATGTGTGTGTACTGCTTGGGCTAGAGGTTTCTATCAGGAGTGTCGCGCATGGGCTGGAGGTTTTTTGAGTTAGGCCTAAATCCATGAAAATACCAAATATGAATTTTAATTATTAACAAAAAATTAGAATTCTTTTTTTCATTTGGAAAGATACTTATTAATTGAAACATGATATATATTGTAGGAATTAAGAATTGAAAATTTAAGATCTGAGATAAGAAACAAGAATTGAAATTTAAATTGTAATGGATTAATTCATCATTTTGTATATGTTAAAAGCCATATATTTATACTAATAAAAAATTTGGTGAAATCATGAATGAATTTTTTAAAATCTATTTTACAATTGATTACGATTCTCTATACAATATTGACTATATTTTTTTGTGAATTAGAAATATATTGTAAAAAAATCTTATTATGTTAATTCTTCTTCAGAATAAACCATCCTTGTAATTGCTTAATTTGAATTTCTTGAACATTTCTGAAAGTAGCTAATCTTGTATTTAATAGCATTAATTTTTAATCTATAAATTTTTTCCCTGCTGCATTGGGAGCTTATTCTGAAGAGTTAACTGTAGCTCTCAAGAATAAATTCATCTTTAATATGGAGTACAAACTCTATGTATTTGTAATGTTGAGGGATGTATGTCTGAGATTGTATGATGAAGTATGGATGGCAAACTTGTGTATTGCAGAGAAAAAAATCAAAAGTTTATAGCAATTAAACATTTTTAATGTGCAATGATTATGTACAATAGTTTGAAATAACATTTGAAAGAATTTTATCTTTTCCCCCCTTGTATAGACTGGGAGGAGGACAGGAAGATGCAAAGGAAGTAATGATGGATCCTTTTTTCCGTTCCATGCCGTGGCAAGATCTCCTCGAAAAGAAGGTTAAGGCAGTTTTTTTTAAATTAATATTTATTTATTATTGCTTAAAAGTGTGTTTTATAAAATTATTGAAGAAGTCTGTGTTAGAAATTGTCTAATGAGAAAAAAATGATATTATATTAATCAAAAACTTGTTAATCTTTTTTCTTGGGGGAAGGGAGACTATGGGAAGTAAAATTAACCCTTCTGTTCAGTTATTTTAGAATATTGTCATAAATCATCAATTTTAATATTGTCTTATTAAAACAACTTTTTTTTCTTTTTAGGTAACTCCTCCATTTAAACCTCAGGTAACTTCAGATACTGACACTCGATATTTTGACCAAGAATTCACTGGAGAGTCTGTAGAACTGACACCTCCTGACAATGGCCCCTTGAATTCTATCACAGAAGAACTAGAGCAACCTTATTTCCAACAATTTTCTTTTCATGGCAGTACAGGAACTTTGGGGAAAAGCATTGACCAGTAGTTTAATGATAGCCAAGAGAATTTCACATGAAATTGCTTGATATCATGTGCATTTTTGTGTGCCCAATTTTTCCATCATGTCTCTCCAATCAAGCTAAGAACATGCCCTATATGAAGTGATAAAATAATTCAATGTTTGGGGTGGATTTTTAAACATGTGAAAGTAACTGTCAAGCAGACAGTTTTGAGGCCAAGAGACATTAAGAATAGAATGTATATCAATGTGGATACAAAATGTACTGTTTATTTGCAGCTACAAACTGGAAGATATTGTAAATTACCTGAGCCAGATGGTGCAAGCATTTAGTGCATTTGTTGAATCAAAAACGTATATATTGCAGAATTTCAAATAGAAAAACTACTTTAACATTGCTTCCTATATATGTCTACAAAGAGTAAATTAAAACAGAAAAAGAAAGTGCTATTTAAATATTTTTATGAATTTGTGTATTGAGTTAGTAAAGAGGGTTAAGTATGTTCTGAGTGTAATATAAATGCTCTTGTATTTTGTTACACCTACATATTTTTGGAACAATGTTACCTTTACTTAAGTAAAAAAAACTTGTAAGTTTTAGAATCCATAGTTTATTTTTAATGGATTGAGGTTTCAGTTTAACTAATCTTGCACTAAGAAATATTTAATTTCATAATGCATTTAAATCAAGTCTCGTCCCCCCCCCTCTATAATTTCCAGAGAATTTGAATTATTGAAGATAAATTCTGTGAATTGTTAATAACATTTGTTATCTTTTGTTTTTCATGTAACAATTTACTTAAGGCAGGGATAAATTGCTTTTAGTTGGCCAATGATTTGCAAGAGGTTTTCTCTTAGTGATACCTCAACTTTATAAATGCCCGGTTATTTAGCTTTTGATTTAGATTGTAAATACATTTCCTATTTTCATTATCTTGATGTAAAAAAGAAAGTTTAATCATATTTAAAGTGTTCAATTTTTAAACAATGGGTGCTTCAATAAGATCCTATTTCAAGAAAATCATATTTAAAAAAATTTCATTTAATTTTTCATGCTTGTAAAAAATATAAGTTTCATATTAAATCATATGTGAAATTTTTCTGTTAAATGTTTTAAATGACATATTTTTGTTTATAACATTACACACTAAATTTCATCTGTGTATGATAATTAAAATTATTCATTACGGTGTGAAATTGAATGTGCTTTAATCATGTTTTGTGACTGATTGTTATGTAATGTAAAAAAAAAATTTATAAAAATGAAACTGTTTATGAATTATTAAAAATTTAATGCATATTTCACGTATCTTCATCGTCTTTGTCCCAGTCTTTCATTTCAGCTCCCATCATGAAATTATCTTTTAATATACTCCACGTCTCCTCATGTTTAGCTTTCTTTACTGTTGGATCATCCTTCAAAAAAATAAATAAAACTGATTTAATTTCAAAATATTACCATTTGTAACTACTTTCTTATATTAATTGTAAAATAACTGTTTCAAGAAAATATCAAATAATTTTGAAAGATTAATGTAATTTTGTAGTTGCATTTCATCTTATTGTATTTTTTGATAGACTGAAGGGGGAAAAAATTGTTCAGTATTGTAAATTGCAATCAGAAATACATTAAAAGTACTTAAACTATAAAATCAAAGTCTAGTTATATTAACATCTTAAAATTACTTAGTTTCTGAACAACTAACTGATTTTTATGTAGTCTGAATTCACTCAATTTTTTCGGGTTGCAAAATAACAATCAAATTACTGATGATTAAAAAACACAAGCAATAATTTAATAAAAGAACATAAGAGTAATGCTTTGTGTACTACATAGTTAGTATCTATTGAGGATATATGATAATGATAAATAAAAATTTTTTTGATTATTTCAATATATTATTCAGTAGTTTAAATGGACTTAGTGTTTGTTTCTGCTTTTGTTAAAATAAATTATTTAAATGATCCATTTTTTATTGTAATTTAAGTTTCCAAGATTTCTATTAGTACTATAGGTGCTTTTTAAAAAAATTTTCTTTTAGAATCTAATAAAAAATGTTTCATATTAAAGCAAAATGCTAGTTAAATTTATAAGCACATATACAATTTAAGATACAAAACATCAAAATTGTTTACTTTTTTAGATCGGTTCAAAATCTATTTGTATAGCCTATTTTTTTATTAAAAAATAAAATATTAGCACTTACTTGTATTTCCTTATCTTTCTTTGAATGTTCTTTCAGTAAATCCATAAAATTGCCTTTCATAACACCTATTTTATTTTTCTCAGCCTTCTTTTTAGGATTTTTAACTGTTTTTTGGTGTTGTTCTACTGCGTTAAATAAATGTACAACTCCTCTGAAATCAATAAATCATAAGTATAATAACTGGTACAAAATAATTATAAAAACATAAGCTAGTAAATAACTAAAAAAAATCTTTCATTTTCATCTTCACATTATCTAAATTAAATTCTTTGATGTACTTTTATTTTATGTATATTCTTATTTGTACAAAAATACAATTCTATCTCAAACAAAAAATGTAATTCTATCAAAATTTAGAAGATTTTATTCTTTTTTAAATTGGTATGCTATATGAATCGATGTCATTAACTTGCATATGCGATATGAGCGGTGAACACTGGCATTGTATTCCATTATCAAAATCACATTTGACTACTAGGCTCATGATTCCACACCAAATGAATCCCAGTCAGTCACAATCAACCCGAACCACAGCGAATGTAACTGACCAAGATTCGGTTTTGTAATTTCCCACACAAATAAGCTTATAACCACAATTTCAGCCTTCACACCAATCGAAACCGGCGCTATCCGTCATGAATCTTGTTCATGCGCAATTCAGCAGGTTAGATTTTCTTCAATCATGCATCAACAGTCTGGTGCGATGGCTGTTGCAATTTCTAAAAGGAAAAGTGAGTTTGATTGTTTTTTATTTTATTAATGATTATATTATATAAAGTTTCTATTTAAGAAACTGATTTCAGATGCGGTGAAAAGATAATGACTTTATATTTAGGGTTAACATGATTTTGTTTTCATGCCAATAGATGGCACTTTTGGTATTCATAGCATTCTTCTTCAGCTCTTGTCACTGAGAGTGCACAAACTGTATTTTATCTCTTCTAATGTTACATAAATATAAGTTTGCATGTATTATTTTATTCAATTTTAAAACTTTATTCTTTACTTTATAATATTTAAATGCAAAATGGGGGGATAATATTCCTAATCAATTTTATAAGAATTTATTTAATTTGGGGAGAGAAAGAAATTGAATATTTATAAGAATGCTAAAAGAAAATAAAACCCCAATGCTGTCGATAATTATATATTTTTTTAAATATTCCATTGAATTACTACATAGATCCCAAATTGTGTTATATGTTAATGACATAGTAAAATTTTTAATTGATTTATGTATTAAAAACAGAGTAACCCCATTTTTTAAATTTATAATTAAAAAAAAAGTTATATGCTGCAGTTCATTTGAAATGCTTTTTTAAAACATTAGATACGTTATTTGTAAAAGTAATTGCATTTTAATATAATTACAATACATATTTCTAATTTGTTACTTCTTTTCAGACTATAATTACGCTTAATACTAACAGGGAAAATAAAACTGTTCTTACATTTTTGTTTCATGTATTTCAATTAGAAAAATAAATGAATAAGAATACAGTTGTGAAATTAATAGCCTAATACCTTAATCATAAAACATTAAAAGCAGCATGCATGTTTGACAGCACCTGATGGAAAAAAGGTTTATTTGTACTGACTTGCTTGGCGGTGTAAAGGTGAATCTTGATCCGTCAGAATCGCTGTGATTTGGATTGATTGCGATAGACTGGGATTCGTTTGGGGTGAAGGGAATCTATCTTAGCAGTCTATACAATCATCTTGTAGATGATCGCATGCTGAGATGGGAAAAATATAACTCAGACTAATACTTTTCTTAAAAAATCATTTATACTTGTTCATATAACTGAACTGAATTAAATCTGCCTTTTACAAGTAGTTTCATGCGAAACTGTAGCAGAAAAATACTAGTAAACTTCAAAACAGAAAATCGAGAAGCAATGTACATGTAATGATGATAATTATATGGTTGATGTTAAATTAAAAGGTAGTGATAAGTTGGTTACAGTAACAAAATGAATGATATTAAGAAAAAAAATATAATTTTTTTTTTTGGTTCAATTCCGGTTTTTGATTCAGTTCCGATTTGAAGCCCTGATTTTAGGCATAATCATGAAAAATTCAAGTAAAACATTCATAATTTAATGTACAAGAATCATAGCAGGTCAGGAAATACTATAATTTCACCAACTCAAACTTCCACTTGTTATGAAGCAAGAGAACTTCATAATTAACTATAAGGAGCTGCACATTAAAAAAAAAAATTCTGTCTCTGAAATGACCAATTAATAGAAATTACTTATTTATGCAATAAATTTCAATTAACAGATAACTTTTTATAATTTTTAAATCAACCTTATTTTTGAGATTTCCCTCAATTCTTTTAAAGAAAGGATGTCACTTTTATCATTTATATCACCCGTATATGTATCGATTTACAATTAAATCTGCACAATATTACTGTATAATTTAAATGCTTGCTTTTAAGCAAATTGCAAACTGATTTCATTGGCCATTCAGGTATTTCACTGATATTTCTTTAATTTAAAATTCTTTTAAATGTTTTAATGTAACAAAAATTGCTATTATTAAAATGGCAACTGATCTTTGAACCTTCAAACTTTCCAAGCACTACAGCCGGTTTCTGGCCAAAACTGTCTGTCAGCTTACACCACCTTGATCTATTCAATGCTATATTCTTCCATTGGTTAACTCCCAAGCCCTTCAACCATTTTTCTACTTCATCTATCCTCCTTGTTCTTGGTCTCCCTTTTTCCCTCTGGAATTTGGAAAGTTATTTTCTTAACAGGATTTTCATTGCTATATTCAAATACATGTCGCAGCCACCTTATTTAAGAAGCCTTGATCACTTTGACTATGTTGGGTTCTCTGTATTTTGATTGATGTTTAAGGTTGTATCCTATTTTCCAGATTTCGGTTTCTCTGACTGCACCAAAAATTTTTCTCTCAAAAGTCATCAATTTCTCTGTCTTCTTTGTTAATTGTCCAGTGTTCACTGCCATATAGTATACACACTGGCTTGCTAGAGTCTTGTATAATTATATTTTTGTTTTGTTACTACTTATGTATAGATTTAAACTGGTTTCACAATCCATAACATCTGTTAGCCATTATTTTTTGTTTCAATCTTTATGTCATTACTATTACCAGGTGTATGCATATCAAATGAGACGATTGCTAACAGATGCCGCCACGCATATATGCAAACAATACGAAACCCTGACACGTGATTTTTTTATAGTTTGACCTTTGATACTCAGGTTTAGTTTACATTTGGACGAGTTTCAGCATGCATTGTAATTTTTTTTTACTGTGTTGAAAATGTTGAATTTTATGCCTTCTGACCACGATTTACGGACAGCATTACTTTTTTGTTACCATCTGAAGAAAAATGCTGCCAAATCACATCAAATGCTTGTAGAAGCATACGGTGGCAATGCTCTGAGCCGTGCACAGTGCTACAAGTGGTTTGAAAAGTTTCAAAATGGTGATTTCGATGTGAGAAACGAGGAGCGTGGCAGACCAGCAAAAAAATTTGAAGATGCGGAATTGCAAGCATTACTCGATGAAGATGATGGCCAAACACGCGCAAGAACATCTTGCAGAACAATTGAACGTTGACCAGAACACTGTTCCCCATTGTCTCAAAGCAATGGGCAAGATAATAAAGGTCGGTAGATGGGTACCACACGAGCTAATGGACCGTCAACAGGAAAACCGAAAACTCGTGTGCGAAATGTTGCTTGCCCGCTACAAACGCAAGTCATATCTCAATCGTATTGTGACTGGCGATGAAAAATGGATTTATTTTGAGAATTCCAAGCGTAATTGATCATATGTTGACCCCGGACAGCCGTACAAACCGACCGCAAGGCCAAATTGCTTTGGCCGCAAGACAATGCTGTGTATTTTCTGGGATCAGGAGGGGCCAATCTATTATGAGCTTCTCAAACCCGGCGAAACCGTTAATCTGATCGCTACAAGCAACAATTATTTAATTTGAACGATGCTATACTTGAAAAACGCGAGCAATACAAGAAACGGCAGCACAAAGTGATTTTCTTAGATGACAACGCACCTAGCCACCGTTCTAAACCGACCAAGGACATCGTTAAGGCACTCGGCTGGGAGCTCTTAGCGCATGTGGCTTATTTGCCAGACTTGGCTACTTCCGATTACCACCTATTTGCTTTATTGGGATACGCATTGGCTGACCAGCGCTTCACTTATGAAAACATCAAATCTTGGCTTGATGACTGGTTGGCCTCAAAAGACCGATCATTTTTTTGGCGTGGTATTCACAAATTGCCTGAAAGATGGGGAAAATGTGTAGCTAGCGATGGATATTATTTTGAATAAAGAAATATTAACGGTTTTCGCAAATTTATTGTGTTTTTTTTTAAAAACAACTGTCTCATTTCATTCGGATACACCTGGTATTTACAATTGTGCCTAAGTATTTAAATTGAGACACTTGTTCAAACTCATATTCATTAACTTTCAGCAGTTTTAGATTTTAGATTGTGTTTGTTATTGCTGTGAATTTAGTTTTTTCTTCGATGACCGTCAATCCTATGTCTTTTGCTGCTTAGAGTGGACTGAAAGCTTCTACTATAGCTGCCTTAGTTCTTCCCACAATATAAATATCATCTGCAAATGCTAGTAGTTATATGGATTTAACAAAAATTGTCTTTTGCATTTGTATACCAGTCTCTAACTCTACCTTCTCTAGTGCTATATTAAACAAGAAGATTCTAACATTTTAGAAAAAATTAATTCAGTGAACAACTCTATGAGATAAAAATTAAGAACTAATTTTAGACTGCTTCCATGTACACTGATGAAATAAATTAAGAGAATTTGCACGAAAAGAACTGAAATGAATGAAAAACCACTGCTTCTAGATGAAAATGCAAATTTTGAAAGGCATGTAAGTGTACACATGTGTGTAGGCGTAGCCAGCAGAAAAACAAGCTTTATAAGCACAAGTAAGTTAAGACGTATTTCGTTCGCCAGCACACCTCAGTGAATTTCTGGGTGTTATTTGAAACAATCGGTTCAATTCAAATTGTAACAGTAAAAATGAGTAACCCTCAAGGTTTAGATGATGGAATTGTGGGGAGACTAGAAGCAGGCCTATATCAAGTCCAGATTTGTAGAGAGTTCAATTTAACGCCCAGAGTCATGTGTAACTTATGGAAACAGTTCCAGGATACTGGATCCATTGAGAGAAAGCCTGGACAAGGTCATCCAAGAACCACAACAGCCAGAGAAGATTGTCATTTGTCGATTATAGCGAGGCGTAACAGAGGGGCTACAGCTTCTCAGCTCTTGTTACTTGTATGCAGCCACCACAGGAGCCCGTGTATCAAGGGTGACTGTTTCAAAAACATTTCATGGGAGAGGGTTGTTTTCCAGAAGACTTGCTGTTTGCATCCTGTTCATGTCTACGAACAGAAGAGTCCGTTTAGCATGGTGCAGACAGCATAGAGATTGGAGTATGGATCAATGGGCGACCATTCTGTTCACTGATGAGTCCTGTTTCAGCCTAAACAATTTTTGTTGTATGTCCATATGGTGAGAACCAGGAACCGCTACTTTCCCTTTAATGTCCACAAAATCAACAATTATGGTGAAGGAGGTTTAATGGTCTGGGCAGACATCATGTTGGATGACCATACACCTCTCCATGTCTTTGAAAGAGGCTCTGTGACTGGTGTGAGGCATAGGGATGAGATCTTGGAGCCCTATGTTCGTCTTTTTAGGGATGCATGTGGCCCCAAGTTCATTTTAATGGATGATAACGTGAGGCCTGTCAACAAATTTCTAGAAAGTGAGGGTATTCGCCATATGGATTGGCCAGCCAGGTCTCCAGACTTCAACCCTATAGAGCATGTCTGGGACACTCTGGGGAGGACGATTGCAACTCGCAACTCCCTTCCGAGAACCATCCAGGAAATGAAAACAGCATTGCAGAACAAGCGGGACCAACTGCCATAAGCTGCTTTATTTCAAGTATGACATCCTGCTGCGAGACCTGTATAGCTGTAAGAAGGGACCATACCCCCTATTAACCCATTTCTTTTGTTTATTCTGCAACCACTGTTTCATACCTTCCAACTATAATGAGTGTTACAATTGTTGAATGGTTATTTGTTTTGTATTGTATCAATGTATGTACATACAAAATTTCATTAAAATCGGTCCAGTAGTTCTAGAGATAATCGAACAAGTCAGCAAATTCTCTTAATTTCTTACACCAGTGTACTATCTCTTACCCTGGTGACTGCTACAAAGCATCTATAAAAATCAATAACATTCTTCACAATGACTAAAAATATAAGAAATGTAATTACCTCGTGGCAATTCTAATAAACTCTCTTTCTCTCTCTTTTTTTGTTATGTCTGGTTTGACATGACACATAGCCTCCCACTGAGCTTTCTACAATAGAAAGAAATTATATCTTGATTTTCAATGATTTTGAGTTTTGTAATTTTTTTTATACCTAAATTAAAAATGCAAGCTAGTCATAATATTGAGATTACATTCTAATTAAAGCAATCAAAGCATTTTTCTTTGCATTTATCTCTATATTAAAAGCTGAACATATCGTAAAATCCAGCATATAACGTGCACCCATACTTTCAAGTTACATTTTTAAGTTATTTATTAAAGGTATTATCCCAGACTTTTGCAAAAAAGATGGTATCCTTCTAGAACAAAGGCTGTTTTCAGCTAATGCTAAGGAATAGGACCCAAATTCAGAATACTTTTTCAGATATAAAAGATTTCCAACATTAATATTATATTCTGGCTTAATTATCCTATTAAGGGCAGCATATTTTACCAAATGCTCATTTTTATCTCAGTTGATCCATTTTTTTACGTATAAAAAGTATTTCATTGTGTTTTTTTAAGCCGCCCATCAGGTATAGTGATTAGTGACACTGAGAGCTGTGTCATTGGACCTGAGTTCGATTCCTATAGAAGGCATGGATGTTTGCAAATGGCCTTTGCAGCATGGGAGTACTCTAAATAGACATTGAGCCAATAGTCCTCTCATGAGGTTGGTGGAAGGGGAAGAGAGGTGGGGGGCTCATGATCATCCTCAGGAGTTTCTTCCTCATAATTGGGGTGGAACCGTATCAAATCATACTGTCACCTGTATGATGCTTAAAGCCACGGCTAACGACAGGCGTACATTCAGCCCTTTGCCGTGAAGAATTTCATTTACCTTGATCTGACAACATCAGACAGATGGCATTAGTAACAAGAACAACATATTTTTTGCTATATCATATGAAAGACTAATAATAATATATTCTGAAATTTTAAAAATAGTATATTATTATCAAATTCATGAATACAGCAATGTTGCAATTTTTCATGAAAACTAAAGACATTTTTCTGTCTGAAAATGCTTCACATTTAATTTGGGCTTTTGTACATTTGTAAAGACCGCATAAGTAAAAGCTTGAAATTGATATTTAAATCAAATTTACTTTTGAAAACGTATTTTTTGAAATGAAACACAGTAATGAAAATAGTATTTTGGAAGAGAGAGTATTATATAATATACTACAGATTTGATTTAAATTGTTTATAAAAATTGCGTTTTGAAGCTATGCAAAGGGTGACAGTGACAGACCTTGAAATTTGAACATAGGTCAAGCCATGAGGACAACACCTGAGTAGCACCCCACTCATCAAACTTCCACACCATACCAATATATAGACTTTGAGCTTCAACAAATTTAATATGCTCTACACCAGGGGTGGCTAACACACAGCCTGCAAGATCCATATGCGATTATTTTGCACAATATTTTTTTTAGTATAGTGTTTTGTAACAAATATATCCCATAACTGTTTCTATTTTATTATGCTGCTTCTGTTTTTATACTTCTTCATACTTAGAAGTGAGCAGTATTGCATTGCAGCGCCCCCCCCCTCCCGGATCATCACGTTTGATTCCTGTAACTTTATCATGCTTCTTATTGCTAAAGATCATTGCATTATTATTATTATTAAATTATCTATGCTTGTATACATGAAAAACCATGAAAACAATAATAACCCTTTCCATTTTAAATTTTCACTCCAATTAATGTTTGTAATAAGTCTAAAACTAATATAAAGATATATATTTTTATATGCAGACAGGGGGAATATATTGTTTTTCCGATGAGGCCCGCAAAGTCATTAGGATTGGCCAACCCTGCTCTACAGTGGGTATAATAGCAGAGAAAATAAAAGAAAAAAGTTATTAAAAATAATGATAAGTTACATGGACAGAAAATGTTATTTTCAGAAATATGAAAGGAAATTTCAAACTAAAATGGAATGCATGCAGTAGTAGGTATTTTCAGAGGGTTTATATTATTAAGACTTTTCAATAAATAAGCATTCCAATAAAGAGTACATATAAATAGGAATACAAATTTTCCTTTCAAAACAAACTTGCTTCTTAAAAAAGTGAGAATTGAGAGAAATATACCAAAAGTATTATCAATTATCATCTAAAGAATTTAAAATAAATCATGCTACCACAGAATTTTCAGCATCCTTAGTATTAGAAACAATTTTTTAAAAAATTTATCATATGTAAATAATATTTTCTATATTAATTGATATGACTGATTCTATTTCAATAACTCAATTTAATTATTTGCTAATATTTTTGCATGAATTATTTTGTACATATTTAAATCTGAAAAGCCAATAAATTTTTTAAAGATTATTTTAATTTATTCAAAACTGTCAACAATAACAGTTTTAAAAAAAGCAAAAGTCAGGCAAAACTGAGAGAAATACACTACAGTAAATAAAATGGAAATAATTTAATGTTCCTTTGGCAATCCAGTATCATTAGATCTACGGACCAGTACCAATCTACAACATTGTTGCACTAATTAAAATGAAGATGCTATTTCCTGTCATATCAAGAAATTACCAGGACTTGAACATAAATTTTAATATTCTGTTGTTGTTGTTGTTGTAATTTATGCCACCTGATCGACAGTAACATCAGATCAAGGTCCGAGAAAGGCAAAGGGCTAGGTGTAAGCCTGTCATTAGCCATAGCTTCAAGCACCATGCAAGTGACAATACGATTTGGCTTGGTCCCACCACAATTTTGAGGGAGAACACCCTGGGGATAGTCAGAGGCTTCCCACCAACCTCACGAGAGGACTTGCGGCTTGATGGCTATTTAAAGTACCCTCATGCCACAAAGGCACTATATATTTACAAACATCCATGCCTTCTCCGGGATTCGAATCTAGGCCCTACAGCACAGCAATCAACATCACAAACCACTATACCGGATGGTTATAGCAACTATTGATTTAAGAATTATTAAAATAAAAGGCAAAATTAAAAGATACAAGAACAATTGGAATACAATAATAAAAAACTATTACTGAGAGTTAAAAACCTTTCTGCTAACACTACAATAGATAGGTATTGATTGACTTTTGATACTAAAATAAAATGGAACTTATGAACTATTGCAACCATGTCAACTTACAAAATAACTCACCTAACTGGTGAAGTTATCCTGTGTCATAGGCACTGAATTGGCAACCATGAGCTTCATTACACATATCTCCAACTGCCACCATTCTAAGCCTAACCATTCATTGATATGGCAAGCTGGAATACTAAAAATCGAATCTGGAATTTACCAAATTCTTAAATAATAAAATTTAATAATATATAAAATTAATAATAAAATAAAAATAAAATTAGCTTATCAAAATTATTTTTTTCTTTTACTGAGTATTATTTATTTATAATTACTTATTATTTTTCACAAAGTACTTTTTGACTACATGTTCCATATTCTTGTCAGTGTATTCTGTTTTAAGAATTAATGCGATTTTATTCAATGTCGCCAATATGGTTGCAACAGTACATAAGTACCACTAAAATTACCACAAATTATTTATGAATTAATAAAACAATGAATATTAATAATATAATGAGAAATACAATTCAAAAAATTCTCACTAGTTTCTGTTTTTCAAGCATTTTCTTTCTTTTCTCTTTATGACTTTCACTTGGTTTTGGTTTTTCCGCAACTATATTTCCAGATTCATCAACAAATTCAATTTTTTTTTCTTTTGGTTTTATATCAGCGTCTTTCAATGCTTTGCTAAGGATAAACTTTGGACTTTTGACTGAAGTATGCAAAACTTTCCCCATGGCATTAGCCCAGCCTGTATTTCCTTCTGAATCACTTGCTGAACTATCATCAGCAAAATTTTCTGATTCATCAGCATCCATTTCATTGTCTTCAGTTTCATTTGATTTTACATCAGACACATCTCCATTTTCATCCATTTCATTATCATCAGTTTCTTTTGATTTATCTACATCAGACACATCTCCATTTTCATCCATTTCATTATCATCAGTTTCTTTTGATTTATCTACATCAGATACATCTCTATTTTCATCTATTTTATTATCATCAGTTTCTTTTGATTTATCTACATCAGATACATCTCTATTTTCATCTATTTCATTAGTGCTAGTTTCCAATATTTGTCTGTTTTTTCTTTTCATTTTAGTATAGATCTATGATAAAAAGATAGTTAATGCAAATAAGTTTTAATATTAATACCATTTCATTAATAAATACCAAAATTTGGATATTTTCACATTCACACAATTATCTTTAATATATTATATAATATATTCTTAAAATATTAAAGCTTTTATAAAAAATTGTATTCAAATATACCTATGCATCAATTAGATGGCATGCACTTTGTAGTCATGGCATTAAAAAAGTATCTTGTGAGATTGTTCACATCATTTTTTTTTTTAAATTTTAATATCCAGAGATTTGTTTTGAGCATGCTCTCCGACCAAGTTCAAAAATACAAGAGAGGAAATTACACAATTTCCATATTTAAATATGCAAGGAAAAACAGGGGGAAATGTAACAAAAAAAATATAATTGTGTTCAAGTGAAGGGAAATATAAGTTATTTTTAGAAATTACTTCAATGTTTTAGGAAAGATTCAACCACTTTATATGGTATGTGTAAGCTATTATAATATCCTTTTGGAAGAAATTGCCTACAAATCTATTCAAAATTCAAGGTCTAATCCCTTTTAATGAGAAATCACAAATCTGTCAAAATTTAAGCTTTAATCTTTTAATGTGAGATGAAATGAGAAGTGTTCACAAATAGAGTATTCAGAATTATGAAATATATATTATATTATAAATAAGATTCTAATTTTGAGTAAATGTTAATTTAAGTTATTACATATATATGTAAAATCTGAGCAGATAATTGTATAGAGTAACACACAATCTAATATCATTTAATGTCCTGGAATGTTGCAAAATCAGATATAATTGAGCATAACCTCAGAAATCATTTTGTAGAAGACTTAGTACTTCAATAAATTTTTCCTACAGCAAGAATTAGTACAATATTAGGAAAATGTTATGCTTAATTTAGGCTAAAAATTAAAGATAAATCAAAATTACACTTTTACATTAAAAAAAATCAAACTTTATTAACAACATAAAAATTTATCCCATCTTATCAATTAAACGTGAGAACTAAACAATAAGAAAATATTTCGTTTCATAGAAATTTATAAAGCAAATGCGATTCTCTGATAAATTTTTAATACAGCCATAATTACTTCCTGATTTTTCAATTTTCCTTGTGAACTTAATAAGAAATCAAAATAGTAAAAGGTTTGAGCATTTATGTTGATAAAAATAATTAGTATTATTAAATGAAAAATCTGACAGAATAAGACTAAGTTGACATTTACTATAATCTCCTGGAATATCCATGTACATCAAAGACTAATGAGAGTATAGTATAAATTACTTTTTAATTTCCTAAGCTTAAGACAAAATTTTCTTTTTTTTTAAAAGATTAATTAAAAAAAATTTATTTTTTTATAATATATAGTTAAAGGCCAGAGAACTGATAGGGGAAAAACTTAGTCGTAAAAAGTTTCAGTATTTACATACTATACCGATGACCAATTTTTCAAATAAAAAGACATTGCCAAATACAGTGTTATGCAGCCATGATGGAAAGCTGTTCTCATGCATGTAGAAACACAATAATCTTGTTCGCACATACAATGACAGCCTTTGGCAACATCATTTGATTTGGAGATGTTTTTTGATTCGGCAAAACTGGTTCCTGGTATAATACATAAATATCAAATTCTCATAAGTTTTGGTCACTTGGCATCAACATTCAGGAAAAGTTATCAACTCACTGGTATCTTAGTAAATTGGTCAAAAAAAGTTTTTTGGGGTATTCTTGAACCCCTTATAGGTACTATTCTACTCGTAAATAAAAGAGGTCAACTAAAAACTAATTTTGTAAGAAACTAAAAATTTAAAAAAACAAAAACTTATATGGTCCAACATTTAGAATTTTACTATCACTAGGTATTGTTATCCATGGCCTTTATATTAACATACATTGCTTTTCTAATAATAAATCAAACGAGTTGTAAAAGAGATTCAACTGTCTTCAAATAAGTTTCTAAGCTTCTTCTCGATATACACTGAAGTGCCACTGAATTGGGATACCTACCTTGTATCGAGTTGGGCCTCCCCTGGCCTTGATAAAGACTGCACATAACGAGGCATGGATTCAACAAGTTTCTGGAAATGTTTCATGGGAATGACTTGACAAATATTGGCTAAAGCTGTCTATAATTCAGTAAGTTTCATTAATGCTGTGTGATGACCTTTCATGTCTTGTTCCAAAACATCCCAAAGATGCTCAATAGGATTTAGGTCTGGGTTTCTCGGTGCCAATTTATGACGAAAAGTCAGCGAAATGCTCATTCAACCAGCCAGTAGACAACTGGAACTTGTGAGAGGTACAGTTGTCTAGCGGGAAAACTCAATTACAGTGCAGATAACAGAACAGCATAAACGGATGGAGGTGATCACCCAACAACTCTACGTACCGAATTGCATTGAGGAAGGTTGGTAGAGTGCACCAAAGATCCTAAACAGTACCACAAAAAAACACCCCAGACCATGATTGAGCCACCATGCTCCTGTACAATTCCAACCTGGCATGCAGGATCCATGGCTTCATGAGCCTGACTCCATATTCTCAGCCTCCCGTCACCGTTAAATAGTCGGAATCAAGATTCATCACTCTATGCCACTCGTTTCCAGTCCTCTACACTCCAGTCTCTGTTCTCTCTTGCCCAGGCAAGACATGCAGCCCAATGGCGAGCACTGAGCAATGGTACTCTCGTAGATCGACGGCTCCCAAAACCCATATGGTGAAGGGAGCATTGAACAGTCCTTTTACTGACTGTTTGACTGGCACTGTCATTCAACTGGGTGGTAATTTGAGCAAATGTTTGGCTTTGCTAGCTAAGTACAAAAGGCCTGAGCTGTCTCTCACCACACATTGTCAAGGCTAATTGTCACTAGTTTTTTGTCCACCATTCATGAATTCTTGGTATACTCTTGACACTGTCGATCTTGAAAATCCGAAAGGCCCATGCGTTGCGCACCTACGATTTGTCCATGAACGAAGGCATCTAAATCAGGCAGTTTACCTATACTGGTAATTCTAACAACTAATTCAGAACAACCACAGTACGTGCTATATATGCAGTTATCATAGTGCCCTCACTTGTGCATAAATGATGCACAGCGATGCACAATGAGCATAGCCCTTACTATCCCTAATTCAGTGACACTTCAGTGTATAACTGGTATTTTTAATATGAAATTTGTCATTTTGTTATTTTTTATGCAAGTGTAAATTTCCATATTCTATATTAATAGACAAAACACATTTTTGAAGATATTTAATACTTTTTCATCAGCAGCAGCATTATTAGCCTAGGTGTTACCTTACACAGTAATTTTAAATGTCCTTTTTAAGAGCAATCTAAAAGCTTAGAAATTTTAATATCTTATACCTCTTATACATAATAAATTGATACTTTTCTGTTTTATCAGTACAAATCTCACCAAGCAGGCTTTATTGGCAACAATATAAAATATACACACAAAAAAATGTTATATATATGTTGGTTTTTCATCTTTTTGATGTCTTATGAAAAAGATATTGTTCATAAGAATAAGATAACAGCTTATTTTGAAAATGTGGTAGTAAAAGGTTACCAAAGGAATATTTTATTTGCTGTCAGTTGTATCATTTTTGGCCACTTTATCGCCTATGCTGGCGAAACAGAAAAGTACCAATAAATTATATCTTTAAAACATCGTCAAAAAAATAAAATAAATTTGATTATTGAGTTAATATTATTCATAGACAACATTTTACTAAACTAATACAGTTTTCAAATCAAACTCATTGGCATATTAAGCAAAAAAAAAACAATACTTTTCAACATATCATAAGCAAACTAATTTTTAAGAATTATTCAGCATAAGTTCGATATACAGAGTTTTTTCGGCTGATTTTTTGGCACCTTCTACGAGCGATTAGTATCAAATTCTGGCTACCCTGATTCCCCCGTTTTCCAGCCAGATTCAGCAGTCTTTTCGTTTTATGGCAGATTTTCTGATCAGAGTAGCAGTTATTTAAAAAAAAAAAAAAAACTTTCTATAACAATTTTAGTTTCTATGAGATTCTCTCTAACATTCTTCTCTTTCTACTGGATTTTCAACTGTGTAGACATAGATATTTCCAGACAAAATTCAATGCCCTATTTCTTATTATTTCTTAATATTCATGAGCATTATTTATTTATTTATTAATTATATTTATTAAAGTTTATTTTTAGTTATTGATTAGGTTGAATATTCTTTCTTTACTAGGTTGTATATCAATTCTTTTATTATTATCTTATTTCCTATTCCATATTGTTTATTAATATTTCTTTTTAATTACTGATAAATTATTTAATTATTGATTAGGTTGACTTAATTCAGTCATTATTAGTTATACATTCTTTTTTATTATTACTGCCTTTATCTATATTATTTATTAATATTACTTATTTATTTATTAACATATATTTTTTTACTTATTGATAAATTATGACAATTTTTTATACATCAAGTGCTGCAAGGTAAGTTAATTCTCTATTTATATTTAATTTATTCAATGTAAGCAAGTAAGATTCTCATTATATTTAATTTTAATGTTCATTTGCTTTAATAGGATTAATTTTAATATGTTTCTCTTCTAGGCTTATATGAGTAAGTTAGTTTTCTCATTATCTTATTTTATTGCTTTAATTTTAATGTTATAATTTGCTTTAATATATTTAATTTTAATATGTTTCTCTTCTAGGCTTAATGTGATAATGATGATAAAAAGAACAATTTGCTCATTACTATTCTGAATCTCTTACAAAAATAGATTTTTATTCTTAAATTCAATGCAGTATTGCTAAAATAATCATTATACTATTTACATTTAGTTATATAAAAATTTGTCCTTTCACAACTTTTTTGGTTTAATATTTATGTAGGAATTCTCTCTCCTATTCTTTTAGCCTATTTTATAAAAATATTACATGTTTCATTTTTATGCTTCTAGGATTAGAAAGAATCCCGCCACACATTCATTTTCATACAAAGGTGGCGAGGGGGAGGGAGGAGGCAACCTTGAATTGAAGACAGGAACTTCACTTTAGCGGAGTTTAGGCAGGGGGAATTTTGCAACTCTATGCTTTCTTTGGCAACTGATGTCACAAAAAAAAATTTGCAATTTTTCAAAAAAGTCTGTATATTGTACTTGTTTCAATTATTCAGTACTTATGCATTAAAAGTCACCACATCTGAGCCTTCTGAATCTTGCCACTTTCCACCAAAATCTGATTGATTAGTTTTTATTTTCCAAATAACACACACAAAAATCTTTTCGTTATTTCAATATCTTGGCTTGATTCTCATGAAACAAATTTTGCAGTGGTGAAGCTAATACATAAGTACCCATTATTTGATATATTTAATACCTTAAAGCTAAAAATAATCTAAAATTAATCTTTTAGAAAGTACTGTCAAAATGATGCACCTCTGTATTGCATTACAAAAGCAATTCCATTGGTTATGTAGGTGCAATGGACAATTCAATTACAGATAAAATATGATAAAAAAAATTGGAAAGAAAAAGGATAGTTAAAAAAACAAAGTATGTAAAACTATTATGCACAGCTTAACTCATATTGTTCAAAATAAATAAAAAAATACATGAATATTTTTGACTACTGAAAGCAGAGATGAAAATAAATTCATTTAAAGAATACTTTTTTTTCTTCTAAAATTTCAGCCGATTAGCAAATTTTACAAATGGATTTTTAACTATCGGATACATTGTCAATCACCAAATCGTGTTTACGAGATAAATGATATAATATTGAAGTTACTCAATATATTTCGGAATTCTTTCAACATTTGAATAAAGTTTATTTAAAAATAAAAGCATTCAGAGAAACTCACAATATCAATTTTTATAAGTCATATACATTCGTAAAACTTTTCAGTAACATTAATTTTACTTAATTCCTTTAGTTAATGAACAAAATGAAATTAAATTAAAAAACCATTAAAAATTTAACAGAATTTAACGATTAAAATTTTTCGTATAATTTTTAAATCATGTATCATAAACCCCATTTCAACTTATTCAAAGTTCACACGAGATTCGATGATCATCAAAATTTGTTTCCGAACAAATTACATTTTTACAAAATACAAAGTAATATGACACTAAAATTTTCAAAAATTAATATGTTTTTAGATTACAGTAAAATAGTACCTTTAATTAAAACCTTTCGCATAAAATTGAACATCAATCAACAGACCGAATAAAGCATGCGGAGATTCCCCAACGCAAATAAACATTTCTTACTCGCGTTGCCATTAATTTATTATTTAATGATCTAATCATAACAGGACTCGTTCATTGAATAAAAATTTAGATGTTGCAATTAAAATTAAATTTTTAGTTGCATGAATTTTTTAATATGTAATAAATTATCAATGAAAATTGTGTGCTTATTATGATAAAAATAAAAGAATATTAAATGGAATTTGAGACTTCCTAAAGAATTTCTTGATTTCAACGCTCTTATAAATAGAAGTAGCCAAATAAGCTCGTTTTCTTTAAAATTGAAGTTTAGAAGAATGACCATAAAAATAATTGAATTTGCGCATTATCTCTTTGATTAGGACACTCCGGTTCTGTACAGACATTAGTTCATCGAGTTCAAGTAAACGAATCACTGATTTAAATGCCGTTGCTCTATTTTATGGAATAAAATAATTTTTGAGGTACGTGCGTGTTTTCATTATGAAAAGAAATATTTCCAGTATAATATTTTTCGAGTACTTTAAAAAAGTTGTGAGATTTTAGATATTTTTCGATAACGTGCTTGATTTTTTTTTTTGTTTACATTACGTAGGCATTTAAAGTGAATATTTTTTTTAAAAATAAGAATGCGTTAAAAACGCACTGCATCTTGAAAATATGGAAGCTGTCGAAAGATGTAAAACAGCTTGGAGGGCAGCTAGCACGGACACCGAAAAGTTTGCTGCTTTAATGGTAATTGCTAAGGTTTTACGTTATGAAAATTTAACAGAACTTCAAAAGAAAGACATTTTTGATGCAATTGGTTTTAAATTTTTACAACGACTGTGCCAAACGCAAGACGATTCAGATGAAACCACTAGTCCTTTTAAAACCTTGGCCTTTGCAATCCTTTCATGTTTTTGTATGAATTCAGAACTACTCAAGGATCCACATATGCTCTGGTTTATTCCAAGTTTACTTGATGTTATGAGAAATGAAATCCATCGTGGCACTGTGAATGATGCTTTGGATATCATTGCTGCAATGATAAGTGATGAAGAAGCTCGCAAACAATTAGTCGAGAATGAGTTACTGAATGCTTTAATAACTCAGTACAAAAAAAGTGATGATGATAAAGTTTTAGCATTATTAGTAATGGTGATATTACAAGCTGAAAACTGTAAATCAGATGATATTAGTGAATTATTACAAATTTTGGCTGAAGAATTTAAAACTGATGAAAGCTTGAAAAAATTTGAACTTTGTAATTATATAACTTCAATTTTATTGAAGCATAGTGATTCTTTAAATTTAGAAAGTAGTTTATTGATTCAGAATGGACTCGTTAACATTTTACAGAGCAAAGTTAGAAAAATGCATAGAGATTCTGCTCTTAAATTAGCTGGAATCATTGTTCACAAGTTTGGCTCACAATGGTTTGCAGAAAATACAGAAACTTCAAAGCTGTTTTTTACCCTTTTAGTACAAATTACTAGTGTTGAAGTGTGCTTATTGCTGGAAACTCTGACAGTTGAAGAAATTAGCAAAGAACTTTTTCTTTTAAGTTCTTGTTATTGCATTTTAGAACGTATCATAGGTATAATGGTTGATGAAACGATGTTTCAATCCAATCGACGACACACAGAACAGTTCATTAATTCCATCAACATGTCATTTAAATCAATTGTAGGTTTTTTAAAAAAGTTGGCTAATGACTGGAAAAGTGATGGTCCTTTACTACAGTTACCTAACAGTCAAGATGTTGTTGTAGCAACAATACGTGTCTTGTGTTGTTGGTTAGCTGAAGAAACTTATGCTTTACGAGAGGAAGTATTAGAAATTTTACCATTCATTTTAGAAGTGTGTAAAAAGTCTACATCAACATCTCCTCCTGGTAAAGATATGTCAGAATGCAATGTTGTACAGTTTTTTATACCTCCTTTGTGTCACCTTACTGCTGAAGATAAGACCAGGCAAATATTGCTAGAAAATGATTTGCTTTCACTACTTTTCAAACACATGGATGTACAATGGAAAGCATTTGATAAAGAATCATCATTAACTACTTTATGTGGTATATTTTTGAACATAGTTGTCTTGGAGGCTAAATTAGTATCGGAAACTGAAGAATTTTTCTTTTTCTTAAAATTTTTATTTACCGCTCTGCCTCAGATGACCCCTAAACTTGAGATGTTACCTCTAAAGGCAAATTTTGCAGTCTTAGGACTTATGATCACACGGCAGTTTTATAAAAGGGTAAAGTCATGTGAAACCAGCTTTTATGGTTTTCTGTCCTCAAGTGTAAAATTTTTATGGGATGCTCATAATGCCGAAGATATTAATGGCATGACATCTTTTTGCATTACAAGAGAATATCGAGAAGTATGGGGTGATATAATGGAACTGTGGTATCTTGGAATGCAAGCACTGTTCACTCTTCTTCCTTTGATGCCATGGATTGCTGGATTTCTTGTTGAAAGTGGTTGGCCCCAGCATATTATTTCTTCTTTTGCTAGAGTAGGAGAGAGAGGTCTGGAAGGCAACATTAAATCAACATATCAAGCTTTCTTGAGTGCTTTGGTGAAAGTCAGTGATATGGCTGCAACAGCTCTCATCAATTGTGACTCAATAAAAGTATGTCAAAAACATAAAATGACTGAACTTGAAATTTTACTCATCAAATCTTTGTAAAGTTCAGAATGATTTTTTAAATATATATTTCTGGTGTTATTTTGATTGAAATATAAGGTGGTTTGTAAACATAACTAGCTCCTTGCCTGCCTCAGTAATGGACAAATACATAAAAAAAATAGTTTTAAATTTTGATTAAATTATAAAATTCCTTCAAATGGTTGATGACAAGTAATCTTTAAATGCTATGTTACAAATACCTTAATCAGTATTCAGTGGTGTAACATTAGTGGTAATATTAGGGACCCTCTGCAAAGTCAGGTTTTGGGTTCCAAGCCATACTTTGTATCAGTCATGCTTTTGCCCCCTCCTTCCCGTGCAGTGTAGGGGTGTATGTCGTGCCACTGTCAGTATTCTATTAATTTTAAAAGTTTGAGTCGTTTTACAAAACATAATTGCAGTGAATTTTTTCTATAATTGTAGACTTTGAGTAACTTATACCTCCAAAGAATTTTTGGTACTTGCATATAAAATGTATGCTAATAATGTATTAATCACCAAAGATTTTGCAATTTATGTAACTTAATTAATTTAAAGGAAAGCACACTGCAAATGTTTGATAGATACTTACATTTTGACATCACCACAGCCAAATCGGCACCATGCAAATTGTACCATTTTCCACCAACATTGACTGATTGGATTCTTATCAAATAAAGCATGCAAAAATCTTTTTGGGGTTTTTTATATGGTGCGATTTGTGTGGTGCCAATTTTGCTGTAGTGACACTAATACGGTTTGATGCTATTCTAAGAACAATTGATAAATATTTTTTGGGTTAGCAAAACTTGTTGAAAATCACCAGAGGTCACCCAAACCATGTAATTAATACAAATGGATTGAATTTTCTAATTACATACCTGGTTATACTACTCTTTAATGCATTGAGGGAAAATGTAATGTAGATATGTTTCTTCAGTAAACATTTTTGTGAATCTTAAAATGAAACTATGGAAAAAAACTTTTCATGCGAGTGTATAACAAAAAATGTGACGTTTTAATTTATGGCTTCAATTCCTACTGTGTGACAGAGGTAGAAATTTTTAATATTTGTTGTTTTTGCTAGGGATGTTTTAATTTTTTAACCCACATAGTGAAGAAATATTTGAAATTTAAATAATTGCATATATTTTAACTGTTAAATGATTGTTGTATAAAAGATTGAATAAAATTTTCAAAAAGTTCAGATGTCATTGGTTTTAATTCAGTTTTTATGTTCTTAAAATATTAATATTGCGGGTGATTTTAAAATTCCTTAATATTCTTTCTTAAAATATGTGTTCAGTGCACTTATTGGTTATATAGATTTTTTGCATTTCTACCTTAAGTTAATTTCAACTCATTTTTAATCCATTAAATAAAAGTACATTTGGTTTAAAATGCATATTACATTTGATTTTGTGATAATGTACTTACATTTTTTTAAGTAGTGTAATTGTTTTTATTTTTTAGTATTTTATTTTAGTAACTACATACAAACGTTTTATTTTGAAGTTAGATTGTTTGAATTGATATACAGTTAGAGATTAATTGAGGACAAATTGAAATCTCACAAAAAATTTTGATTATTAAGATTTTCTATTTATATCTAGTCTTTTTCTTGTCAATTCTGTTTTATCTTGCATATATTTCTTCCTGTTATAAAAAAAATATAGATACATATATTTTTCCCATGTAATAGCAAAGTGTGATTGAAAATGTCAATTTTTCTTAAGATTACATATACTATTGAACATCCACATGAAGCATTTCATTTTTGTTAGTTGATTGATTGATTGAAAGGTTGAAGGGGATATAGAGCAACACAGGCTATGATCCCTCAAAAAAGAAGAAAAAAGCTTAATAGATTAGTAAATACTAAAATATTTCATTCCCTTTAAAAAGATTCTGAAAGTTGATTTGTTATACATTGCTTTTTCCAAAACATCTCTAAACGTGATAGTGGAATGTGGATCAATATGAAGAATAGAACAGAGGTTATTTCGATTATATCTGCTAGTATAATGTGGTCCAAATCATTTATACAATTACATGTGGTACACATTGCATTATCCTGTAAGTTAAATTTATGTAGAAGGCCTGGAGTGATAATCATTTTACTGAAGATTCGAGTGCTTAAGATTTCTTCTCTTCGATTCTCTGTCCACTTTGAAATTATATCAATGGTCGGAATATTTCCCAATTTTTCAAAATATTTGCTTAAGTAAAATTTTTCATTGATTTTTTTTAATTCTATTTCGATATATATTTTTATGAATGTCTTCTGAGGCAATCCAGTCAATGTAAACATTGGACTCCGTGACCGATCTTGCGAGATTATCCGCTTGCTCATTCCAATTAATTTTTGAATGTCCCGGAATCCAAAGTAGAATTAACTGATTAATGTAGTTAGATAGCATGTAAATTTTATTAGCGAGTCTATGAATTACCTTATGGGATTTGGTCGAGTAATTTGAAGTGCAGAAAGTCTATCCAACAAGATAAGTAAATTTACATTAGAATCCACCAGATCATCTAAAGCTTGACAAATAGCCAAAGCTTCTGCAGTAAAAACGGAGTTATAATGGTTGATTCTGTAAGCAAATGAAGATTTTTTTGATATACCTGCTATCGAAGTAATTTGGTGATTTTTTGAAGCATCAGTAGCAATAACGAGAAACTTTTGAAATTTACGTTCGATCGTTTCATCAAATAAAACGTTTATTGCAGGAATCGGTAGATTTTTATCTTGAAATTTAAAACTATTGATATAAATTTTACATGGAAGGTCTAAAAAGGTAATTAATCTGGGAATTGAAATAATTTGATCATCAACATTTAAATCATGAAGTACACTAATGATATTATTTTTATTTTCTTCCAAAACATTAAGATTCATTGTCTCAGGGTTATTGTAATAAAGAGGAGAAAAATCTCTATTAGAGATTTGAGTAATAAAAAACTTGTTTGCCAATCTTCTAATTTTATTTGACAAAATTTCTTGACCAGCTAACTTTAGTAGCACAATATTTGGGGTCCATTGAGGGAGACCTAAGGCTATTCGGAGAGACCTAAGGCTATTCGGAGGGCTTTAGTTTGAATAACATTGAAAGGTTTTAATTGATTTTCAGACCATTTATTTATTATGTGACAAATGTAATAAAAAACACTGCATAATGCTATTAACTAAATTAATGAGATCTCTTGATCTCGGCCCATAATGTTTATATGCCATACCCTTCAGTGCATTGATCCTTTTCAAGGCTTCACTACTTAGTTGATTTTTAATATAAAAATTTTGACAGAGTTTAGAAAAAAAACTCCTAAGTATTTAATAGAAGTTTGCCATTGTAGGGGAAATCCAGCTAACAAAATATTGGGAAGAGTATAATTTCTTTTATTTGATAATTCAGCTATTGTACATTTCTCTGGGCTTAAATTCAGTTTCCAATATTTACACCACTGGGAAATTCTTTCCAGTGTATTTTGTATTTTTTTGCAAATAACATCAAGGGATTTATGAGAGCAAAATATATAAAAATATCATCGGCATAAACCAGACATTCAACTTCCGACTCTAAGGTATCGAAAATATCATTCATGTAAATAGGAGATAGGACACGGCCTTGGGCTAGGCCCTGCGGAAGCTTTTGGGAGAAAAATAACCCCTCCATTTTATTTGGAATGTTTGAGATGTGAGAAATTTATGTATCCAATTTGCTTTCCTGCTATACCAATTTGTAAACATTTATAAATAAGACCATCCACGTAAACAGCATGCACTTTTAATGTCTAAACTTATTCCCACAAAAAATTGTTTCTGTAATTTTGCATTCATTATTGCCTTATATACAAGATAAGTAGCATTTCTGCTATCTTTGAAAGGAACGAAACCATAATGTTGGGGATGAAGTTCTCTTACTTTAGTTAAATAGAGTAAGAAATCCAATTAGTTAAAATTCTCTCAAAAGTTTTTGAAAATACATTTTTGTTAGTTATTTGCTTATTATGTATACAGGGTGAGCAGTAGTGCACACAGAAATTTTTCAGGGGGGGCACAGTGTTGAAAGTCCACTATCTTCGTATCATGCTGCAATACACTGCCCAACATATTCTTTTGATTTTGTCAATTTTTGGGAACAAAAAACAGTAAAAAATTAATTACTGAATGAATAATTAGCATTAATTAATAAAAATAATTATTAATAACAAATACTTGATCAAATTTTATATACTATATACATAGGATTATAATCAATAAAAACAAGGGCTTTGGAGGGGGTTCCGGACCCAAAGACCCCCCCTTGTGTGGACGAGTGAGTCTTAATTGTTTTTATATAATAAAGGGTGTGACAGTACCCACCTAAGAGATATAGTTACCATGGAACATAAGGTTGCATACCACTCTGGGAAGCAGAAAAGAATTAAAAAACTGAACTTCCTGCAGTGTTAGGAAAGTAAATGAACAATACCATAAATGTGCACAATCTGATTTATTGTTTATAAAAAAAACTCGCAGCAAGTGCTCAAAATGGTTACCATACACCAACGGTTCTTAAACTGTGGTCCCCAGTGCCTTTCTAGGGGGTCCACGAAGGTCTTTTCACTTAGTATTAAGATTTCCCTTTTTTGCAGACTGTCTTGTGGAAAAATTGAAAGATGTCTCATTCTAAACTAGATCACTCAACTGTGTCCCCAATGAAAAAACTCTACTAAGAACATGTATTTTGATCAAGAATATTATTTCAGGTTTTTTATCGTTTCCAATTATACAGCCATTACTACAACATAATTTTTAATAAGATGCTTACTGTTATTTGAAAGGAAAAAAGAAGTGTTGAAAAAAAAGCCTGCATAAGTAGCAGAGGTAGTTTTAGGATTATTGAAGAGCCTTCACATCACTTGGCCATGTTTTGGGAGTCGGAAAGAGGTGTTAAAAATCTTGGGAAGGAGGGATCTGTGGCAATCAAAAGTTTAAGAACTGCTGCCATACACGGTCAAAAGAATGACAGGTGCACCCTCTTGAAGATTCTTTGTGTGTTAATATTGTCTGCAGCAACAACTAGTCTCCCTATGAGATCTTGCCAAATGCCACATATCCTGCACAACTTAACAGACATGTTATTAGGCTTCCTTGCTTACTGATCTAAGCACACTGTAATTTTTCTTTTGGAGGTACATGAAATCTTTAGTGTTTGAGATACCTGTGGACTTCATGGTAAGAGCCTTTGTTTCTACACACAATACCAGGAATCTTTGTATGAGTGCACCGGTCATTCTTTCGAAGGTGTATAACAGCATTCATGGCCACTATTTTGAGAACTTGCTTTAAGTTTTTTTCTGAATAAAAATGAGATTGTGTAACTCTTTTGGTATAGTACATTCACTTTCCCAACATTGATTTAATTCTAATTTTACTCTTTTATGCCTCTTAGAATAGAATGCACCTCATGTTCTGGATGGGTACTGTCAAAACAATTTGAAATTTCCCTGTATACCTAAAGTATAATTTTAATTCCAATTAATTAATTCCACTATTAATGTTGTCATCAAATGACAAAATAATTGTATAAACTAATGCTGTAGTTAGCAGCTACATCATTTAAAAATTGAAAGGTTTGGCTGTATTTAATATGTAACAATCCCCATTATGTCATGTAATAAATTGTTTGATAAAATCAGGAATCTGGTTCACAACTTGTCAGATTTTATATGAATATTCTAAGTCATAATTATTACTCTAGCATTTGGTCTTCAAATAATAAAGATGAGAAATGAAATACCATATCTAGTTTTTACTATGGCTATGATTAGGTATAGCAAAATTGTGAATAATATTTTTAGTTTTGCCTGATTTCACTTCATATTTAAAATTATTTACACTACAGTATAAAAACAAGTAATAAAAAAAAATTCAGTTAATTCCTACTTAGCTCAACAAAGAAAATTTTTATTTTAGTTTATTAAATTTAATTAATGAATTAATATTTTAAAAAACTATCAACACATTAAGTGTCATCCACTACAAGTTAAAAAAAATGTATTTGAAAGCAAGAAAAAATTCGTTAGGAAAACTTGCTGGCACCATCTGTTGGGGCTAATTCTAACTTCATCAGAAATAATGCAGAATAAATTTAAAATTAAAAAATAAAATTTAATGAATTAATATTTGAAAAAACTGAATAAACATCAAGTGTCATCCATTACAAGTTAAATGTATTTGACCTTCAGTGGAATAATAAAAAGTATTTTATTAATGACTGAAAATTTGAACAAGATATATATAGAGAGAGAAATGAACTAATTGTAAGAATTAAAAAAGGACTAGATAGCAACTAGATAAATTTTTGCTGAATTAGGCAGTGAATATTTTAAAATGGCTTATGTTGCAGAAGTTTTTAAGAAAAAGTACTGTATTTTTGCTCAAATCTAAGCTGCACCCCAAATTTTCAACAAATTTTGGTGAAAAATGAAAACAAGTGTAAAAGGGTTTATCGATATCCAGTTTTACGAAATTAAAATAACTTTAAAAGAACTAATAAGAAGTGAAAATTAGTTATTTTAATAGTATTATAAACTTTTAAATACAAACATGAACCTGTAATTTCTCTACTTGTGCCATCTAATGAATTTTTTTCCCTTTGATTCTAAGCTGCACCTGAATTTTGGTAGCATTGACATTGGGAAAAGTGTCCCTTAGATTTGAGTAAATACGGTATTACAAGACCATATATTACATTACTATTGTACTGTTTATATTCTCCCATTTTTATTACTGGATTATTTATTAAAAAATCGTATAAGGCCCCTTAAAGCTCCCTGATTTCGAACATAGAATTTGATCTTGACTATGGGGGGAATTTGGATTTATGGGTTAATGACGAGAAATTCAAACAAAAATTTTGGAATATTGCCACTCAACTTTTTTCATAACTATTTAATGTTAAATAATATTTCTATTTATGTTTTGGAACTGAAAAAAATTATCTATCACATAGTGCAAACAACGTTTTAGCATCAAATGTTTCTGAAACTTTTATCATTATTCCACACTTCTTTCAAAGCCATGAAATTCAAAATACAGGAATTTAAGATGAAAAATACAATACAGAGATGGAATCGATGATAATTAAAGAAAAAAAATTTTTGTTGATTAACAATTTAGTTTCCACTGAGCCATAACTTAGAAATGCCAATTCTGTTCAGCAGTAGCTGATTATTGTAGATATTATTAAGAGTATCCTATTTTTATTTTTTTGATAATCATAGAAAAATATACTGTACAATAAAGATTTAAAGGAAGTAAATTTTTGAAAACTTAATATAAATGTAATGCATTATGTTATCATTAATAGACTAGGCAAAATAAATCGTATGTAAATTTCAATTCATCAAAATGTAATCAAAAACTTCAATAGTTTTATTTAATAAATATTAAATCACTAGCTATTACCGTTCTTCACACGGGTGAATTGAAAAATTAAACAATACAGATTGTGTGAAGGATAAAGAAGTTTTTAATGAGTTAATTTTACGTGAATTGCAAATTAAACAAAACAAAAAAAAGCTTTTTGCCTATCTCAGCTGAATTTTAAAAAAAAACCCTGTTTGTTAGATTTTAAGTCTGTAAATCTAATAGCCGATAAAAAGGATTTTTTTTTATATCTATAACTCCCCGTAACTCTTTTATGGGTCGATTTTTGAAAACACCTTCCTAAGCTGATCTCTGCTCAGCAAAAGCAAAACCTTGTTACAAATTTTGTGTAGTGAATGTTTAAAATAGTATAAATAATTTATATCTGGAATTGTAATACGTTAATGTTACTTTTTGTTGTTAAAATTGTAATCAGCCTCACACTCTGCCTGTTCAAGCTTTTGCAGTTCCTGGCGCCTAGCATAGACAAAATAAAATGCAAAGTTTTGCTTCACAAATAAAAGATAGATATAGTATGCTATCGCAGGCCTTTTTACAGATGTGAGAATTTTTTCCTACTTACTTGACAATAATCGTTATATTTTGGACACTTCACACAATATCTTTATAAATTATAGCCTATGTGTTATTCTGATGTATAAGTTATATTATTGTAAAGTTTCATTAAAATCCATTCAGTTGTTTTTGCGTGAAAGAGTACCAAACATCCACACAAAATTTCACGTTTATAATATTAGTAAGGAGTATACAAAACAGAGATCATATGTTTGCTTTAGAAACTTTAATAGAATTCTATATAATAAATATGAAAACAATTATAAATTAAAAACATGTTTGATAATATGCAATTTTTTTATACTAAAGATAAAATTTTTAAAAGGCCATATAATTTGTCAAGACTCATTTTCCGTATTCTCATCTCTTTGAATATCACTGTTATTGGTCAGATCTGTGGAATGCATGACAAGATTAGATTCATCTATTGCTTTTAGATTAAGTTCTGCATCTGTCCTAAGGCTAGGACTTTCTTTTTCTGGTGGAGTGTTGAAATTCATAAAGAGAGGATTTTTTTGATTTGGAATGGCTTCAGACTCGTTGCTTGAAATCTTAAGGCCATCTAAAACTTGACTCAATAAGGACTGTAATTTGTCCTACAAAAAAAAAATTATGAGAATATATCGATAAAAAAATGTGACATTTTCAATTATATGAATGCAATAAAATTGTCTTAAAATGCCACATAAATTAATTAGATCTTTATTAAAAAGCATTTTAAAGATTGGCAAAATTCAAAATTTAAAAATTCAGATTAGATCCACTCAAAGCTAAACTAAAATCATCTATCATATATTCCAGCGTATTACACCTGCTATAATGTGTACCTATACTTTCCAATTGTATTTTTTAAATTTTTAAATACATTAGCTGTATAATGCGAAGGAACCTGAAATATACAAGTGAAATGCTCTTATTTTTTGAAGTTATTTATTTGAAGTATTACCTCATATTTTTGAACAATGGTATACTTCTAGAGTGAAAGAGTGAGTAACATTAACATCCGAACTATTTTGAGTCAATCGGTCAATTTTTAAGTGGATGGAAGTTGATAAATTTGTAATGGACCTTATTTGGCAAACATCCTCTGAATAATGGACCTTTACAGAATTACAAAGAAATCTGAAAGATGACTCTACAGATAAATTTAGAGCTATTTCGTAAATTATTGAACGTCATTGCTGGAGAAATTTAATTGTTTGAAGAGAGAAAATTGCATGTACTCTGCTTTTTGCTCTACATCTCAGGAAAAATCTTTCGAATCTGCAAAAAATTGTTTAAAAATTGAATGCTCAGAATCGTGCCTAATTGAAAGTCACAAATTATACCCCTGATTTGGTGATATGAAAGTAGAGCGAAGCAAGCACTAGGTTTGTATTAAAATTTTTATTTAACTGTAATGAAGAGAAATACTTACATTCTATGTTGTCTATTTTTTATTTTAATAAATAAGTTTAAAAATACATAATATATGTAGAATTTTACTTGTTTAAAAAAATTTTGTTGAAATAGTTGCATTTTATGCTGTTTACTTTTGTGTTAAGAAATATGATGCAAAATTAATATATAGTAAAATTGTAAATATCTCTATTGATCTATATTCTCTAACTCTGCATGCATTATTGTGGGAATCAAATTGTTTCAAAAATGTCCTACTGTGTGGCACTCTGAATCATATTAGTAGATTGGTTTAGCATCCCACAGCTAAAAGGTTGCCGATCTCTCTCTATGTAATAAGTGTGGAGTGGATGGGAATTTCAAGTTAGGCAGTTAACCTGTTATGCAGAAAGGGAAACAAAGAAGCATATCACACCAATCGTTCTCCACCTCTGGATGTTATGGTAAGTGGTAGTGATATCATGTGCTGTGATGCCAATCTGAGTGTATAAAGGGAGAAGGGCAGAGGAATAGCAGGATAAAGGCAGTTGTTCACTGCATCATACGATAAGGCTCAAATTATTACAGTGAAGAATAAGACATTTGCTACAGTATGGAGCATGCAAGCAACCAGATGGGGGGTCGTTCCTAAAGGAGAATACTAAATTATTTGCTTTCCTGCATGGCAGTGTTGATGCCAATGGTGTGTGGGAAGGCTCTTATTCCAGCCAACTTGATGCCTTCATAACCCTAGTAATTTAATGCAATTTGTCCTCAAAGCCTTGGCGCAGACCTTTGAATTAACTGTGAAAACAGGATAATTTGAAAATAAAATGACCTAATGAAACCAGCCACGTAATGGGCTTAAAATTAAGCATTATCAAGTCCCTCAAAGAGCAAAAAAGGAATTCTAAAGGAGTAGGAGGAAGATACACTCTTTCTCCCAGAGAGGGAAAGGGGAGCAAAGAAGATAAAAAAAACTATGTTCTCCAGGCACTCGATCCAGCATTTCGCTGAATTGATAATTTTAATTTCCATCAAATAAAAGTAGGAAAGATGGTGATTCTTCACTTGGTTTTTCTATCTCTTTATTCTTTCAGCAAGAGTCAATTTAAAGAAGGCGGGGAAAAGATAATGCCTCTGAAACCTCATAGTGGGCAAAAAACAACAAATGAATGTGGAAATTTTAAAGCAACTTTGAGGTGAGGTAGCCGATTTATGATACAGAACAATTTAGTTCTGCAAAAGAGGGGGAGGGGGGAAGGATTCACAAATGCCTTTCAAATGATTTGGACTACAAATTGAGAAGTTTCCAGAAATATGTCATTGACCTATGAAGGCAAAAAAAATATATTTATTGCCACATATTGGAAATATGGATGAAACTACAGTAATGATTGATATGATAGGAAATAAGACAATTGATGTGAAAGAAACAAAACTGGTTAACATAAAAGCAGGTCATGAAAAATATATGACTTCTCAGCAGATGGAACACAATTAAATTAAAACCCATGGAGGTTTTTTAAAGAAAATTTATACCAAAATTTAATTTCCTGAAAAATGTTTTTCATTCATGTCCAGAAGAAAGGATGGATGGATGGGGGGATGGTGTAAAATTGTGGATATGAAATGCAACACAGACATGGCCATTATTCCAAGTGGATTAATACCATTAAGTTCAGCCTTTACACAAGTGTATCAATAAACCACTCAAAGTAAATTTAAAATGACGGAGGATTAAGTGAATGTTAGATGGAGGCAAAATATGTCATGCCAGTCTAAAAATAGAAGCTTCAGTGGTTTAGAGGTAGCGTGTGGGTTGCGTAAGTCTAAGGTTGTGGGTTCAACCCCGGCTGGAGTAGATAGATTTTCTGGATGCGAAAATCATAAGCAAGCATGTTAAATATTATGTGGCATGTAAAGATCCCTTGAGTATCAATTTGACTCTAATACTCTCAGCAAAAAAAATCATAGCAATATTTAGAATCCAACAAGAGCTTAAATTAAAAATTAATTCAAGCATCCAAATTTGGTTATGAGACCGCCACTAGATGGTGCCACCATGAAAAGAGTGTGAATGGATAATAAAAGCATGGAATGAAATTAAACCTGGCATAATTCAAAAGTCATAAAAAATTTAGTATTTCTAAGTCTAAATGGGATGGAATATGATTATTTATTTCGGGATCAGAGTAACAGCGATTGTGAAGATGAAACAGAACTAGATGGTTTTCCTGAAGATGTAAGAGAAGAAGGATATAATAAACTTTTCATGTTATCCCATTATTGAAGCTTATAGGGTATATTTATTTTAAATAGTATTTAGATATTAGAAATCTATAATTTTTTTTATGCTCATCTTTTTTTTTTTTATTTTTAAAAGTATCATTTGTATATACAGTGTATATTGCATATTTGTAAATTTAGATCTTTTTTTTCAAGTTAAAAGAGTGTGTTGTACCACAGAATACACGGTAAATTATAAGTGTTATGGTTAAAACAGTACTGAAAATATTCCAGTTTTTGTCTTTTTATTTTTTTTAAATAATTTGTAAATAAATTTAAAACATATTTAACTAATTATCAACCACAACTTTGATTCTTATAAATTCCAAGTTTATATTTTGATATTCCCTTCAAATAATGCTTACTATTTACACCATTTTGTAAGTTAAAAAGTGTATTATTAACATATAAAAACAAACATATACCTTACATATAACATACAAATATTATTAACCTACACCTTATTTAAAATTGTAAAAAATAATTATTTCAAAATCCTTTTTTTTTTTTCTCAAATTTTAAGCATGTTTAACTGAAGTTTCATGAATACTGTCACATTGAATTAAAAATGAATTAGTGTAGTCTATACAATATGTGAAATATATAACACTTATTGTCCTCTTCAAAATCATAACTGTATTCTATTCTGGTCTAAAGAATTAAATAATTGATATAGACTATTTTTTAATATTACTTTCAACACCAGTTAATAGAACTAAATCACATTTTAATTTTCTTACTATTAGCTTTATTTATATTATATTATCAATCATATTTAATAAAGATGAATCAGTAATCAACAAAGATATGGTTTCATTGTTTTTGTTAATTCTTTATTTTTTCATTTTTCAAATGGTACCATAAAAAAGTAAAATAATTATGACATGAAAAATATCCTTACCTTTAAAATAAATGCAAAATATATTTCCTATATTTTCATTAATTTAAAAAAATATATTTTCCCAGTTTCACTTTTTCAAGTCATTTATTTATCAGTTCTATTTTAGAACAAGGAGGAATTAGAGAAATCCTTCAAGTCTCCTCTACCCCCTTTTAAAATATAAAAATATTTCCAAGCTTTAAAAAAGTCTTACCTTGTTGGTTTCATCTTGATAAAACTGCATGTGAAATTCGAAAGCCTGTTGTATAGCCCTTTAAAAACACAAAATTTTACTCAATCACTTTGTATCATACAAATATTGAATAAAAATGCAATGGAAAGAAACATACTTGTCAGAGTACACTCCACTTCGCAGAATGTCCTCAGTGACTTTACTTAGGAAATTGAGATATTTATCTTCTTCATTTTCATTATTAGAATGAAAATAGCCATTTTCATGAGTTCTACAAAATACATTACAAGCAAGGAACAAGTTTATACTATAATTAAAATATTAGCAACAATAATGAATATACATATACATTGAAATAAAAATGTCTACAAATAAATGATCTCATTGAGAATTTTTAATCTCTCTTTGATAAACTATCTCTTATAATAAATATTTAAAACTCCATCAAGTTAACTCCACAGAAACTATTTTTTCAATAACAATTAATACAGATGACATCAATCTTGCATTCATAGCAGATACAAAGTAAGTGTACATTTTAAAAAGTTTATAAAATAGATGTATTAAGGGAGGGGGGAGAATTAGTCTTTTAACCCATTAAATTGTCACCAGCATATATATATATCACTTCATCAGTGCATTAATTGCCCCTTGCATATATATGTCTTTCTGAAAAATGATCCTTTCGTTTGGTGCTCACAAGGCTTTGGGATGCGAAACAATAGCCTTGACAGTGTTTGTGAAGACTATTTATTTCAGAGAAAAATTTGCTTATTTATGCCCCCCCCCCCAAAAAAAAATTTAAAAATTGCATACAGATGCCTATGTGGAAAACGGTGGCAATGGAGAGCGAATAATGTAATTTTTAGTCAGCAGTTGAGAGGTTAATATAAAACTAGCCTTGTTTCATTAAACTCAGTAATACCAAAGTGTTAATTTCATAAATAAGGGTGAAATTTTTGGATTTATTAAAAACTAACACTTAGTATTTGGAATTTATACATATAAAAATGTGACTTTTTTCTGTATTTCAATGGATACCTAAAAATTTTTTAACATATATTATCTCTAGGTGTATATCCTTTTCATATTGTTTTTATTAAAGAACTTATTGTGCCCTCTATGCTTGATCCAAGAATATAATTTTGAATTATATTTCAACAAGTGTGTGTGTGTGTTTTTGTGTTTGTGAACATTCACATTTGAAATTCTGATAACAGAGTTAATGTTGTTGGTGAGATCAAAATACCATTCCAATTCACATATTTCAGTTCATATGAAATGTACATAATTAAATTATACTGAAATTTTATTTGGAATTACAATTATTGATAAATTATTAGTTTATGGTTTCTGACATACTAAGTAAAATATAATCAATAAAATACTTTTTAAAACTAGCACACAGAAAAAGAACTGTAGATTTACAATCCATAATACTATTTGACTTTTTAAAGGAGAAAACAGGTACTAGTTAGGTATTTAAGAAAGCAAATAAATTACACAACTATTTTTAGTTTTAAATAGAAAATTTTTTTAAAAATATTCTACTTGCCTCCTTAAGTTCCGAAAATGGTTTAAAGAATCAAAATATTGATCTCTTGAGTTGAGTTGTACAAAGGAAGGAGAAGTAGGTTTAAAGTTAGGAGCATTTTCACTGGTAGCTGCATTATTCATTGGGTTTTCTTCTTCTATAGATGAAGAATTGATACTTTTTTGTGATTCATTTTCTTCTGATTCATCTTCCTGGTCATAGCTTTCAAATGTCTACAAAAATAAAAAAAGAAAGGATTTTTTTTTTCATTTTAAAATAAAATTTACTGTAACTGGATTTAATGTAACTTAAACTTATTTAATCCAATAAAATGCATGCTTTTGTCAGAACAGAATGAAAGAAGCAGGGTATGAAGATTAATTCAAAATTCTTACTAAATATAACATTCAACTCACAAAACTTTTAAGGAACTAATTGAGCATTATCTAAGTTTATTTATAAGAATTTGATATACTGAAGTAACTAAAATATAATTTAACAATTTTTTGTTTAATATTTTGGAGAACGAATAATACATAAAAATTCATACTGTTCTGCATTTGCAATATTTGTAACAAAGAAATTTTTTAAAATTAAGAATTAACTTAAATCTTTGCTAATTCTTCTTATCAAGAAAAATTGCATGTTTAAATTAAAAGAACTTTTGAAATAGATTAACCAAGGATTTAAAAACAATCATATTTTATCCATTTTTTTAAATAAAATTCAGAAAATGAGCTTTTTTTACAACTAAAGAATTTTTTAAATTTGGAAATCAGAGCTTATAATTAAGAATAAAATACATTATTTTTAATTAAGAATATATAAGGGGAACTTTTTAAAAAGATTCTTTAAAAATTAAACAATAAAATCTTAAAAAAAAAAACAATTTTTCCACTCTAAAATGTAAAAATAATAATAATAAAATTAAATTATGGAAGGAAGTTTAAAAGAGAATTATTTAATTTAAGTTCACCCTTTAAATATAATTATATTATATACTAAAGAGATAAATTAAGAAAGGAATTTTACCAAAATCACTATATTTCAGATAAAACAATATCAATAAATATAAAAGCATAAATATAAATATCTACGCAAGATTCAAATAATTAAATAATCAATTTGTTACCCTGGAAAAAAAAAACCCTGGCATATGATTTCCATATATGATGAATGCATGGTTAATCACAAATCTTTGAATGAATTCTTATTACAAGTACTGTTTGCAAAAATTGGTCTTCTATGTTCAATAAAAAATTAAAAAATAATTCTGCTTAATCAATGCAAACTAACCATCTTAACATGGATGAAACATAAAACAATCTTCTAGATCATTTTATTATTTGAATACAATATATAATTAAATATAATATATGAGAATTCATAAGAAGCTTCCTATAAATTAATACTTTGCCATAAATACACATACTGCACCTTACTACAAAACAGAAACAAATGTTCAAAATTCAACAGTATTATTTAGCAAATAAGTCTTTTTTAAAAAAAATTCAAATAAAACTACATGAAACAACATTTATGCAATAATTTTAAAAAGACAATACTACATTAAATTGAAACTTATTAACTGCAATGGAAATCGGACAATGAATAGAGAGATGGATGTTACAGAAACCGTGACGAAAACCTGAATGCGATTAAAGTGGCTGTGAGAGGTAGGAGTGTGTGCATATGATGGATAAGACGATATCCAATAAAGAACATTTGGTAATTTAAATTGCAGAAAGTGGGTACTTAAAAGGACGTATGTGCTATTAGGATACAAATTAACAATTAAAGGTGATTTTCGCATAGTAAACTACTTAGTACTAGAAAAATATGTTTTTGTATTTTTCATTGTTATTAGTGAATATTGTTTGAGATCTAATAATCAGGGGATTGGGTGATTTTCAATACCTTTAGCAATGGGTTCTTTTTGCACTTTTTAACTAACCCCAAGAAAAAAAGATCTTTTCAGGAATTTTGAATTTTTTTTTTTTTTTTTTTTTTTATTTTTTAGAGCCTCTTTCAGTAATTTACACAATTAAGTCTTATTATTTAAAATAAAGTTCTCTAAAAAAAAAAAATGTTGATGTCAAAATCTTAGAGTGATAGTGAAACCTTGAGAGAAGATTGAGATTATATTCCTGAAAACTACTTTGCAGAACATCTTCATACCTTCATCAGGCTTGCACATAAGACTTGTCATCTTATTATCATTATTAGGACAGGTTTTTTAATATTTGGGTCCAGTATCTGTTTGACTTCCCCTTATATTAGATAAGTAATATTTGTTATTAAATAACAGAGTGATTTGCTTATTGCAAACACATTACAGTTGTGCTTAGAATAAATAAAAGTTGTTATTTTGCAATATGTCTCTCTCCAGTAGCGCACACAGGAATTTTTCAAGGGGGGGTGTCCAGGGTCGAAAGTCCACCATTCTTGTATCACGCTCCTTTTGATTTTGTCAATTATCGGGAACAAAAACAGTAAAAAACTAGTTGTTGAATAAATAATTAGCATTAATTAACAAAATTAGTCATTAATAGCAAATATCTAATTAAATTTTATGTACTAAATACTTAGAATTATAATCAGTCAGAAAAAAAAAATCAAGGATTTGGGGGGCCCGGACCCCTAGGACACCCCCCTTGTGTGCGCTACTGTCTCTTCCTTCAATTACCAATCTCACTCATGCGAACCAAAGTTGTTCCACTTTGATTTTTAGGTCTGCTGACATCTATTTTTAAATCTGAATGAATGATGGAGTTTCTTAAGTTACCATGAGGTAATGATACTTAAAACTTTATTTTGAAAAACTAGATTTTTTTAGGCTACTAGGTGCTAATGTCATAGGAAATGTTTTGATCAAGTCATGAATTCGAATCCTGATATTAAACAGTTAACATATAGCAAAGCCGGTGCATATTAAATTTTGCTTAGTTTAAAGTCCTCCACATTGGCCTAGTATGAATGCTAGGAGAATGGAGTGTTAGCTCAAGAATCTACTTCTCAACCGATTACGGTTCAGTATTTACTAGATCCCTTGTGTAGTTTTTGGATGCAATGTTAATAAACTATTGTTTCCTTAATGAGATTCTGTGTAGTTGCTATAACTGTCAATATGCTTTGAGAATTTCTAATCTTGTAACATCAGGGAAATTCTCATATAAACAATCTTTTATCAGCAATAATAGTTTTTAAGACAGATAATGTATAAACCATTACAAGATTGATATTTCCTAAAAATGAGCTTCTTCAAACTGAAAGAAAAAAAGCCTCATTAGTTCATATGTTTACACTAATAAAGGAATACTCTAATTTAGGAATAATTTTTTAAAAAATCACATTTAAGCAACTACAGCCACCCCCTTCCTAAAATACAGAGATTAGTATAAAAAAATATCTCACTGCCTTAAAATATTGATTCAGAAATTCCTTTAATTTTATTATTCCAATATTTCAAACGTATCTCTTAACAGGGGAAATTAATACTAAATCATGATTATAATAAAAAGCACTTAAGTAAATGTTACATGCAGACAGTTTTGAAACCAACTATATATTATAAAAATTTTCCCTACATCAAATCAATAGAAATTACATTTTGATAATAAATCTAAAATATGGAATAAAGATTAATTAATTAGTATTAAAATACCTCTTCTTTAAAATTTAAACCCATACATAAATCTCTACTGATAGTATCAGAGAATGCAGACACACCCCCTTCCTTCTCCCTTGAGAAAAATATGGTATATTGAGCAATTCCTTTTTATTCCTTTTTTTTTTTTGGAAAACATTAAATAATCAAATTTTTCAAAGAAAAAAAATACTATACTAACAGATGTGAATGTACCTTACATTGTTTTTAAAACCATTATACTTACATCTGATGAATGTGAACTGCTTTGGTGTTTCTTTTTTCTGAAAGGTGGATTGTAGCATCTCATTTCTCTCACTTTAGATTTCGCATTTGTATCCACTAAAATTCTGGGTGAAAATGGTTTGGAAGGATTCACAAAATGTTCTTTGTGCCAATCAATTATATCACCTTTAATAATTTTCTTGTTCTTTCTGTCTAATGAATGTGAATGTTTAGAGTATCTGGAACTATCATTCCCAAGAAAAAGTGGAGACTGAAGCTCTCCATGCCTCAAAGCTTCCAAATACCATGTTATTTTATCTGCAGTTTTACTGCTAAAATTTTTAAAAGGTATACCAGTTTGGACTCCTTTGTTAACAGAGGTGTTTAGACTCATGTTATCGTCCTAGAAAAAAAAATACTGGTGAGATGCTTTCATGCATATTAATATATCAATTTAAAATGAAAAACTACATGAAAAAAGAAATTTTAATAAAAATTGAAATCAATTAATATTTAATCAAGAAAACTGATATTTAAGAAAATAGAAAATGAAATAAATACAAGGTAAAAATGAAAAAAAAAATAATACTTGTCAAAGTAATAAATCCAAAGAACATAAGTATTAAAATATATAGAAAAATTGTGCATAATTTATTTTAATTACTTTTGGATAATAAAATTTTTGATAAAGAGAGTATACTGCTTATTTCTTAATGTATACATATTTTTTACATTCTTAGGATGTATTAAAATATTACATTAATGCTGAATTATAGTTTCAGAATGGATGGATATTAACTTTTCCAATGAGATTCTAGAACATTTTATTCTTATATAAAAAGAAAAACAATTTGTTACTTATGGATCTCAAGAATAAAGGATTCTTATAGAAAAACTTTATTCCATAATGAATTTCAAATTCATCAGAATTCAAATAAACCAAATAACAAAAACTAGCTTTAACCATGATTTAAATAGGACTTCTTTGTAAAATTTACAAATTAAAAAAAAATGTTAATTTATCTAATAATGAAGACAATCAAATAATTATGGCATATAACATACCTCTTCTGAAAATGAAGTTTGCAATCTGGTTGAAGTAGCTGGCCTGTGATCTAAATCCAATACATTCACAGAAGATATATTAGACTCATTATATAATTTCCCCCAATTTTTCTTCCTTTGTCTGTCAACAACTAAGAAAATTAAGTAATATTTTACTAAACATAATCAAAAATAAGTCAAAAAATTTTAATCTATACAATTATGCCCTGAAACTATTTTGAGTAAAACAACCAATTTTCTAAGTTTCTTAAAAACATTTTTTAGGTATAATAGAAAGAAAAAAATCAGATAAGTGATCAAGGTAATTTTTTTAATAAAACTAAATTTTAGAGGTCAAACAATGAATTTTTAAAACATCTTTAGCATATTTCTCATATTTTAAATAATATTAAATCAAGAATTTATCTTCAAGAAGAATTAAACAAAGTGATGTAAACTATACTTTATTTTTCTCTCAGGAAAACTCATTCTAAAATTGATTATATAGTGCGTCCTCAATTAAGTGGTTTCTGCTTATAACAATTGATATTGATGAGGAAGTTACTCAAACTGTATTGGTTATATTTATCTTTGTTGGATCATGAACTGAAGCTGCACCAATGCATTCAATTCTTTTGTCACGTTTTTCTGTTACAGGTTTGTTAGTAGAAAATATGAGTCAGTTCAGTGAATTAGTGGTAAATATGAGGCAAATATCATTTCAGAATATCTTTCAAAACAACATTTTATTTACAGTACATTAACTAACTGAAATTCTATTCTATTCCCAGAAAAACATTTTACATTAGCCATGAAATAAATTACAAAGTAAATTGTCTGCTAAAAAAATAATATTTGGCAAATATGAATTATATTATTATTAAAATATTAATACATACACAAATTATTATCCAATTAACAAATAATTAATCAATAATCAATTAATAATTAAGTTCATTTTAATTAAAATTTTAAATCTGCAAAAAAAGTTTTCCATTTTAAATTAAATCAGTTGCCAAGAAAAAAAGGTAAGAGTTAAATTTCCTCCACACGCTCCCTCCCTAGCAAAGGAGATACTAAACATAATCTTTGAGATGGTCTGGAAATCTAACATGTCTACCAGACTTTGTTACTTGTTACGATTTGCTTTCAGGGTCCACTGTTGATTTTAAATTTTCAGCTTCATCTCTCATGAAAAATGCCGATTTCAAATTACCAATAGAAATTCTCTTAATTAAACTGTCGATATAAACAACAAAATATTTTCTTTTTGGTGTTTAACTGCATAAGGTCCAAGGTAGGTAGGCTGTAAAGATGATGTAGCTACAACACTATTAAAAATAAAAATTACATCCCAGTCACCAATGTGGAGGTGCATATCCGAGGACAGAATCAGCGACACTAGGTTCCACTGACACATAACATAACCACTGGACAAAAGTGACCACACTTGTCTGGTAGCTGTTGCTGGCTTATGAAGATACCTCCACACTTCTAATTGTAAAGTATCTGGCAACAGATTTGTTTGTTTTTGATTTAGCAATATGTTCTTATTCAAATGGAATTCTAGAATAAAGTGAGGTTTGTTGAAACATTATTCTTATGGAATTCTTAATGCTAAAATTCTTATTCTGTCAAAATTCTATTCTTAATGATTCATTCAAAACTATTCATTCCTGTTCTTAGGTTCATTAGATCAATTTTTTTAATCTTACAGTCCACTAATTCTATTTAAATTCAAATCTGTATCCACAATCTTTAAGCAGAATTTTTTTTATAAAGTACTCTATTAAACTAAATAGCATGCAGTCTCATAAGAAAGTTGTTATTTAGTGTTGGCATCCATATACTGTCAATTAAATTGTGCCAGACTGTGTGTACATTTGACATGCCTGTTTTAAGTAATAAAAAAGATAAGAGACAAGATTAATAAGAAAGAATAATGAAGTTGAGGATCTTATAAGCTACACTATTAAAATCTGAAAGTAAACAAATGTATCTATATATGTATGACGCCCAATTTTCTAACGAGCCACACGATGCAGAAACTCACGGAAAGTACCAAAATTTCGGGAATGATTCGAGGAATCCGTTTTGACCATTTATATTCTGATATTCCAATTCGTTAAAAAGATATTAATTAAAAACCTTAAAACGCATAATTAGTACCATTTCTCACCGCCAGGGGAAAATTTGGAACTTCTTTTTTTTTCAGACATTTTTAAAACACAATCTAATTTTTTTCATGAGACTCACACAAAAAATAATTACAGATTCGAAAAGATCATTTACTTTGCCACGAAATACTATAATTTATTTTACAAAATAATTATATTTTGTATTTTTTACGATTTTTTAAAAATGAGTCAAAATTTATACGTTTTAAAGAATACGATTTCTAAATCATTCCGCTAGCACTTTCTTTCGCGTTAATGAAAAAAATATTTTACACTAAAGAAGTTCATGCTTTACTCTTTTAGAATCAGTCATTTAAAAAATTTAATGTCAAAAACTGTTTTTTTTTACGATTTTTCAAAAAATACTCAAAATTTTATTTAAATACTTAATAACTTCTTTATTTATAAAAATAATCTCACAAAACTTTTTTTCCGTGTGTAGAACGATATTATATGTAATCTGTACAAAGATTGATAAAATATCTTAAAAATTACGGTTTTAAAAAAAAATGTGTTTTTCGATTTTTTTTACTTTTTTTGCGACAAATATGTAAACATTACTTTTTTTTTAAATTTTTTGTTTAAAAATTACTGATATTTACAATCGATATATGAAGTTTGAAAGCATTAACTTAAAAATGAAGCCTGAAAAAAATGTTTTAACTTTAACAAATAACCCAATGAGAAATTGAAAAAAAATCTTCCTTTATTTTAGAGTTATTTTCATTGCTTTTCCGGAAGGAACCAACGGCGCGTTTGTTATAGGCGCTGCTTATTAAAACGGTAGGTCCCAGGTTTGAAACTGAAGAGGAAGAGATATCCAATTTTGCATTGCGCTATTTGTTAAAGTTTTTTTAGTTGAATGAAAAAGGTTAAAATTAAAATATATCAAAATGTTTTTATCAGATCGTTTGTTTTTTTTAATGTTTTTTTCAGTACATGTATATATATATATAAGCTTTCCCCCATACTGTTTTTTTTTCTAACTTATATAAATTTATACGTTTAATCACACAAACATTCAAACGTTCAGAAAAAAAGCAATCATTTCAATAGCTATCTGTAAATTTTTCTTTTATTTATTACTTATAGAAATTTGATTTTAATAAATATTTATATGTTTTTTTAAAAGGATTATTTCTATTACTTCATTACTAAATGAATTTTTTGTGAATTAAAAAGTACATTGTCTATTATTTTGGATCAAAATACATTTAAGAGACATTTTTAAGCTAACTATATGTAACGATTGATTGATTCATGAAAATCTCTGAAATCTATTTTATTATTTTAGATTCTTAGAAACTAACTTTTATTAAAAAATGATGAATGTTTTTTGTTTTACTCTTAGCATCAGAATCATTTTCTTTTTATTGCTTCACATTAATAATTTATTAATTCTAACTTAATATTTTTTTTATAAGTCATACATCGAAATTTGTAGCTATATCTTATCTGTGAGAAGGAGAGGAAGTTACAACAATAATTTTACACTAAAAAAAACCCTCTCCAGGCTATAGAGAGGGGAAAGAAACCTGTCTTAAATAAAAATAAGTGGAATGGAACAAATTTCGAAAAAGGGAAATTTTTTCACATAATTTTAGAAATCACTCACATTGTGCATGTACAAACACACAGATGTTGGTGTCATGAGGAAAAGAAAAAGCCCGAGCAACGCCGGGCTAAGCGATGGAGGGGGGGGGGCGGTATTTTGAAAAAGAATATTAGAAGTGCTGATTTTGTGAAGGAAAAAGAATTTTATAGAAGTAGAGATAGCCTGTCCAACGCCGGGCCATGCAGCTAGTTCAGTTTTATAGTTGATGCTGAAAACGATACTTTGAGTCTAGTTTTATGTTTAGATTTAATGTAATTTTTATGTAATTTAACTTACATCTTACTTTTTCTAGTTATATTTAGTATTTTCTGTTTCCCTCTGATAAGGGGCTTTGTTGTGTTATTCCTCTTAAGTTGTGAATTCTAAATATCTTGAAGAAATAAAAGAACAATTGAATTTTAGTATGAATTTCATTGCGAGTCTTTCACACAATATTAGAACAAAATTACTTTGATATACTTAATAAATGATCTCTGAACATATTTCCAAGGGTTTCACAATGATATTTAATCTGCATATTAGAATTCTCATTTGTCTTCTATGTTTTTATAATTCTAATTCTTGCAAGAAAACTATTAGATAGCAAAATGTTTAAAATTGCAATATTTATATATTAATAACTTACCACTGATGTAGCTTTGTAATGATTTTGGCGCTGAAGTATCAATTATACCTGAGGAAGAAAAAAAATTGTTAATTTTGTTTGAGTGATATGTATGACAACTCAAAGTAAATATGTATATATTCAACTTCTGAAAAAGCTTAAAATATAAATAATAAAATTACATTTTTGTTATAAAATGTTCAAACATTAAATATGCCAACATTTTTAAAGCTGATTTTTAATTCCATTACCAATATCATTAAACATTTTTCCATTGATTTTGAATAAAGTATTTTACAAATAATTATTAAAATGAAAGATTTCTACTTCAGAACAAACTTTTACAGTTTTACTATAAACTTTAAAATTAAATTTTACTGATGACCAATTTTCTTCCTCCCATTAGTAATTGATTTTAAAAAACTATTAGCACTAAAAAAATACTAAAACTTTTTTTGAACTAGCCTTTAATTTTTAATTTTAAAAGAGTATGGCAACAAATACATTTTCAACACAAAAGCAATTGAATTTGATCCACTTTTCATACAAACACAAGTTAGAATAATAACGGAGTGAGAATCTTATTAACATCACACTATAAAGCAACCTGACGGCTATCGACAATGGGCTTTGTAATTTTGAACTTCATAATTTGATAAAATTTCCTCATTCTTATAAAATTTAACATATTTCACTAAATATTAAATAAGGTTCTACACATAAGCAATACCAGTATAAGAAAGTTCAACATTTAAAAACAGACCAGGTTTTTATGCACCTTTAAAAATTTTTTGAAACCCATCAAAACTTTGCTATTTAAATAAATAAATAAAATTACATACACAGATTTCTTGTTAATAACATTATTATAAATTCAAAAAAACATCTCACTTTTAGCTCGGGATATCATCCGCTGATGAGCTTCAAGTTGTTGTAAAGCTAAATATTGACTGCTAATATTCTTACTCTCAGGAGATAAAACTAAAAATTAAGAAAGTATTTTTAAATAAATATAAAATTATCTACGATAACATTTAAATAAATAAACCAAATAACATCTTACCAGAGCTTTTATTGTTTAAGTGACTTAGTTTTACATAACTTCCAGCTGTTGAATCTAATTCATAAAAATCATCTAAAACAAAACAAAAAATGTGTAAAATATTTCAATTATTACTGTTAAAATTTCAAAAAATGAGAAAAATAAATAAAATTTTAATGTAAAAAATTCTTTAAAAAAATTATAGACATCAAAACAATTTACTTTTTTCCTTACTGAAAAAAAGTTTTTAAAAAAGAAATTCTTTATTAAATAAAATTAGACACTACAGATAAAAAAAAAAAAAACCTTTTTATATATGATTTTTCGCATAAAAAATTTGTGTAAAAAAGAAACCAGTGAGTGAAAATCTTTTCAAGTGTAATTTTCATCACAAATAATTTCAAACATTATCCTATTGAAGAGTTTTTTTTAAAAAATTAAAATTCACCTTTAAGTACAACCTTTTTCCCACTCAACTATTCCTTATAATATAATAAAATGTATCAATTCTTGATAACATTTTAATACTTTTTGAAAATTTCTAATATGCTAATAAATGAACTGATCCATTATTATGCACATATTATATATATATTCTTCCTTTACAACTCTACATTAAAAATCAACTATTTTTTAAGAAAATTCCAAAACATAAAAATATATATCAATTAGGGAGACTATTGTTATTTGGATGTTACTCTTACAAACTATTAAAATTAACAAAGTCACAAATTGATTCAACTATTAATTTTCATGATATACAGAAATTTAATTAAATTCTTTGTATTATACATATATTTTCAATTGCGTATCTACATAATAACTTTCAAAATGGAAACTATATAAGTAAGAGTATAAATATAATTACCTAAGAATATTATATATATATATTCAAGAGATAATGTCTATTAACCTTAAAAAACCCCATAAATTTAATGATAAAATTTGCTGTGATAATCATATAAATTATAATATTTGTAAATTACAATGTAAAATCCTTATATGCAATTTTAAAGAACTTTATAAAAATAAAAGTTTAATAAAGACCTTTTGCATGTGCAAAGATATTGTTCTAGAGAAAGTTTCATTGAAGAATTAAATTCTAGGATTTGAAATAATATTTAAAAGTTTTTTTATGAGGTAATTCCTTTTCCCTTCAAGTAAAATAACAATGCAGTCAAAGACAGAAGTGCTAGTTATTAGCAGTGGCATATGGGAGTATATTAGTGCCCCCTGCAAAGTGAGGTTTTGGGCCCCAAGCAAAATCTTACAAAGGATTGTAAAACCATACGTACTTGGTATCAGTCAGGCTTTGGGTATCCTAGAATCCTGGCCCCCTCGCAATACAGGGGTGTACATAATGCCACTGACTACTTGTATGGAAGGGGTTTGCATTTTAAACAAGTAATATAAAAAAAAAATTTTAAGTCAGATCAAGGCCTACGAAATTTATTGTGGCAAGGTGCTAGCAGAATGCCTGTCGTTAGCCATAGCTTTGAGCACCATGTGACAGTATGATTTGGCTTGGTTCCATCCTAATTTAGAGGGAGAACACCCTGGGGGTGGTCAGAGGCTTCCCACCTCTCTTCCCCTTCCACCAACCACACGAGAGGACTTGCAGCTTGACAGCTACTCAGAGTACCCCCATGATGCAAAGGCACTATATACAAACATCCATGCCTTCTCCGGGACTCGAACCCAGTCCCAATGGCACAGCAGTCAGCTTCACTGACCACTTTACCGGATGGGTGGCTAGAATTTATCTTAAAATGAGTGTAAAAGGAATGCTGACATTTGACTAGCATATGAATATTCAGGTCAAGTTAAATCTTCACAAAAGCTGTTTTATCCAATGGTGATGTCACCTTAATGAATTAATTATTTGAAAAACTATATTACCATCAAGTTTCATAGCTATATTACCATCCACTACAAGTTTTAAAAAAATGTATTTGAACTTCAGTGGATGAATAAAAAGTATTTCATTAACAATTGAAAATTTGAACAATATATGTAAATAAATATATGTAGGAAAAGCGTGGACCAAGAGTAGGAATTGAAAACGATGTAGACACAAGAGCTGAGGCTGATATAAGATACAGATTTTAGTGAGAATGAATATGTGAATTCAAAAAACCAATTGCAATTTCATCTTTTTTGAGATTAGTGCTCTGGGATAAAAGCTTCTTGAATACAATTAAAACTCAACCCTTCCTTTGAGATTCAATTCCTTTCCAATTTCATGCAGCAAAGAGAGCCCAAAAACAGCAATTTAATAAGTGATATTATATTTTTCTCAGTGATCCCTTAAAGCAAGGGTGTCAAACTCGTGGCCCACAATGAATATTTTGGCAGCCCTGCCAATACATCGGCACACAATAATATATAACAAAATAAAATAATTTCTCCCAAAAAATAGTAGTAGAAAAGAGATGTCAAGTGTGTCAGGACATAAATATTAAATTTTTCTTCTTTACATGTTTATATTATAATGTATTTTTCCAAATAAACTTACATTTCTATGAATATTAATTTTTTCAGACGCCCACCTGAAATTAAACCTAGTTTGTTTAGCCTTTCAGTTTGGCACCCTTGCCTTAAAGGTTTTTCTTCCTCAGAATAATTTAAGTTCTAACATAAAGTAAGTCTTGCTTTAAAAACTGGTATAAATCTTTTTTTGAATGTAAATTATTTTATCGATTCACTAAATTCCAATATTTTTTTCTCCTAGTAATTGAAATTCGTATTTTATATTACTATTTTCTATGCTATCTGCAAACAACTATAGGTACATACTGATAGTAAGCCAACTTTGCCAAGGGGTATCTACTTTACACTCTAAGCAAAAGAGTGTGTTAATGGGAACAATATGTTAACTCATTTAGAAATAGAAAAGTCACTGCTTGAATAATTTTGGATGTAATAGTAATGTTATGTTGTTAGTTATTTCATAAAACTTAAAATTTTGCTGTTTGTATTTCTTATTAAAATTATAAAATTTAAGATGATGAAATAATTGAAATGCTCTAAAAGTGAATAAACTTTTCTTCACCAATTTATGGGTCGACAGACTAATATGTAAATACTATTTCAAAGTATAACAAAAATAATTAACTACCTACCATCATAATCAGGGATGTCATCCATTATTGTAACTCTGTGAATAGTCTTTACAAGCGGTATTATTCATTGCATTCTTTAAAATGTAATGTTGCTTGAAAACGCAATTTTAAACACGGTTTTAAATAGTAAAATTAATTAATTGAATAGTTCAGAATATGGGGCAACAAAGTCTGCTACTTCTAGAAAGTAATAGTCAAATATATCGATTGATGCGGGATACGGTACAACAAATGTTACCATCCTGGAGCCAAATATTGTTTACATACAAAATGAAAATTTTTACACAACAGTCAAAGTTACAGTTAATTCGATTTCATATTAGGCTTTGTAAGTGATAACTGAATATATTTAACCATTTACTTAACTTAAGAAAATTTACATATTTTATTTGTAACTTAATTTTTAATATATAGGGTTTCAATAACATTAATCAAATTTTCTACGTAAAATTTAAAAATTATATTTGGTATTGTATTACTTCTAAAAATGAAGTGAAGACATGTGAAAATGAAGTGAAGTAACTTTTCTTTCGGTTGTTGGATCAAGGTATTCCGTCGTGGCACGTGGTGGCTTATAAAATTTAATTAATTTATCAAAAATATGGCTATTGGAAAAAATAAGGGGCTAATAAAGGGAGGAAAGAAAGGAGTTAAGAAGAAGGTGTAAGTATATTTCGTGTTGACAGTTTAAACTTTTAATTTGATTTGATTATTATCCACCGATATTTTGTAAGTCATCGGTTCTTAACTCATTTTATCCTAATTTATTTATTTTTTTTAAATTCGAGAAGAATCATATTTTCTAAAGTTAATTAAATCTAAACAAACCAAATATAACAAAAATTGAAATTTTTTTTTGCATTTTATATAAGAAATTTGACCCATCCTCCAAATAGGACATATTAAAGATTAATATTAATAATTAAATACTAATTAAAAAAAATAACATGAAATGAACAATAAGAAATTCTCGATTCTTATCTTGAAATATCAGACTGAAGAGATTCGTAATGGCGTCTGAACCGTCGAAAATCCTAGAGAAAAGAAATGAATCAGCATACTTGAGAAATGAGTGACTGGTTGGAAGATGCGAAATTTTACGAAAAGCTCGCAGAACCCAACCGAAAATCAGAGTAGGCAGAATCTGCCCCGAAAATGCGCCAAAAAAAGTTTTTATATCGAACTTATGCCGCTGCATTATTCATTTCATTTTCGCCGTTGGTATCAAATGATATTTTTAACTTTGAACAAACTCCAAAATGTCTTTATCTGCCATAATTGGGTTTCTGCACACATCTGCTGCAACAAATTCTTCCAATAATATAGTCGGACTGTACAAAAAATGTAAAACCACCTCTTAAATTGGTGTTTTCCGTATTTTGTTCGTTCTCAGAAGGGAAATCTTTTCATGTTTAACAGTTTTTGTTTTGTGTTAGAAAAAAAAATGCATGAAAATACACAGTAGTTTGTCGAGATCATGTATTATCTCATGTTAATTGATATTTCTTAAGTGTTTTTGTGTTGAAGGTATTTCACTGTTTTTCTCTAAACAAGAATTTATCATTATGTACTCTAAAATAATACAATGTATTCCCCACCCTAAATTTTGAATTTTTTTATTTGTATATGACTGCTTACTTGCCAAATCGATTAAACTCTATTTTTGTAATTTTATTAAATTTTAATATCAAAGCACTTCATTAGCTCCTAACTGTACATATTCAAAACAAATTTCTCAAATAATAATTTATGTCAGAAACCAATCTGATTAACTCCATACTATAATGTATTTGTATCATAATAAAAATCTATTTAACCAGCTACACTATTTTTCCTCTCCTACGGAGACATCTATAAATTGTTCGTTTAATTTCATTATTCCCTTTAAACAGCAGCTGTTATCTTTCACTCAAACTAAGTACGAGAAAAATAAAATGTAAATTAGTTGTATTCGAGCTGCCACAAGTGAAGATACTTATAGTTTTCAATTTTATTGTGAATTCTTTTTTTTTTTAAAAAAAAAAATAAACCGTTATAACATTAAGATGGAAGATGTTAATAAGAATTATTTGAGTAAAGAAAATAATGAATCGGACTGCTTTAAAGTTTAATGGAATTGCTTCAAAGTATGGAAATACAAGCTGAATCGATTGAAATGAAATTTCTGGAAAGTGGACACAGTTACTTGCCTAATGATTCACAATTTGCTATCATCAAATCTATAAAAAAAAGTGCAGAATATCTTTTTACAGATTATTGGTATTATATAATAAAAACCTGTAGAAAAAAGCAGTTTCATATGGTTCAAATGATGCATCAGGACTTTCTCTACAAGTACTTAAGAAAATTCTCTCAATAATAGAAAGGTATCAGTTACAGGGATGTCAGTAAATTGGCTCAAAATGTACTGGATAAAATTAGAAAAGTTGAAACCCCATCTGATACAATTAAAGTATGACTTGAACGAAGATACTGAATTTAGTGCCATAAATATACGAAAAAGTGTAGCAGGCCACTATGTCTGAAAGATATGAACTTGTTGAAATTTATTCCTCCTATTAAACACGAGTATTATAAAACTTAAAAGACAAATCGACAGGATGGGAGCTCAAATACAGCTAATGAAGATGACATCATTAAAATTAATTTAAACAAAGTAATAATACTTTACTGCAATTTAAACAAAGTAATAATACTTGTAATATTATGTACGAGTAACAGAATAGTTATTATTCATTTGTGCTAAACTCTTTAATAAAACATAGGTTTATATATAATGACATTTTTCCGTAATAAAAGAATAATTCAAAGACAATTTGAATTAATAATTTACTTTCACTTGCCAAATCGATTAACTCCCCTAATCATGAAAAAATTGTAGTAATAATAATTACGCCAAGTATATTCCATCTTATACTTTCTATATGTCGTCAAATCAAATAGGCGTTTGTAATAATACAGTCTACATCGTATTTTCAAATTTTTAATTTGAAAAGAATTTTAAAAAACAACATAATATTTTATCATTTTTCTCGACTTCTTGTTTTATGGATTTGGCAATTGAAGCATCCATATTTTGAATGACTTATTTTTCATGAATTTTACATTAATATTTATTTCAGTGTTGATCCTTTTACAAGAAAAGATTGGTATGATGTAAAAGCTCCTGCAATGTTTAGTGTTAGAAACATTGGAAAAACTCTCGTTAATAGAACACAAGGCACTAGTAAGTAATTATGTTGTATATATCAAATTTTCATTTATATTACTTTTTTAAAGGTGTAAAGATATTTAGTTGGGTAGCATTTGTACTTATACTTTTTTTCTTTTTAAAATTGTTTGAGTCCTTATCAGTTATAGGAACTATAAAGATAAATTCAGAAACATGAAAAACATTCCAAATTCAGCTTCATCATTATAGTTGTAGTGAATGTATGTTATCAAATAATGATACTCTGTTTGTGTCAATGGAAATTAGGAAAAGCAGTCGCCAACCCTTGGTCTATAAATGAACTGTGCCAGGAAAATTTTCTTGACTACAATGCTCTTATTAAAACCTTAAGATTTTTATAATTATCATATGGGCTTGATTCATAAAGTCACATGATAAAACAAACATGTGTTTTCCATTGAATTCAAAACAAACATTTAACTAAATGTACTTGTTCTATTTGTAAAACTCTGATAAAATTTTTAAATTTGGTTTAAGATGTTTAAATGTTGGGGATTTCTTCAAAATGATTTTTTTTTTTTAAATTTAAAAAAAAGTCATATTTTATGCTTATACTTTTAAATAAAATGCATTTTGTATACATATGTACTTTTTAAGAGAAAGTTTCTACAAAGAGCAAAACTTGGCAACGCCGGAGCGCGTGAACTGGTTAGTTAGAAACACAAGATAGTTTTTATCGTGTGACTATGACGTCACATGAGTTTTTGAATTGATTGGCTAGAATCACGTGGCTTTCACTATCATGTGACTATGTCACATGAATCAACCTCATTTGTATAATATTTTTAATTAAATCCTTTGGTTACATCCTATTTAAATCTTTCCCTTGGCAACAAAAAATTAATTTGTATAAGAATTGTTATCAGTTTATCAAAAGGAACAGATGTATTATGCGCCCGGAGGCCGCCATTTTTTTTTGGCAATTTTTCGATTGTCGCCAAGGCGAGAATCGAAAAATCGCCGAACTTTATGTTTACATGTCGGCCATGTTAGGCCTAACTTTTTGTTTACATGTCGGACATGTTAGGCCTAATATGTGACACGTGTAGCGATAGTCGAAACCGAACTTAAACGTAACAAACGAAAAAAGTAAAGAAACACGATATCTAGCAATTCCAATCATATGCTGAGCACAATAAAATCTGATGAATCTTATCAAGGGACGAAAGAAAAAATTTTGGTTCAAGTGTAGTATAGGGGGGCCACTTCGAATTTGGCTATTTTTCCTTGGATTTGGCGATTTTTATCTTCATGTTATGGTGAGATATCGAATTCATTATAAAATATAATAAATAATTCCGAAAAAAGTACCTTGGCGAACACTTTTAGTCGCCAAAAAAATGGACTGCGCCAAGTGGCCCCCCTATACTACACTTGAACCAAAATTTTTAATTTTTTGATAGGTTCAGAAAATGATGTTAACATCCCATTTTTCATCATTACCAATTAGCCTAAATAAAGAGAAGCATTAAAACATATTTCACAAGTATAAAATGCACTGCACATTAAAAATGGAAAATTATATATAAGTATAAGGAATAAATCAATATTAAAAATCATTAAACAGTAATGAGAAACAACTAACTCAATAAATAAATCAACAATTATAACTTCATGCTTCACAAAAATCAACAAATATCTTTTAGCAAGAAATCATACAGGTAAAGAACTTAAACTGCTATAACTGATTAACATTAACTTTTTACTTGATTTAAGTAAAATAA